>CM063254.1:9697463-10294963 GCA_032158295.1 Pycnopodia helianthoides | reverse complement strand
TAAAGTGTGTAAGAATGAATAAAAGTTTTCCCTCCCGAGGAAAAAACAAAACAAAAATGAACACTAAGGTGGGGGTAAAGGGGGGCGCACATTCAGGGAAGGGGGGCGTGTCCTGGTCTCCCGGACCCAATGTTATAGAGCTGCTTAAAGGGACTCGTTGCCTTCGGATTGGGCGCTTTGGGCTACAAAAAGCGTTTGTCATGAAATGAGTATGATTGGAAAGATGATTAAAAATTACAATATAATGGTTCCCACAAATATCCCTCGACATTGTGTGGTTTTCCTTTTACTTCGTGAACTAACACGGTCCGCCATTTTGTGGAATCAGAAATTTGGTTATGAGAACAATATCACATGTGCCACCTGTGGCTGGTATATCCAGCTCATTTTTGCTCAGCAGAATATTGTTATGCAATAGTTTCTGGTTACGCCACTATGAAATTGGGTTCTGGGCCCAATGGACTCTTCCCATGAAATATGCTAATTACATTCACGCATGCGTACAGGCACTACTGGTTGGCAAACCCCGTAGAGTTGTGCACTAGGCAGACGCACAAATGGTGCGTCACGCCACCATCAGTCCCATGCAAGGAGGCGCGATGTTCACTCATTTTGCAAACCAGTAGGGAAGTGCGCACGCGCGATGTTCAAATAACATATTTCATGGGAATGGTCTATTTTATAGAGCTGCTTATAGCACAAAAGTAGAAAAGCACAACAGATTTATGCTTGTAGAATAAGGTTACCAGCCAAAACACATTCAGTGTACCTAGTAACTGGTATTTGTCATTTGCTTAGCAAAAATCCATAGCAATAGTATAGCTTGTGGATAAGTCGTTAATTGGACTGTGCTCACGCGAACAACTGCTCTCGCGTTCGGCCCATGCAGTAGCATACAGCGATATCGGAGAGTATGGTGGCCTGAAGGGACATCGAACATATATATTACGTAATATCCGATTTGCCCCAAATCGAAATTCACGTACATATTTACGTAAATATTTGCGATTATTGCCGTGTCGCGAATACACGAAATTTTCACTAATTTTTTGCGATTTGTCCAAGCACTTAATAATTATTTACGATTCTTCACGGTAAATATGTCCGATTTGTGCCCTAGTCGCAAATATTTAACGTAATATTCACGTAATATCACGTTGTGCCAGAAATCGCAAATAGTAAACGTAAATATTTACTGAAATTGCGATTTGTGTCCAAATCGCAAACCAGCAATCCGTAATATTTGCTAGACAGTATAGGGCCATAATATCCCAGCAGCGTATTCGATGTTAGAATGCGACAGGAGTGACAAAATAGCTCATGTTCTAATTTTGTTGCGATCGTTGTCATCCGAAACACGAGCTAAGTATAAGTTGCTTTAGCTAACCATCCCTACAGCCAAGCCGTACCTTACCAGCTGAGTTTAGTCCCCCGTAGCAAACCCATACCTAAATGCACAGCCGTAGTACCACTGAAGTATAAGGCTGCCCTAGCAACCACATAGTACAGCCAAAGCCGTAGCCGTACCAGCTGAATATAAGGTTGCCTTAATAGCAACATCCAACCTACAGCCAAGCCCGTAGCCGTATCCCGCTAGAACGTATAGGCTGCCCATAGAACCAGCCTCGATTCCAAAGTAGCTAACAGCTGCAAGTACTAAGGGATGCACAGCAAACCCCATGCTAATCCTCATTTCGTAGTTGGCGTTAATCCGTTATTTCATCCGAAGTACACGACTGAAGTATAAGGCTGCTTTAGCAACACCCATACCTACAGCCACAGCCCGTAGCCGTACCCAGCTGAAGTATAAGGCTGCCCCTAGCAACACCCATACCTACAGCCACAGCCCGTAGCCGTACCCAGCTGAAGTATAAGGCTGCCCTAGCAACACCCATACCTACAGCCACAGCCCGTAGCCGTACCCAGCTGAAGTATAAGGTTGCCCTTAATAGCAACATCCATACCTACAGACGCAGCCCGTAGCCGTACCCGCCTTTTCGGACACGGCCAGAGCCTATTGTCGGCGTTTTTGTTCTCAGAAACCTGTGGGCTCGATTCCACAAAGAGCTAAAGACTGCAAATCACTCTTAAAAGTGTGATGTCACAGGACAAATCACCATGGCAATATTGTCAACTCATCTTCAGATGAATGTTAAAGTGCTTTGTGAAATCAGCCCCTCACATACAACTGAAATTAAATGAGATTTTTTTAACAGACTTGGTGGTGTGTTCGCTGAACACTTCTGTGGAGAGTTGAAATAAATTCGCTCATCCCTACCTTTTTTTGTATAATTAGTTTGGTGTCTGCTATTGTCTGAAATGTTAAAATGGAAAAAATTATTTGGCTTGACTCGATTGTTAACAGGTATTGTTACGCCGGGTAAGTTTAAAGCGAACTTTGAGGACTGTGCAATTCTCGCGCGTATTCGAACACTCGGGACCTAGCTGGTCTAAACCTTGAGTTTTACCTGCGCGCGATTCTGTTTCTTTAAAACACTTTATTTTGACGTAGTTTATAGCTACACAAATTCTATCAGACTGTTTGAAAAGTAATATTTAGCCATGAAATATATGAAAGTAAAATATGTTTAACAAATCAACAAAGGGAACCCGAGATTAAGACTTGAACTTCGTTTCCGGTTACTTGTAAACAGTTAAGAATTTTGCCCAACTGACGTTCATGTTATCAATAAACCTATGCTATGATCGCACAAATTAATAATAATAATAATAATAAAACACATTTATATAGCGCCAAATCCATTTTACAATGCTCCCAGGCGCTTTACAACAAGAAAAACTAAAAATTCGGGAAAATTCGATTGGAAAATGGGGGTTTCTTAAAAAAGATAAGCATCCTTGTTCCAATTTGTTTGTTTTATACAAAAATATATATAACTGTAGCTCATAAGCCGGAGGAAACCTACACACGATCGAGGGTACTTACTGTGTGAACCATAAACAATGAGGTAAACCCCTAACTCTTCCACGATAAGTGTTATGGGTTCTTTTAAGTGCGCTACTTACAAGGCTTATATACGGCTTAATGTCCCATCCGAAGGACAAAGCAATTATGGTAAAGTATCTTGCTCAAGGAAGAACAAGCGTCACGACTGGGACTAGAGCCCCACACTCTGCTGATCAGAAACACCAGGGCTCAATTTCATAGAGCAGCTTTAGCAGGACATAGTGCTTAAAGGTACTGGATACTTTGGGTAATTAATTACTCAAGAAATAATTTACCATAAAAAAACTTACTTGCTATAAGGAGCAGCTGAGAGATGCTGATAGTATAAAACATTGTGAGAAACGACTCCCTCTGAAGTAATGTAGTTTTTGAGAAAGGGGTAATTTCTCACGAAAGTATTTGAATCTGAGAAGGGCTTCAGTCATGAAGCCCTTTTTCAGGCATTTGAAAGCACACACTTCTATGCAACAAGGGTGAGTTCTGCTTAGCAAAAATGAGCAGGATACCAGTCATACATGGTACACATGCCAAGCTCTTTTGGCTGGTAACCTTAATCTGGTAAGTATAATTTGATGGGCTTAAAAGCAGGATATACTTTTGGTAATTGTCAAAGACTAGTATCCTCACTTGGTGCTCAATTGATCATCGAAGTTGCAAGAAAACATGGAAAGAAAAAACACCTTGTTGCATACAATTGTGTGCTTTCAAATGCCTGAGAAGATTCAAATATGTAAGTGAGAAATGACCTCTCCCTCAAAAAACTACATTACTTAAGAGAAAGTCGTTTCTCTCAATGTGTTATACTATCAGCAGCTCTCGGGTGCTCCTTACCAAGTAAGTTTTTTATGGTAATGTATCTCTTGAGTAATTACCAAAAGTATCCACTGCCTTTAACTGCTTTTTATGATTGAGCAGCCCCATGAACCTGGGCCCAGAGCTTGGTTCTGTTGATCTTAATTGCTCAGAGACGATGCTCCCGGCCTCATCATTAAAAAAAACTATTATTTTAAGTACAGCTTCACGGGCCAGGCAGCCAGCCCCCATTCTAAACTGTCATTGGCGGTTGGATCGCTCGCTGTCTAAAAAAAAAAGACAGCTTCTAAGCTTCGAAAGTGAATGTTTTTCTTTCTCGAGTTTGCATGGAACCGTTTTCCTGCGAATTGTCTTCTTGTCACATGGACCTAAAGGTCACATAAAGCGTTACAACAATCAAATCGCCTTAGTCACAAACAATTTTTGTCTGCCATTTCTTGTTTGCCCGACAACCGAAGTATGAAAGGTCAGACGTGTGCGTTTATAAACTACCGGATTCGATTATTGTTTGCATCCAAACTCAAATTGTATTTTCATCTTTAAAAAAACACACGAAATGTCTCTTGTGGAATTAATGAAAGGGGCTTCCCTCGTCGATCGATCATAGAGCGGAACGCATGAAAGGGGTGACTCGCCTCTGTTAGCGTAAACAATATTACAGAATTCTCTCACAATTCTATCCACATTATTGAGCATTGAGCTTGAAAAGTCACGCAAGTTTCGTTTTCGTAACCAACTCGTTTGAAAGGTAGGGTGAACGTTATGTTGATTTATAAGCAAAGTTATTTTTAAAAATATACAAGTAAAAGTTTCAGCTGAATAGTACAGTGCCCACCTCCTGAGAAAACAGCACACACACAAAACTGTCACGAAATTGTCAACAAGAGCGTCGAATCCGTTCATGCGTAGAGAGGTGACGGCGGGTACCAGCTGTACCTCTGGCTGTAGCATTCGCGAAGGGACACCAACCCTCAACAATCTGAGAAACGATTCATTTATGAATCTTTTCTTATATTCGAATGTCGTTTAGGGAAACATTTTCCATTAATCATATTACTTCGAAGGGGAATCCTTTCTGAAAATATGTTATACTATTAACAGCTGCAGTGCTTCTCACCGTGTCAATTTTTACGGTCACTAATTTTTGGAGTACTCACAGCTGATCCTACCTTTAAAGTAGGATTTGAAAATTTTCCCAATTTTTTGTTTCTATTAGTCATTATAGTCTTCTATCGGGGGCAATGCGGCAGCTCGCCATGGCAGCTTCGCTGGTACCACTCGCAATCCACATGTCCTTTACAAATTATCGATGAAGAACCCGGAGGGTGTCTAGGGATCAGATGTAAACTATTCCTTGTCATTTTGATATTATTATTTTATTTTTGTTGATAGGTTGTATATATCTATTATCTAGCGGCCGTAACATAATTATCTGTACTACCCGTTTGTTACTTTTGCGGGCTTGGTGTAACGCGTGTAATTACAGTTAGTTGGTAATTGATGACCTCTAGCGCCATTTCTTTTAACCCCCTTTCTAATGTTTCTATGTGGCAGCCGCAAGATAACAAGTGGCGGCCGCCACATAATTATGTGCAGGCCGCCAGGTAGTTATGTATACAGTAGTTTATGTATACATTTTGAACGGTTTACTACTGGTTCTATTGTAACTTTATTCACTGTAAACTTGACTTATTAAATTTAGTCTATGGACTGCACTGCAGTTGCAATGTTTTAGTGTACAGTTAAACGAGATGGACTAGTTCACGAATATACATTCATGGAAGATCCTAGTTTGAACCTCGTTTTCCTTTCAACTAAGGTATATTTATTTTTCCCTCTGAGTTTGTGATGATTAGTAATTTCTTCCTGCCAGGGCCTTGCATGCGGAAGAAAAGAAAGGGTGAAAAAATAATAAATTGTGACGTGAGGCGCTATTTATACTTTATTTACATAAAAGTCAACAAAAATTGTTTGTCATGATACATTTTCGAAGTAGTTCTACGAGGCTTTCATTCTATGTGAATAAGCTTTTGTTACGAATTAGGAGTTTCTCGAGTAACCTATTTGACATTTGTTGCCGGGGATATTTCAGGGGGTTTTTTTCGAGGGAAAAGTCTTTACATCTCACCACTATTATTCATGTGAAATATTCCACTCTGTCCATCCAACCGTTAACAGCATCAACACCTTTTTAAGCATTCGGAGTGAACCACTTGGGGTTCGATTACTAAACCCGTACATGAAAAAATAAATAATAAAGCAGGAGTCTTATATTGTAGTGCACATATCTACCAATAAGGTACTCAATGCACTTGAACAAAGAGAAATAATTTTAAAGGAACATTACAGACTTGGTTTTGCTAACAAAACAGTTGCTGGCAGTGTAAGCACTTTATGTAATCCACCATATACATAAACTGACAAACCTGTAGAAGTTTGAGATCGATCGGCCATCTGGGTCACGAGAAAATAGTGAAAAACCGATTACACATTTGCACTATTCAACAATGAATAAAACGCTCACTGAGCGATAAACTCCAATCTGAAAAATTAGTTTATTAATTTCACATCAATTATGGCATTTCAGACAGAAATATTTAAAGGGATGTTTTCTACCATCATCATCATTAGACCGTGTAAGTTTTATGTAAATCTGTGATCAAAAGGTATATTTTTCATGTTTTTTTCTTACCAATTCTGTAATGTCCCTTTAAGACTGGTTTTTGAAATTTTTGAATTATGAGACCGATTTATGTAGCACCTACGGATTTACAAAGTGATGTGGCGCATTTAGCAGCCACTGCCCAGAAACATCGGTCAAGCCCCTTCTCTTAGCGATAAGTGTAACTGGGTTCCTTAATACGTGCATAACACAACCACGGGTCCTACGACTTTACGTCCCACCCGAAGAACGAAGCAACAATTTGTTAATTGCCCAGCTTCGGGGAACAAGTGCAACAACCGGGACTCGAAACCCTCACTTTGCTGAGCAGAAACACCAGAGCTTGAGTCCAGTGGCTGCCAGAACACGCCATTTTCTTTGTAAAATTATAAGGGGAAAAATGTATAATATCTATAACTCATGCCAAAGCTTTTCTCAGATTCAAATATTTTAGTAACAAATTACCTTTTCCTCAAAAACTACATTACTTCAGAGAGAGTCGTTTCTCACAATGTTTTAAAGTATCAGCAGCTCTCAGGTGCTCCTTTACCGAGTAGATTTTTATGGTAATGTATTTCTTGAGTAATTACCAAAAAAATTCACTGCTTTTAAACATGCAAGTCGTTGCACTCGCCTGTTTCGTAAATCAGCCATATTCTGTCTCGTTCCCTCGTAAATACAAAGGATTTCGAGTATTATGCAAACTCATAAAGGTAACCAGACTAGTTTTGTCAGTTTGTAAGCTGTCAGACAGACCTTGCTAAAAACGATGGTCGGCGACCACCGCTTCAAAATGATACAAAGTTGAACTTTTCTCTAAAATAAAATGATACCTGGCGAAAGGATTTCCCTGGATATACTTGGGAACAATACTTTCAGTCAAGTAAATTATTTTGCATTAACTTGGAAGTACTTTTTTCATGTCTGCAAATTATGTAATCTACCATTAATTGTGTTACAGGGTTGGTGAGGATAAAAGCTTACTGATTATGACGTTCATTCTAGAACCATTCTTTTCTATGAAATATTTTCCTCTGAAATGAAATCATAATCGAGAAAACTGTATATGAAAACCTTAAAAAACGCAACATCTGATTTCGGTTGTTACAACCATGATTAAGGACAATGTGTTTAACTATTTTCTCGTGACTCACACAACAGATTAAGCCCACATTTTCACAGGTTTGTTACTTTAAGTGTAATGGTTGGTCACACACAACATGAGCACTGTCTGCGTTTTATTTTCTCTCTACCAATCCGTTATGACACCCTTAGGTTACAGGCCTAAGACAGCTAAGATGCGGCAGCTCGCCATGGCAGCTTCGCTGGTACCACTCGCAATCCACATGTCCTTTACAAATTATCGATGAAGAACCCGGAGGGTGTCTGGGGATCAGATGTTAACTATTCCTTGTCATTTTGATATTATTATTTTATTTTTGTTGATAGGTTGTATATATCTATTATCTAGCGGCCGTAACATAATTATCTGTACTACCCGTTTGTTACCTTTGCGGGCTTGGTGTAACGCGTGTAATTACAGTTAGTTGGTAATTGATGACCTCTAGCGCCATTTCTTTTAACCCCCTTTCTAATGTTTCTATGTGGCAGCCGCAAGATAACAAGTGGCGGCCGCCACATAATTATGTGCAGGCCGCCAGGTAGTTATGTATACAGTAGTTTATGTATACATTTTGAACGGTTTACTACTGGTTCTATTGTAACTTTATTCACTGTAAACTTGACTTATTAAATTTAGTCTATGGACTGCACTGCAGTTGCAATGTTTTAGTGTACAGTTAAACGAGATGGACTAGTTCACGAATATACATTCATGGAAGATCCTAGTTTGAACCTCGTTTTCCTTTCAACTAAGGTATATTTATTTTTCCCTCTGAGTTTGTGATGATTAGTAATTTCTTCCTGCCAGGGCCATTTCATGCAGAAGAAAAGAAAGGATGAAAAAATAATAAATTGTGACGTGAGGCGCTATTTATACTTTATTTACATAAAAGTCAACAAAAATTGTTTGTCATGATACATTTTCGAAGTAGTTCTACGAGGCTTTCATTCTATGTGAATACGTTTTTGTTACGAATTAGGCGTTTCTCGAGTAACCTATTTGACATTTGTTGCCGGGGATATTTCAGGGGTTTTTTTCGAGGGAAAAGTCTTTACATCTCACCACTATTATTCATGTGAAATATTCCACTCTGTCCATCCAACCGTTAACAGCATCAACACCTTTTTAAGCATTCGGAGTGAACCACTTGGGGTTCGATTACTAAACCCGTACATGAAAAAATAAATAATAAAGCAGGAGTCTTATATTAGTAGTGCACATATCTACCAATAAGGTACTCAATGCACTTGAACAAAGAGAAATAATTTTAAAGGAACATTACAGACTTGGTTTTGCTAACAAAACAGTTGCTGGCAGTGTAAGCACTTTATGTAATCCACCATATACATAAACTGACAAACCTGTAGAAGTTTGAGATCGATCGGCCATCTGGGTCACGAGAAAATAGTGAAAAACCGATTACACATTTGCACTATTCAACAATGAATAAAACGCTCACTGAGCGATAAACTCCAATCTGAAAAATTAGTTTATTAATTTCACATCAATTATGGCATTTCAGACAGAAATATTTAAAGGGATGTTTTCTACCATCATCATCATTAGACCGTGTAAGTTTTATGTAAATCTGTGATCAAAAGGTATATTTTTCATGTTTTTTTCTTACCAATTCTGTAATGTCCCTTTAAGACTGGTTTTTGAAATTTTTGAATTATGAGACCGATTTATGTAGCACCTACGGATTTACAAAGTGATGTGGCGCATTTAGCAGCCACTGCCCAGAAACATCGGTCAAGCCCCTTCTCTTAGCGATAAGTGTAACTGGGTTCCTTAATACGTGCATAACACAACCACGGGTCCTACGACTTTACGTCCCACCCGAAGAACGAAGCAACAATTTGTTAATTGCCCAGCTTCGGGGAACAAGTGCAACAACCGGGACTCGAAACCCTCACTTTGCTGAGCAGAAACACCAGAGCTTGAGTCCAGTGGCTGCCAGAACACGCCATTTTCTTTGTAAAATTATAAGGGGAAAAATGTATAATATCTATAACTCATGCCAAAGCTTTTCTCAGATTCAAATATTTTAGTAACAAATTACCTTTTCCTCAAAAACTACATTACTTCAGAGAGAGTCGTTTCTCACAATGTTTTAAAGTATCAGCAGCTCTCAGGTGCTCCTTTACCGAGTAGATTTTTATGGTAATGTATTTCTTGAGTAATTACCAAAAAAATTCACTGCTTTTAAACATGCAAGTCGTTGCACTCGCCTGTTTCGTAAATCAGCCATATTCTGTCGCGTTCCCTCGTAAATACAAAGGATTTCGAGTATTATGCAAACTCATAAAGGTAACCAGACTAGTTTTGTCAGTTTGTAAGCTGTCAGACAGACCTTGCTAAAAACGATGGTCGGCGACCACCGCTTCAAAATGATACAAAGTTGAACTTTTCTCTAAAATAAAATGATACCTGGCGAAAGGATTTCCCTGGATATACTTGGGAACAATACTTTCAGTCAAGTAAATTATTTTGCATTTACTTGGAAGTACTTTTTTCATGTCTGCAAATTATGTAATCTACCATTAATTGTGTTACAGGGTTGGTGAGGATAAAAGCTTACTGATTATGACGTTCATTCTAGAACCATTCTTTTCTGTGAAATATTTTCCTCTGAAATGAAACCATAATCGAGAAAACTGTATATGAAAACCTTAAAAACGCTGATTTCGGTTGTTACAACCATGATTAAGGACAATGTGTTTAACTATTTTCTCGTGACTCACACAACAGATTAAGCCCACATTTTCACAGGTTTGTTACTTTAAGTGTAATGGTTGGTCACACACAACATGAGCACTGTCTGCGTTTTATTTTCTCTCTACCAATCCGTTATGACACCCTTAAGTTACAGGCCTAAGACGGAATTTTGAAAGGAAGAAAAACCGCCGGTCGTTGAGCGTGATTCCATTGAAACAGCGCTGATCACATCATACGCATGTTGGCGAAATGGCGGAAATTACTTGCAGCAGTCACGCTTGCATTTTTGCAAGGTGTATTATAATAGGTTGTGCAAATTTGCTAGCATTGGTCTCGCATGGAGTGAAGGTATTATCTGAAAGGTGTTGTTTCGGTTGCGTCAAAGCTAAGAACGATAAAGTGGGCCAATGTTTAATTGACAATTAGGGTAGAATAAAATGACGGCTGCTAGCTGTAAAACCTTCTTTCTCAACCTCAAAGTAAATGAGGGCCCAATTTCATTGAGCTGCTTAAGCACAAAAAGTAGCTAAGCACAACAAAATTATGCATATCAGAATAAGGGTACAAGCAAAAATACCCTGTCCAGTGCACAATTTCTGACTGCTAACTTTCGCTAAGCACAAAATGTGTAAACAAAATTGTCTGCTTAAGCAGCTCTGTGAAACTGGTCCCTGTGGTTACAGTAAGCAGCGCTATGGAACGGAAATCTTACAGTCAGCACAAAATCGGCTGTTAGGCATCAGTTCTATGAAACTCGTCCCAGGAGAGGACGTTTTGGGCCAATTTTCTTTTTAGCAGGACATTAATTGCTAAGCAAAACAATGGCAGGGCACCAGTTGCATTGATGTGAATGACATGCATGACAACTATTTGCCGTCAATTTGTTTCTTCTGAAAAAAACTTCGATGCTCAGCATTTTTTTGAATAAAATTTGGCCCAGGATAGAGGATGGTGCCGTTATAATGTCATTATAATTGCATAAAATAATGCATATAACTCCCGTCAATACGTGGCATTTACTCATGCGTAATGAGTGGCCTCATGGAACTGACAATTGCATAAAGTGTCAAATCCCGTCAGTAACAGACACAATTTACAATTTTTTTATTTTATTATTTGGCAAATGATAGAAGATAAAGCCATGTTAATGTCATTATAATTGCATAAAAGAATGCAAATAAATCCCGTCAGTAAGCAACATTTACTCATGCGTAACGAGCGCCCTCATGAGAGGTAATTATTTTGTGAAACGTTTTTGTTTGTTTGGTTTTTGTTTCTCACTCTGAATAGATGCATGGCTGCGCCTCTCTCCATTCGCAAAATTGTTAGAGCTCCAACTCGAACGAAGACTATATTCATTTTCGCTATGAAACCATATTTTTAGGTGTTCGTGCGGCAGCGCGAACACCTCTGGTTATCTACAATTCTATTTTTACAAACATTTGTGAGATATAAATAAAAAACATAGCAATTTTATATAATTCAAACAACTTGTTTAAGTTAAAAAATAACATTAGGCCCAAAACAAAAGATACAACTTGGAACGAGGATGCTTATTTTGTAAGAAAACCACTTGCCACTCACGCCCGAATTGTGCGACCAATATGAAATTGGTTTAATGATAGCATGAAAGTCAGGTGGGCCAATTTCTTATCATAGATTTAATGACAATAATAATTACATAGTTTTGATAATAACATGATATGGGTTTTATCTACCACCGAATTTTAAACTAATTTAATTTTTAGCGGGAAAATGTGTGTCACTTCCTTCTATAGGCCTACCTGCAGAACACGATGGTTTAACTTCAATGTAAGGCACAGTCCTAGAACTTCAGGGCCCAATTTTATAGGGCTGCATAAGCAAAAATTTATGCTTAAAAAATTTACGCCGAGCAAAAATTAGCAGGTAAGCACAATTTGCTTTTGCTTAGTAGCTCATTTTTGTACTTAAGCAGCTCTATGAAATTGGGCCCTGATGGCTAGAACAAGATCCTTAAATAAATAGTCCTTTTGCTTGCTGCATGAAGCTTGATTGTAACAAGTACTGCTGGATTGATAGTCTTAGCGCCTATAGTGACTCCACTAATTACCCACAACCTCGACCCCCTAAGGGCGACTGCATTAACAGTTTGTCTTCCTCATTAGACACGTAATGAGGACAAGTCGACCTTGTAACGATACCAATTCGACCCCGCGGGGCCAAAACGCTTAATTATGGAAACTATGGAAACCCCCCCGAGAGCGAGAGTGAACCTGCTGTCATTAAAATCAAAACAGAATCAATACTGTAATCGATGTTTTGATGGGTGAGACAGATTATCCAAATAATTAAGGGGTGTGCACAACATTAGTAAATTCGACGACACAAATGTTCACATATTTTCACATACTGGTTTTACTTTACACGGTGGAATAATGGTCATGGTGGAAAAGTTCCCTTGAATTTTATTTTCTTGAAATGCCATAGTTTTTGAGAAATGAGTAAAACAGTCAGTTTTGATCTCGCGTGATGTTTGGAAATTAAACAGTGAAAACAATGGTTCTTGTTTTCACCATTTTCACGTGACTCCGATGACTGATTGAGCTTTAACTTTCACGTGTTTGTTATTTCAAATGTTGGGTCACTGGCTGTGGATACCAGTCTTTGACGTTTACCAATGTTGTCCGCTTGCCTTAAGAAAGGGAAAGTACATCAATATTGTTTTGGGGGGTAATTTTTTTTGTGTGTGTGTGTGTTTTTTTTGTGTTTTTTTTTTAAATACTTTTTTTGAGGGGTGGTGGCTGGGGGGGGGGGGTGATCTGAACAGAAAAGTAAACAAATTCCCCTCGTCAATAAACACACCATACAATCAACCACACCATACAATCAACATTAGGTGGCCACGTTTTAGAGTAAACAACGGGAAACAAAATTTATATTTGTTAGGGATAATGTGCAAAAATTGGTTTTTCGTTAATTACAAATCCTGGTATTTTAGTTTCTACAATAATGTGTTTTATAGTTTCAATCTGATTAAATAGAATCAGCAATTGCAAACTGCTAACCAACCAGAAGGACCTATGGTATAAACGTAAAATTAGTAAGTGGCCTGACGTTTTTTTCTTTCCTATATAGCTGAGTTTTTCTCGAAGGCTGTTATTAAATGACAACACAACGCACATCCCTGCGACGCCATGCCCTGTTGTTAGAAAAACACGAGTGCCTAGGGTTACTGCAGCGTGCAGTACGTTGTGAAAACGTGTATACCTCAATTTACAATATTGATTTAGCTAATAACCTTTCCAGACGTTGTAGAGATTGTTTGGCAAAAAGAAAAAATAATAATAATTATGTTTTTAATTTGTTTATATTGTTGTGTTTTTACACTGTGAAACCGCGATTTTTTGCTGTACAAAAAGCGTTCTATAACTGGGGGTTCGGAGTCCATGGGTCATACTGCTTAAAGGGTCATGCGCCCTGTCAACTGGGCCTGTCTGAGGATAGAACCTAAAGGGTTTCACCTGTTGTTGCTAAAAACTGAACAAGTAATTAACTAAAATGTGTTTTCGGTCTACTGGCTGCAAACTGGTGTAACAGAAGCGGTCAAGTGGAAAGAGGTGAAAAGAGATAGAGAGAGAGGCAGAAAGCACACATCAAAAGCAAGGGTGATCAATGAGGAGACAAAAGGAGGAGGTAGAGGGGAGGGGCTTGTTTAACCACAAGAGGTTGGGAAGTCAAAAGACAAAATCGAACGTTGGAAGAGGGAGAAAAAGGTAATTAATTAGAAAATGAGGCAGACTCAAAAAATGTATCTGTGGGGAAAAGGAGAATGCAAAGACAACAAGGTTATTAGAAATGTCCTTCTTGGATGTATAGACCGTGGGGTTGAACGGTCTGGAGGTGCCTTATCCACAGTTTCTCTCCTACTCAGACGAACAGTCTCACTGTGGTTACCCAGAATTCAGAATGTCAAAGGGAGAAGGAGATGGGGAAAAGGAGAATGCAAAGACAAAAGGTTATTAGAAATGTCCTTCTTGGATGTTCAGACCGTGGGGTTGAACGGTCTGGAGGTGCCTTATCCACAGTTTCTCTCCTACTCAGACGAACAGTCTCACTGTGGTTACCCAGAATTCAGAATGTCAAAGGGAGAAGGAGATGGGGAAAAGGAGAATGCAAAGACAACAAGGTTATTAGAAATGTCCTTCTTGGATGTTCAGACCGTGGGGTTGAACGGTCTGGAGGTGCCTTATCCACAGTTTCTCCCCTACTCAGACGAACAGTCTCACTGTGGTTACCCATAATTCAGAATGTCAAAGGGAGAAGGAGATGGGGAAAAGGAGAATGCAAAGACAAAAGGTTATTAGAAATGTCCTTCTTGGATGTTCAGACCGTGGGGTTGAACGGTCTGGAGGTGCCTTATCCACAGTTTCTCCCCTACTCAGACGAACAGTCTCACTGTGGTTACCCATAATTCAGAATGTCAAAGGGAGGAGATGGGGAAAAGGAGAATGCAAAGACAAAAGGTTATTAGAAATGTCCTTCTTGGATGTTCAGACCGTGGGGTTGAACGGTCTGGAGGTGCCTTATCCACAGTTTCTCCCCTACTTAGACGAACAGTCTCTCTATGGTTACCTAGTAGCCTCAATGCCCTGTAAAAATCATGTCAGAAATGGAGTGATTAGGAAGATTGAAGTGATGTCCTAAGGGTGTGTCCAGCTTCTGGGTGTTGACTGTGGATCTGTGGTTGTAGAAGCACCTCTTGAGGGTAGTTCTTGTTTCACCTATGCGAACACCATCAACTGTGCAAGATATTAGATATAGATGATATTCGTGGTGGTGCATGTGACATGACCCTTGTCTTATGGGTGGTACCACCAATTTCACACTGAAAGCTCACTGACTATTATATAAAACGTCCATCGAAAATACTGTCAAAATCAATGCAATACCATTTGTATACCCTATTAACTTGACGGTTGCGTTTAATTGGTTTTAAAAAACGTGACCGTTGAATTTTTGACAGGTTGGTTTGATCGAAGATTGTGTGTTCATTGGAGAAAATGTGTTATCTCTACAAATAATTTATTTTATTCACCTGATTTTTGCCGATTTTGCATCAGGTCACAGACCAAGCGCTCCCTTTATTATTATAGGTTTTCCCGGCCTTGTTTAACCCAAATTTAATTCAATTTAACATCTGGTTCATTTAATTGTGTCTGAAGATGGATTCTTCTTTGCCTCAGTCAAAAAGGAGTAGGCCTATAGGCCTAATTCAATTTCAACAGTTTAGCATTCGCTGTTCAAAAAAAAGATCATTAAAACTCATACAAGGTCGCAAAGATCAGTCCATTTCGTAAAAACCAGCATCTAGAGGCTGGTCAATCACTCAATTTTTGTCAATTGTAAATAGGAGAGACCCCATTACTATTATTAGAAATTCAACTGAAAAATTGTGAACATGTAGTCTTGAATGTCTATTTAAAATAAGATAGAATGACTGAGACGAACCCGAATGAGAAGAACTTGAATGCAGAAACCCCTCTGGTTTGAAAGAATTAGGGAAACATTCGTGAGTTTTGAATGAGTGTTGAATGAAACTGAACTGAGCTTCGCTGAAATTGAACGAGCAAAACATATTTGGGATGCCCGGTGCATGTACACCGGCTGAAAGCGGGTATTTTTTCTGCTTGCCAGCCCAGCATGTGGGAAATTCGAATCGTTTCTGTTCCCGTTTTCGTTACGAAAATCACCGTAAATCCCATTCGCTTAAATCTCATTGTGTGTTGCTTTGCCTTACCCTGGCAAAGATGTGTATGTTTATCATGTGAAGAGAAGATGGGCTTCAAGTCCAAGCAGGGCTTGCCCTTAACACTAGCCCGGCGTACATTGTCTAGTAAAAAATGCTATGGGCTAGTAAACACCACTTCTTAACTTGCCCTGTGGGCTACTAAAAACTGTGCAACCTACTTGTTTAAAATGCTAATTCTTCCTTTTCAGATGTGAATAATTAATGTATAAAATGTGTTAATCCTTTTTGAGTGTGTGAATATAACTAATTAAACTGGTTGTGATCGTTGTAACACATCAGAACATTACATTCATTGCAATTCCTGTTTAAAATCTGGGCTACTAAAACTTCCTGGGGGCAAGTAAAATGCGCAGTTTACTGGCCCGGCCGGCTACTTTACAAAAAGCCTATCAGCACAAGGCCTGCCAAGGTTTCGTTTTGTGATACAATCATTTTCCAAAAATTATGAAAGTGGGGAAAGTTACCAGTCTGTAACCTCACGTTATCAATGGTGTAAAAATGTCATTTATTTGATACTTCAGTGACGTCATCGGACTTCAATGTGTCGGTACATTTCAAACAGGAACTTTTGAATATCCATCCAAATTCATGAATAAACTGAAAACTCTCTGTACAAAAATGTACAGACCATAATATTTGAAATGTGACGTCACCGCACGTTTTTGGATTTTGAAAAAAAAATGCACTTGAAGGGTATCAAACTCAGTTGCATTTCACACCACTTTAACGTGAGGCTAGAGACTTGTAATTTTTTTCAATTTCCATAAGGACTCTAGCTATTGGAAAGAAGGGGTGGATCACTAAACTGAAATTGACCTTGAGTCTCTCTGTAAGAGATTTGCGTTCCCGATGGTTATTTTAAGTAACTATATTGTTGGTGGTTGGACTTTAAAGGGGCACGTTGCCTTCAAATCTCTCAGAATGTTACGGTTTGAAATTACTCCTTATCCTTTTCAAGAGGTGTTCATGCACAAAAACACCTACAGTGTGGTGTAATTTTTAAAAAATACCCATAAAATGTGCCTCTTGACGTGCAACTAGCGGAAAATACGGCCCGCCATTTAGCTATGGAGTCAACATTTTAGTTCTACAAAATAGCGTTCTGTCATGAAATTACACAAAAACACACAATTTCAAGGAATATTTATGCGAATCATTATATTATACTTTTAAAATATCTTTCTAACCATAATTCAATTCAAAACAAACGCATTTTTTTTGTAGCCCAACGCGCCCAATCCGAACGCATAGTTCCCCTTTAAGGGTTGATTGCGTTTAGTCAGTTCCGGTCAATGAAGTTTCCATTATTTTCTCATTCACTTGTTATTAGCTAATTGTGTCCACCTTTTTATAGATTGGTATGAGTAATACAAAAAAGTGTGTACCTTTTAAGTGTATTTTGATATTTAATGCATTTAGTGTCTTTTACCGGCTTCGCAGTGGACTTGCAGCAAGGGCCAAGTTCGCACAAGAACTATTCGTTGATCATAGTTCGACTAAGTTAACCCGAACTCTGTCTATAGTCTACACTAGTCGACTATTTGGAACCAGCCTACGGGCATGGTCACATCGCTGGTTATCAACAGCCGACTCATATATATATAGCACACTGCAGAGCGGACCAGTTTAATCAGAAAAATGACGCGCGTTGAGCCGCCGATCGCGTTGACATGACATGTCTTGAGTCGTTCGCACTTAAACTTCTGTGCGCTTGCCCTATACGTACGTCACCAAACAACCACTAGGTAACCATTGATCCATGTTCGAACTTGACCAAAGAGTACTCCGGTCTCGTTTTCATTCGTTCACACCATGGGAGTATTTCCTTCATCCGTGTTCACACACAGTGACAAAAAGGATCGACATAAACTGTTCCCCCCCCCAAAAAAAAAAAACAAAAACAAACAAACAAACAAACAAACAAACGGTAGGATCCCTTTTTAACAAATTCTGGACCAACAATAAAAACCAGGTGTGAGAATCATCAGAGTCCGGAACTAAGATCAAAATTTTAGGATGTATGTTGAGATGATGGCATTTCCACCTTTTGGTAAACCCCTGGGGTTTTAGATTCCACTAAGCTTTAGGGACAGTGTCCTCAGCACTAGAGAAGTAGATCAAAGAGCAGGATTTCTTTATATGCGGACAAAATAACGGCTGAACTTCTTAATCAGGCTGACTTAAAAAGTCTGAATTAAGATAAAATAAAAGTCTGAAATTTCTCTGTGAAAATTACACCCCCCCCACACACACACTCCTATAATGCAAGTGAAATCAATATAACACATCTTAGTTCGGTGAACTGAATGTGAAAACAGGAAATGTGTTTCCCGCCAAGTACGACAGACAGAATAACTGTACCAAGGTCTAGCTCCAACGGCCGGAAATTGGACCGCCGTGGTTTGGTGAATAGACCCTTTCACTGCAACGTCACAGCCCGATTTAGTTTTTCCCAACCGAGGTTGGAGAAATAATATGGGAAGCCATTATATGCAAAGCAAAAAACAGATAGCTACAGTTTGTAACATTGCTACGTAAACGTTCAAAAGTAGTGTTGAATTTGTTGGGAACAAAGCAAACAATCGTGGAATGTGTTGGTGGGGGTTATTTTTAAGTGAAAGTTTGTAGAAACGTCGAACTTGGTCACAACATTCTATACGATTGAATGGGTTGCTAACATTCGGTCGCGTCCATGCCAACCAGCGCGGTTTATTTATCAAGGTTTATACTGCCGAAAACCCTAGGGAATTGAGATAGACTCAGCAGATCGTTTCCGTATCTGAATTACATGAATGAAATAATTTCGGTTGAATGATATTATGACAGCGCTTACACTTGTATAATGGGGGGAAAAGTTTTGTTGCCGTTTGACGTATGAGAATAATTAAAAATTGTATATTTATGAATGCATCGCAAACTGGTGATCTGTTTTTGTCACACTTAGAATAAGAACAGTTTAATTAAAGCAATCCGTCATTTTATTTAAGATTTTTATTTTGTCAGTGAATGATCTGCAATCGAGGTTATTTTTCAACAACAACAAAGCCATTTACCGCTTCTCTGAAAGACTGACAACTTTCAATGAATTGAACAAGTTGTCATCGCCTTCAAACAAACTATAAATGGCTGATAAGTTCTTTTGATATCCTAAATTTGACCTTAAACGAAAATGCCAGCCATTTTTGTTTGGTTACCCGTATTCTTGGTCAGAGAGAACTGTAAATAACACTAAAGGTGCCAGTCTAAGACAGCGTCCTGAAAGGAGCGACTTCGGCTACGGCTATGGCTGCGAGATGATTATTATTATTTACCATCATTGTATATTTCTGGTAATAGAAACAAGGATGCCTCATAACCTTATAAGTGAACTTAATCACTGTAGCTCGCAAGCCTGAGGAAACCTGTAAACAAGGGTGCTTGCTATGTGAACCAGAAACACCTGGGTTAACCCCAATACTCTTCCACAATAAGTGTTCTGGGTTCTTGTATACGTGCACAACCAATCATACATGGAACCTACGGCTCAATGTCCCATCCAAGTCAGTTATGTTAAGGAGAATGGACGAAAAAGTGTAGATTCGTGAATAGAATGTACGAGCCGAAGGCGAGTACATTTTGTTCACGAATCTACACTTTAGAGTCTATTCTCTGACTTAAACTATTTCCTGAATAATTGAGAGTTATTTGAGTGATTAGCTTGTTAAAAAAGCTTTTACAGATTATGTATGTGTGATTAGTTGTTTATTAGATTCCTGCATGTGATACAGTTTCTATGGTAAAGTACATTAAAAGCTGTGTTTGGTGCACATCATGTTATCCTTTCAATTTGGAAAGACATTCATTTTCCCGTCGAACATTTCACTTTAGTTTGTAACGAATCCACTCAACTTTAGATTCGTTACGAATCTACACTTAAGTGCAGATTCGTAACGAATCTACAGTTAAGTGTAGATTCGTAAAAATAATCTACACTTTGAACAATAGAGTGACGTCACAGAAATAGTTTGAGATTATAAAGTGTCTTGCTCAAGGACACAAGTGCCACGACTGGGACTCAAACAAACACCAGAGCTGGAGTACGGTTCTCTTAAAGGCCCTGACACTATTGGTAAGATCGAAAAACACAAATGTTCACAGATTCACACATAACTTACATGATTTAAAGTAAGTAACGGTAGAAAGAGTTCCTTCAAATATTTCTGCCTAAAATGCTATCGTTTCTGAGAAATGAGTAAAACAATAGTTTTTATCACGCGTGATATAAACTCGATGTATGAAAAAAACAGAAAACACATAAGGTCTCTTTTCACTATTTTCTCGTGACGTCGATGACCAATTGAGCTCAAACTTTCACAGGTTTGTTTGTTCATGCATATGTTGAATCACACAAATTGTGGACACTGATTTTGAGCTGTTTACCAAAAGTGTACAATACCTTTAATCGCTCGGCCACGACCACCATAGTTGCCGAGTACATATATTTGCCTTTTATCTGCCCGTAGCCGCAGCCAGGGCCACCAAATTGGACGCGGTCTAATTATTATTATATCTTAATGTGACGGGGGTGTAGCCCTATTTCTTACCTGGATAAGTATCAATACTCCGGCCACAAAGAGAAGGTGACGAGGGCTGACCCAGTTCGGACGCCTGACTGATTTCTTACTGGCTCTGAAGATCCTGTAGATGCGGCTAACCTTAAGGAGAGTCGGTGCATAGGTCAGGGTGAAACTCAGAGAGATGGCTGCCTCCGACATCAAACAGGTCCACTGCGTTGGTGGGAGGAGGAGCAAGAAGACACCGACGAAAGCGACGATTATGCCCACGAGGATGATGCTGCTCAGCTCCCGGCTGGCCGCCTTGATGAGCGATTTGTCCCGGTACACCGTGAAGCCTACCACGGTCAAACCCGTCAGGATGAGCCCGAAGAGACCAACGAGAATAATGGTGACGACGACCGGGTTCAGGAAACTCAGTGTGGTCGGGACGATGTCCTCGCAAATGGAGCGATTCCGGCTGGGCCAGGCTGTAATATCACAGGCCAGGCACGCCTTAGTTGTGACCACCGCGGTTTTGTTGACTACAATCTCGTATTCTTTGCACTTCTGGCAGGTCCAACAGCATTTATCTGGCGACGGGACCAGCATGAATCCTTCGCCGCAGTCTGGTATACATGTTGACCGGGGTGCCTCCGTGGACCCACCCTGCCAAAGGATTTTATCCACGCGGAGCTGCAGTCTTTCGCTGGCGTTTAATGAGTTCCAAAAACCGATCTTAACGCTAGCGTAACTCCGTCTGGGAGCTTCTGGTAGTTCTTCAGAATGTACTTACCCGGCGGGTTGGCATTGTCATCAAAGTAAAGCAGCCCACCTGTTCCTGTGAAATTTACATTTAGCAGATGACGCATGAGACGGTGCCCTGTAATTCTAGTCACATCGGTGCAGTTCCGATCCCCAGTAGGACACATTTTCAGGAGAGAGTCCAGGGCATGCGCGAACGCATACACACCGTCTATGACTGGAGATACCACGAAGTCGTTGCTGGGGTTGTCGGGGAAAACGCCCGGGCACTCAGTCGCGTTACCCCAACATCCTAACTCCTTCTGTCTGGCATTAATATAGTCTGTAAACCATGAGCTTACCGTGTCGGTAGCCGGGTCCAAGCCCGAGAAGTGGGCCTCAAATTTTGGCACGGTATTGCTGTAGAAGCGGGTGAACAGAGACCCCTGCGCGATATCGGTAAGACCGTGTTCCGTCAAATCGAATCCCCAGTCGTCCCCGCCAATCCATGTGCGTTTCAGCATGGGCTCCGTCTTGGCAACCTGGTCAAGCACTGCGTTCGCCACCTGCAAGGCCGCGAACATCACCACTACCTGGGCGTATTTATACCGCACGAGCTTCCCTACTACCTCCGATAGTTCCTTCTCCGTGGCGTGCTGGTTCACCGGCGAGGTGAAAGCCACACAGATGCCTCTCAGCTCGGTGAGAACGAGCAGCTCTCTGGCTCCGTGGAGTCCGTAGCTGTCCACCGAGTGAATAACAGCTATGTAGTCCCACTGAAAATACTCGATCATGTCCACGATCGCACTGATCTGGTGCTTGTCCGGGGGAACGGTTCTCAGAAAGTAGGGGAACCTTTTTTTATCGCTAAGCTCATTACTGGACGCCCAGAAAGACATTAGGGGTACCTGAAAGAGCGCAGTTATCTGGGCAACAGGGATGCTGGTGGCACTTCTGGAAGTACCTATTATTCCTATGATCTTGGGCGCCAGTGCACTGTTAAGTGCATCCGTGAGGTTGGTGGCGGAGAAGGTGGTATCGGAGCAAGCATCCTTGAAGGCGTCGGGGGAGATGTTCTCCAGCATCATCAGTGACATCCACAGAGAGACGTCCTCGCTACGGCAATCGTCCCTGATGTCGAAGCCGAGGGACACATTCGGCAGGATGTCATGACGCTTGTTGATGTCCCTGACGGCCCAGGCCATGGCCTCGGCGTGCACCACGCCGCGAGGTATGATAGGCGTGTTGCAGCGCGACGTGCCGTTATCGCTACCGTGCAGAGAGAGCAAAGCGCCCAGGTTCACGTCTCCTGTTTGACGGTAAACCGTGCACGCAACGTCATCCTCGGACAATCCAAACGGCAACAGCAAAGTCAGTACCACAACACTTGTGAACACTCCAATGTACCTAGCAAACATCGTTGACACTCCAATGTACCTAGCAAACATCGTTGACATCGGCATGTTCACTGTTCTGCCTCGTTTACCTCAAGAGAGCCGGTGACTTGAACATCTTCTTCTATCGAGGAGGAAATGTCATATGGCAGACAATATTGCCCCGCAGCTGAAGAAGAATACATTTCGTTGGCAATTTTTTTTATCGATTGCTACTGCATCCGATCAGTGGCTGACAGTCGAGCGTGTTTACACGCTACAGCTGTCCTGACAAATGTTATTTTGGGGCTTGACTCGCTCACTGAATCAGTGCGCATGAGTTGCACGTGTGTCGTTGCGATACTGGTGCGTTGTCTGACACACGAGCAGAATAATTGTAACGGTGAGTGACTGCAGTGTGTCTAGGGCCTGCTCAGTGCACTCTCGAGTCGCTCGTGTTAAGGTGTGTTTAGAGTTAATGAAGACTACAGATTAATTGCTTGTAATCGGTAACAAGAGGTACTTCCAATCCGCAAACAATGAAGAATAATGTGACAGAACAACTTAAAGATTGACTCATCAGTGACCGTCTGGGGAGGGGGAGGGATATAATAATATAGGTAGGCCTACTCACTGCAGAAATCATCTGGGTAAATACTCCAGTCTTAAAAAAAATATAATTTGAATATCCTCAAAATCACCATTGCTGCAACTAGTTTTATTTATTTAATGTGTTTTATTAGAAACACTTCATGCAGCGGCAAAATGAGCCGAAAATGCAGTTTAACTAAATGTTCATTTAAAGTTAAGAAGAAGAAGAACAACAAGAACAGGAAGAGCAAGCACAAATACAAGAACACCAACAACATTAACAACATCAACAACAACAAAAAGAAAGAAAGAAAAAAAGAAAAAGAAAAGGAGGAAGAAGAAGAAAAACAACAACATCAACATCAACAACAACAAAAACATCAACAAAAGAACAAGAACACCAACATCTAAAACAACAACCAGAAGAAGAAGAAGAACAACAACAACAACAACATCCACAACAATTCTGGCGCCACATGAAAGCTATCAGTATTACACAACAAACATCAACATTAAACCTTGCAGCGAGGCACTCAACCACTGTGCTTTGGCACATATTATAAAGAAAAACATAACAATTTCAAAATGGTAGATCCCAACCCCGTGATACTCCGTGATATCCTCTGCACTCCTATGGGGGCGATAAGCGAACTGGTATTTGTCAATGGTTTCAGTAACAAAATCTCTAATGTGCAATAGAATAAACTCTATTATTTCTGACCCCGACCATCCACTACATGCCAAATTCCAGACCAACTCCAGAAGTAAACGTTTTTTACAAAGAAGGATCAGAACACAGCGATACGGCAGCTCATTTTGTTCCAGCAGCTATCAAATGGTACAATGAGCAGTTGAAGCGATGAGCTGTCGTGTGACTGGCTCTGATCCCTAATTTGCAATTGTCTTGTGCTGTTTTATGTGTGTATTTTAATGCAATTTTTAAAGTTGTAACATTTCGTTACTGATCGTTTGTATTGTATTTGCATAGAGCTCTTTGTCAAGGCCATTTTAATTTCCCCAGTGAGGGATAATAAAGTTTTTATCTATCTATCTATCTATCTATCTATCTATCCTGCAGTGTACCAATACACACGTTTTAGGAGGGGTGTCAATCAACGGGGGTCGTCAATTTGGTCAGGAGGGGTGATGGAAAAAATGTTTCACCATAGTTCATGCTCAAACTCCTATCTCTGCGGCACGTGCGCCACAGATCACTACCACAGCTTAGTGGTAAGGCATGTTGTGTCTGACCGCTCTAGGTTCAATGGCCTTTTGTGAATGAAGGTCTTGTGATCTTGTGCCGACAGCAGACTGGGTTAGCAGACATAAATCATTGAGATAAGGCAGAACAGACCCTCTTAACCTCTTAACCTATCAAATGGGCCTGCCACACCTTTGTGACAGGATAACACCGTTGGCCCAAAACAGGTGCAGCGGTGCTGGGTACAAACCAATCCTTTGACGTTATTGAAAAGTTCACGAAACCCTGGATAAAGCAATAAAACAAAAAATTGTCCGTTGTTCACACTGTAAATCGAGACTACCATAGTTGGTGCTATTGTCACAGCATGTCATTATAGGAAGTGTATAGTGAAACTAAAGTTTGACAAACATGCCATTGTTTTGTCAAACCTTTAAAAAAAAGTATCGATAAGTGTAGTTATTGTCGTATACGACATTAACTACAATTCTCCATGCTGTTTTATATCACCAAAACAAGGAAATTAAATATTAATATTTCCATTTTGACGTCCGGTGCCATTCAAGCGTGTGGGTGCATTTATAAACACGTTACAATAAGGGACGATGCAAAACAATGGTGGCCACCCACAGGAACGGGCTGAATAAAAAATGTCCGTTAAAAAGGCGCTTGCTAATTTGTTTTATACGAAATGATGACAATGAATAATTCACCAGCAACAAATTATTAGAGGCATCGATACTTGACGAGTGATCGTCCATGTCTTTGTTTAGTCGACCTTCTGGTTCTCCACCGAACATGCACTTATCCCCAATTGACTTTATAGCCCATAATTATATCTAATGCCGCAATTATCGCTATAGGCCAGAGCTGTATAACTAAGTTAGACTTGTCCAATGCTGTTGTCACATTTTCTTTTGTTTATAATTAGACACAACAGTCATTACCTTTTTGTATGGGTGGCCTTGGGTTAACGCAAATTTTCCCTTATTTGGTAATTTTTTTAATATATTTTGTTATGTAGATTCTGTGTACTTTTTGTTTTTAGTAGTACAGTTGATTTATCTGGAATAGGGGCATAATGTGTAATTTTATAGCCCTATTTACATAACTGATGTTTCCTTCGAAGTGAAAGTCGCAGTGTCATTTTCATTGCAGCGCTACAAACTATCCTGGAAATAATGTAACCGCTTTTTTATAGGTATTAGGCTAGTTTGGGTAGACATGTACTTTTCCAACGATGATGAGTGCTAGAACTGTTCTGCGGTCTCCTTTGCACACACCTTTGTGGGGACTTTCTAGACAGTGTTGTTCTATTATTCCCTTTACTAAAGAATTATCTTGTGGGGACCCAGTTTTAACAAAGAAAAACGTTAAGGGGGGGACCTTTGTTCCATTTGTGGGGACCTTTGTTCCATTGTGTAAAAGTTCCTTGTGAGTTTACAAGGAAAACTTACATGAGTACCAGTTGGAAAAGTTGTTTATAAGTGTACGTCTTTTCATGTGAGTGAAAAGCTGTGTGTGTTCACGGAAAGTACTCGTTCTTGAGTACAAGTGCGAGTACCAGTGCCGGTACACACAACCAGGCAAGCGACGAGTAGGCAAGTGTGCGTAGAAATGGCTGCGCCCGAGTGCTTCTGCCGTATAAGGTAGGAAGCAGCCATGCTTGTCCATGCACACACTACGTGTTGCTTACTTGGTTTGTTTACATGTTATACCCACTATGGGTCACATGACTATACGGTCGCCGAATGTGTCTATTAAAGGTTCCGTAGGCCCGAGTGTTCCGTATTGTGCCAGGTATCAGTGCTCCGTAGGTCCTATAGCCACACATCAGTGAATTCCGTTATAGGCCATAGGCACCTGGTCCGTAGGCCCTATGGCAAAAACCAGTTTTCCGTAGGCCATTGGCGCGCACCGGTATTTCGTATGCCAGGCACAGTGTTCCGTAGACCTTTAGGCACAAGTGCTTCGTAGGCCTTTGGGACAATTGTTCCGTAGGCCTTAGGCACCAGTTTTGCGCATGCCTTTAGCACCAGTGTTCCGTGGGCCCTAGGAACGCATCAGTGTTTCGTGCTTCAGACACTATGCCCCATAGGCCTTAGGCACAAAGGTTCCATAGGCACGCACCAGTGTTCCGTAGGTCGGGCCTATACAGGCTACAAGGCTATATTCATAGTGCGCTGGCTGCTGAATTTATTACAATTAAAATAACGTATCGCAGTATTGGGGTTTACTTGTTTGAAGCTTTTCGAAACTCCAGATAGACGCTGCCAGCGTTGGAATTGTTTCGGACGTGTTCCTGTTTGTTCTTGTGTGTGTGCGTATCTGTTTATCTGTTGTACTTTTGTAGGCTTTCGATTTCCTTTTACAAGTATAGGCCCCCCGATTCGATCGTCGGCCCTAAAGGATAGTTCCTTTTACAACGCCCACCGAGATTCTGCCTTGTAGTATTGGTTTAGAGTGCGTCACAACATGACCTAGTTTTTCCTAGAAAGCCGTACTCATTATAGCAGCCAGGTGGTATCAACGGCAGCTTAGTGGTACCTAGACGCATGGGCACATTATAAGCACGGGGGTTCGGCTACTTTTACTCGTGCTATGGTGAAAACTACGACTTACGAGGTGATCCCTGGAGCGTTCTATTTTCCCGAGGCGAAGCCCAGTGAAACCCCGCGATGATCACCAAGTAAAATCAGTCAATATTTGTATACTTTATGCCAGTTGAATAATGCCGCCCTGCCAGTTTTTTTTTTTTTTACAACCACGGACACAACGCTGAATAAAATAATGTGACAAATATACAAACACTATAATTGCGATGTTCTCTCGGTGTTGGTTTTTACAATTATTTGTTTGGACCCCTCGTGTTTATACAATCCTCGGGTCTCCATCAGCAGCGTTCCCGGCTCCACCGTCCGTCCATTTCGTGTTTATTGACGGGGGCAGGAGTGTCGTGTTGACTGCAAGGTATAAAAAAACACCGCCTGCTTGGGTCGATAACGGGGGAAAACATAATTATACCGGTACGCGTTCAAACGTTACCTTTTACGAAGCAATATTGAGCATGAGCAATGCACGAACAGAAACATAGTGTAACTTTGGCGTAAATTTAAAGGAACATTACAAAATTGGTTTTTGCTAACAAAACAGTTGATGGCAGTGTAAGCACTTTATGTAATCCACCATATACATAAACTGACAAACCTGTAGAAGTTTGAGATCGATCGGCCATCTGGGTCACGAGAAAATAGTGAAAAACCGATTACACATTTGCATGAAATCATATAGGTTCAACAAAATGAATAAAACACTCACTGAGCGATAAACTCCAATCGGAAAATTAGTTTATTCATTTCTCATCAAATATGGCATTTCAGACAGAAATATTTCAAGGGATGTTTTCTACTATCATCATCATTAGACCGTGTAAGTTTTATGTAAATCTGTGATCAAAAATATATTTTACAATTACCAATTCTGTAATGTTCCTTTAAGACAAGGTAACTGACGATAACTTTTTCAGTTATGAAAAGAAAACAGGTTTAACTATAGTTAACCAGGGGCTTATGGTGGTCACCGCAAACCTCACTTGATTGCAATCATAATGTCTCTAAGTTGTTTTCTCAGAAACCTTGTTTTGAGTGTAATTTTCACAAACAATTTTCACGAAAATTTTGAACTCACTTCATAAGAATGTGCTTGCTTGATAACGCGTGCACTATGCTAATCATTACACTAATTTTTTCAAAGGTAGGGTAATAGATTGGTTTTTGTCAACGTAATGCTGATTTGTAGGCGAAATTATAAAGAAAGATACAATGAAAGTCACATGTGAAAGTTTCAGCTGAGAAAACAGCGAAGAAACTATTACGGTATTTTCACATGAACGTCGAAACCATCCACGTTTAGCGAGGTGACAGCGGGTACCAATCCGCGGCACCTCAGGCCGCAGCATTCACGAACGGACACCAACCCTCCGAAATCTGAGATACGACTCATGCATAAATCGTTTCTCAGATTCAAATGTTTTGGGATGAAAAATTATCCAAACCATATTTCTTCGACGGGAAACGGGTTTCTAACTATTGTATACAATCAACAGCTGCTGTAGTGTTTTCTCGCCAAGTGAGTTTTTTAGTTTTTGGAGTATTTGCCAATCTATGACCCTGCCTGTAGACCATGTTACATTTGTTTACAGAGTGGTGACCTCGCACATTATAACGCTATTCCTGACGGGCAAGATGCTACACAGGCTCGATGGGAAAATTTATATTTCGTGTCATAATTTTCACATAAATTCAAAATGTACAAAAGCAACAGCCGTACAGCTTTTGAGATGTCCCCCCTTTCTTCATATCAAAAGTTGAGGAAAGCAGACAGTGCGATCTCCATAAAACATAAGATTTGTTGTATTTTTCCATTGAGCTGTGTACAAATGTGCCCGCCGGAAGTCCAGGCTCTGTGGCTCTTTTGTAAACATGTGATGTCACAGGTCACAGGTCACATTGTCTATAAAGAAAAGGCAAACATTAGCTTCATGCATTCAGACATAAAGAGGGTTGGAAAATTAATCGGACTTCTTTCAGCTGACCTTTTTTTTAAGGGGGCTGGGGTTATAGAAGAAAGCCTATTTTTTTCTAAAAACAATTTTAAATTTGTTTTAATTCTCCTTCGTACGTCTCTAAAAACATCATTGATTAATCATGCCTTCCGCCGGTTGTTTTCATGGTACTAAGAACGTATCAAATGATTTACTACAATGTGTTGACAATACAATTAGAGATGACTCGAATATTTTGACGATATTATTAATATTAGGCCTATTATTTATTTGGCAATTTCACATAAAAAATACAAAAAATACAAGTATAAACAATATGGATAAAACTCTAAAAACATTAAACATTAAAAGGAGTCCATCAAGAATAAATATTTTATATTATTATATTATAAAACAAAAGTATTACAACAAAAATGCATTCATGCTTATTTCATTAGGTGTTCGTGCAATATGTGCATGAACACCTCTTGGTTTTAGGGGTGTTATTTTTTCTTCATTGTTTGAGGGTTGCAATTATTTAAGACTAGTTCCGGGTTGATACACGAACCTAGAAAAAATAACAAGCCTTACGGGCATATTCGTCTACGGTATGATTAAGTCATCACTCGAAAAATCATTGACGGACTGAAAAACATCTGAATAATTGAGTAAATTTACAACGAACTGAAACCGAAATCAATGCCAAGCTTAGGATCGTTCTGTTTTGTTCCTGTTGTTTATTTTTGCACGGAGAGGGGAAAATGTATAGGGTGGGGAGGGGGAGGGGCCTACACCGCATGGGGACTTTTTTGGGGGGGAGCACTGACTTTATTTTTTAGCTATTTATTTTATTTTTTGCGGCAAATTTTTTATGTCTTATTCCAATCTCGTGAGTACAGAGACGCAATAAAAATGTTGGCGTGGAACAGACTAACATTTTTCACGCTAAATTGCCCAGGTCCCCCAAAAAACAGTCACTGCACATGTTCAGTGCCATCCAGTGCTTTTTTCAAGTTTACCAAAAGAAAGCCGGTACCAGCAAAATAGCATACACTGCTTTTAAAAGCCTAAAAATAGTCGCCTTAAAAAGAAGAGTCGGCGCCAAAAAATTAAATTGATATTCGCCGAGTAAAAAAAAGAAGAAGAAGAAGAAGTTTTAGCGTAGGTGTCCATTATTACGGAAGCGTGTGCCGCCGGCCACATGAGTAAAGTAAAAAAAAAAAAAAACACGCTTTTATCGTAACAAAGGGAGGATGGAAAGTAGATCCGAAACGAAGTGAGACCTGCATTCAATACTTGTCTCTTCTCCAGATAAAGAAAATTCTTGGCGTGCTCGACAACAATGTGCGTGTAAAGGAAGTATCCGCCTGGGTTTCACGGACAATGGTTGTAAAAAAAAAAAAAATCATTCCGTGTGAACTGAAGTTCCGTCTGACCTTGGATATAATGTGTGGCTTGCCTCTGCTTTTGTATGTGAAATAAGCTAATTTGTTTATATTGTTCAGTTTTACACTGTATATTTTCAATTTTCTTCTAGAAAAAATAGTTTTGTATGACCACTCGAGGATAGTCTTGTATAGCATACAAATTTTTAGACATTTTTATATATTTTTTTCCTCTCATATTGAGACCAATTTATGTAACACGTAAAGGGATTAGGCACTCAGCAACCACTGCCAGAGACACCGGGGCAAACCCTTCTCTCAAGCGATAAGTGTGACTAGATTCTAACGTGCATTACACAACGCACAGAACCATCGGCTTTAACGTCCCATCCGAAGGACGAAGCATGAATGATTATTAAGTGTCTTGCTTAATGACACAAGTGCCACGACCGGGATCCGAACCCACATCTTGCTGGTCAGAAACATCAGAGCTTGAGTCCGGTGCGGACCCCACAAAATGGCCCACAAAACGGCCGACCGTATTAGTTCGCAAAGTTCAAAGGAAAACCACGCAATTTAGAGGCATATTTGTGTGGATCATTGTATTCTACTTTTAAAACATCTTTCTAACCATTTGCATTTTATAACAAACGGTTTACAAACGCCTTTTTTAGACCAACTCGGCCGATTCAGGGCAACATGTACCTTTAACAACAACAACAACGTAAGCATTGTGAAACCAACGTGCCAATCTGTACGGGAGAAAATATAGTGCACGTCGTTCCGGCATTCAAGTGTAAAGATAGTACTACACTTAAATTTGAGAAACGCAGGATAGTAATTTGTTTTACCCAAGATATTTGTTAATGATTATGCATGAAACCAGATATGCACTTTCCACATTTTTCTTTAAGTCGGCTATGTGCAGGCAATCATACTCTTTCCAAATTTATACACATCATACTTGTGCCCATGGTGGACTGTTAAAGGTACACGTTGCCTTGAATCGGCCGAGTTCGTCTATAAAAAGCGTTTGCAAACCGTTTGTTATAAAATGCATATGGTTGGAAAGATGTTTTAAAAGTAGAATACAATGATACACACAAATATGCCTCGAAATTGCGTGGTTTTCCTTTTACATCGTGAACTAGCTCAGTCGGCCATTTTATGGGGTCAAATTTTTGACTCCACAAAATGGCCGACCGTGTTAGTTCGCAAAGTTAAAGAAAACCACGCAATTTAGAGGCATATTTGTGTGGATCATTGTATTCTACTTTTAAAACATCTTTCTAACCATTTGCATTTTATAACAAACGGTTTACAAACGCCTTTTTAGACCAACTCGGCCGATTCAGGGCAACATGTACCTTTAACAACAACAACGTAAGCATTGTGAAACCAACGTGCCAATTTATACGGGAGAAAATATAGTGCACGTCGTTCCGGCATTCAAGTGTAAAGATAGTACTACACTTATATTTGAGAAACGCAGGATAGTAATTTGTTTTACCCAAGATATTTGTTAATGATTATGCATGAAACCAGATATGCACTTTCCACATTTTTCTTTAAGTCGGCTATGTGCAGGCAATCATACTCTTTCCAAATTTATACACATCATACTTGTGCCCATGGTGGACTGTTAAAGGTACACGTTGCCTTGAATCGGCCGAGTTCGTCTATAAAAAGCGTTTGCAAACCGTTTGTTATAAAATGCATATGGTTGGAAAGATGTTTTAAAAGTAGAATACAATGATACACACAAATATGCCTCGAAATTGCGTGGTTTTCCTTTTACATCGTGAACTAGCTCAGTCGGCCATTTTATGGGGTCAAATTTTTGACTCCACAAAATGGCCGACCGTGTTAGTTCGCAAAGTTAAAGAAAACCACGCAATTTAGAGGCATATTTGTGTGGATCATTGTATTCTACTTTTAAAACATCTTTCTAACCATTTGCATTTTATAACAAACGGTTTACAAACGCCTTTTTAGACCAACTCGGCCGATTCAGGGCAACATGTACCTTTAACAACAACAACGTAAGCATTGTGAAACCAACGTGCCAATTTATACGGGAGAAAATATAGTGCACGTCGTTCCGGCATTCAAGTGTAAAGATAGTACTACACTTGAATTTGAGAAACGCAGGATAGTAATTTGTTTTACCCAAGATATTTGTTAATGATTATGCATGAAACCAGATATGCACTTTCCACATTTTTCTTTAAGTCGGCTATGTGCAGGCAATCATACTCTTTCCAAATTTATACACATCATATTTGTGCCCATGGTAGACTGTTAATATAGGCCTAAATTGTTTTAACTGTTACAGTAATCTGATATAAATGATTATTATGTGACACCGCTTTACACCGCCCAGGAATGTTCTTTTCAACAACGTCCGCAGAATCCTTACTTGAAACAAAAACTCTCATGCTCTTGCCGACGATGTACATACAGAGTATATACACTCATTTCAAAAGTGCTAAAGTGTCTATTTCTCTGTTTTGGGGCGTACGGAGGCTTGATGATTCTCAACCCCTAAAACGCCAAAAGGTCAGAGCTTCCGGGGGCTTTGCAAACTGGACCCCATCGGGGCTTCGCCCGTGGACTCCCCCCCCCCCCAACCGTTACATTTCTTTGAGCCCCCCCCCCCCCAACAAAACCCCAACAAACAATATTTTAATATATATAATATATAACATTTGTAGGGTAGATGGCCTTAGCTTTCGATCCAAACCGGACCTTCGTCAGAGGCATAAACAAGCACAAACGAAAAACATATCCATCTATAGCAAAAAAGAGAGGCAAAGAACAATGGGATGGTATCCAGAAAAAGGATGCAATTGTTGGGAAATGTTCTGAAAAGAACAGGTGAGGAGTACGTGGGAAAAGATAAAATGGATATGGTAATAACGAGTAAAAACAAAGAACAAGCAACTCAAAGGGATCACCACGAAGGGATACAACAACTATATAATTATAATCCTGGGTGCGCAGTTGTTTATGATACGCAGTCTATGTCTGGGTTATCACTTTGTTCCGAGGCTAATAAAAACATTAAGACTGCGCAACTCTATTATTAAACAGGTGACATTATTAATGTGTGAAAACGCATTTTGCTTAACAACTTAGCCTATATGCAAAAAATTGTTGTAATATGCAAAAAATTGTTGTAATATTTATAATGATCGGATCGATTGATTCGATGCATTCTTGTAAAACAATGCACAATTAATAATTCATGTTTATGAGTGCAATGGTGAAGATAATTATGTTCATGCGTTGAATATGGAATTTTCCATTCAACATGCGAAGCCAAGTTGAATAACATATTTCACCGAATACAAATATTATTCTCTTCTTTGCAAGAATGCAAAACATGCACGATTTTTTAAATTTAAAATACAAGTAAATCTTTGTCATTTGATTGGAGAATAAAACGATGAAATATACTAACTGCTCACGATCGTAATCTGGCATCCACCACGAGGGCGTTTTGTACTGCTGTGTGTGGTGTATGCTAGACTGGTCGCCTGTCTTTATCCGAAAGACAGGCATTGGTTTTACATGCCGAATGATTTCATTGGATAAACGTGCACTGACGTAAGCTTTCCGTATCTGTGTTATGATTGGTCCACTCCAACGACTTTGTGTATGTTGTTTTATTCACTATTATGTTATGTGTGCACGTGGTAGTAAAAGACTACGAATCTCCGTCCCTGTACATGGATGCGAGGTCAAATGTACATCTGGCAGGATCCTGCCACTGGCGCTCAGGGCCGGTATCTGGCGTTATTCACGAGCCTCAAAGTTGACGTCAGATGTTCAGGCTAGGTCTAAGCAATTTGTCTAAGCGTGCTTAAGGCCTAGTCAAAATGGTGAACGGTAAATGCTCGGTTTATGATGTAGGCCTACGCCACGTAATGTTTTGATTAATAAATGTGGCGTGACCTACAATCCTCCATCAAATGATAAGTATTTTTGGAGGTGTTATAAGATACAAAATCATTTCATTAAATAGATTTAATTTCCTTATAAAATTATGCCGCAAGTGTTCACAGCGCGCGGCTTTACGATAAAACGTTCGGTATAATTTCAACAGAGGGCGCTAAACTGTTTGGGAAAAATTAAATGGCCCTGAAATACAGGTCATGGGTCACGAATCACGTGTACTTGTTTCGCGCTCTTTAAACCACTTGTTTATAAATTTGGCGCACACAGATCTTTGTTTACGAATCCGATCAGAGTTGAGATCTCTTGATTTTGGGAGAGAAACAACTAATCACAATGCCAGGAATTGAAGATTGGCTCAACCGTCCACTTGATATTGTCCAGGGTTTATTTGGTAAGTTGTGAAAACCACGAAAAGAACAATGTGCGCTTTCTTTTTTGTTCCTGTTGTTAAAAAGATTGATGTCTGAATGCTCGTCCATAGCGTGTCACACAGTGGTCGCACGTGTGACATTGTTGACGTGTGTCAGTGACAATGAGAACAGAGTGACCTGATCCGAGTTGAAATATATTTTCATAACAGATGATATATCAGAATCATTTTGCTCATCAATTCAATGTCACATGATGGGTACAGTCTAGATGATAGAATTAAAATGTTATCAAAATTATATAAACTAGTAATTTGGTAGTCTGGTAATATTTTGCTGGCTCCGGCTTTCTTTTTAGTAAACTTTATTAAGCCGGCAGATCATACAGTGCCCTTACTGACGACGGGTACATGAGTTGCCGACATCAGACATGATGTATTGTGATTGTAAGGTCTTAATTTACCGGGGATTTGTCCCAGTCAATAGCCAAGAGGAAACGATCCCACTTCACGATCATCAAGCTCCACGTTTGGTCCTGTAACTAGTAGCTTTTTTTTCTCTCTCGTCCTTTCTTTATTTCTGCCCAAAAAATATGTCTATCCATCTCTAATCAATAACTTGAACAATTTACTCCTCTGGAGGAGTCCTACATTTAAATGGATATTATTTATACTTGCTTAGTATTTACCTTTTTTCTGATTTGTGGATCCCAAGGGATTAGGAATTTTATTTGGTTTTTACCCTAACACCGATGTGTGTAAAGCACTGTATTACTCAGTACTTTCCTGAGTTCTGTGAAAAGGAAATCCACAGGCATATTACTCGGTCGGGATTCGAAAACAAAACCTTTGCCATTCTAGAGCAGATGTCTTACCAACTAGACCACCGAAATTGCCCGGTAGCTAGAGGCAGTTCGAATCTTATATTTATTTTAGCAGTTGGTACCGCAACAGTTAAATAGGTGATACATTTGCATCGGGGATAAAAATATTATTTGGTTTTACCGTTACACCGATGTATGTAAAGCGCTTTACACTCGGTACTTTCAGTGCTTTACATCCACTTCAGAAACGTGTTTAATGATTTTGATTTCTCTCCATTGGTTCCTCAAATTAAATGACAGCTGTAACTGACAAAAACTGGTCAGAAAAAGTAACAAACTACTTCACCAAGAAGCTTCAAGATAAGGATTCTTTGGAATGGGTAAGTCAATATTAGGCCTGGGCTCGATTTAATCGCTAGGTTGCCTCCAGAAAAAATTATAATAACAGTTATTTTTATAGCGCTTTTTACATCCGAAGGGTTTCCCAAACTCAAAGCACTTACAATTTTTTTTCTACAGGTATGCAGAGCTGTGTTTGGAACTATAAGACCCATTTTACATATATATTTTATACATGAAGCACCTTGTAACGGCGTACAAGGTGCTGTGGTGCAAACTTCATGCTGCCAACCATGCCAGAAACATCGGGGTTAACCCCTTCTTTGAATGATAAGGGTACTGGATTTTTTTCACGTGCATTACACAACGTACAAGACCTATGGCTGTACGTCTCATCCGAAGGACGCAGCAATAATGGTTAAGTGTCTCGCTTAACAAGACTGGGACTCAAACCTAAACTCTGCAAATCAGAAACACCAGAGCATGAGTTCAATGCGCTTGTCCGCTCCGCCATGACACGCCGTTGTTGTTTTGGTGGAGAGTGGACCCTATAGACCATGTTACATTTGTTTACAGGGTGGTGCCCTCGTACATTATAATGCTATTCCTGACGGGCAAGATGCTACACAGGCTCAATGGAAAATTTATATTTCGTGTCATAATTTTCACATAAATTCAAAATTTACGAAAGCAACAGCTGTACAGCTTTTGAGATGTCCCCCCTTTCTTCTTATCAAAAGTTGAGGAAAATCAGACAATGCGATCTCCATAAAACATAAGATTTGTTGTATTCTTCCATTGAGCTGTGTACAAATGTGCCCGCCGGAAGTCCAGGCTCTGTGGCTCTTTTGTAAACATGTGATGTCATAGGTCACATCGTCTATAAAGTAGTAACAACCTAATTTTAAAGTTCTATGACAATAAAGTCACGTTCAGTCAAGATTGCTTTCAAACTTCCCTCTTGCAGCCTGGCATAGTGCAAGGCCTAGATTAGTTGCGATACTCGTAACATTTATCACAACTTGGCCGACAGTATCAATATTTCATTCAGTTTCATTTATTTATTCTGGTTGTGAAGCCAAGGACTCTCAGAAGCGAACTTAATCACTATATAGCCAAGAACCCCGTGGAGAGAAGACAATGAAGGAAGTTTCAGTTTTAGGTGTGGGAGGAAAACCCCAGAGAAATATTCCAGGGAAAACCAAAGCACTCAGGCAGGGACTAAAAAACCCAATCCACGTAGTGCCCCGGTGTGATTTGAACCGGGACCCAAGTGGTGGAAGGCAAGGCAAGATACCACTACGCCGACCTGACTGCCCCAAATCATCATTATACTTAAGTATCTTTAGTTTACCTGTAAGAAAACAAACATGATCAGTTTAGTTTGCTTAATTGTGGAACTAAATTTTTTTCTCAGGATTTTAATTAATTGAATTTTGGTTATGCTACAGGTGCCATCCCTCAATCACAGATCATTGCACCTGTTGAAACCAAACGCCATGGTTCGGTTTCGCTGCATGATACAGGACATGTACGACCCTGAGTTTTATCTCGGAGCTTACGAGGTGGTTGACAAGACTACCGACCAGGCTGTGAGTATCTAGTTGGAATGCCATCGTGTTAATAGGGGCACCTGTCAACATGATCAAAGCAGGCCTGAGGCTGTACACGGAATGTATGTACTCTCACCCATTCACTGCACGTGCGCCCTCCATACGTATGATACGTATAGAGGGCGCACTCGTGCAGTAACTGCATGAGAGTCTGAATTCCATGTACAGCCACAGGCCAGCTTTAATCATGCCCACAGTGCTTCTTTAAAGGGTAGTTGCGACCATCACAACCCTCCTTCCAGTGGATACGATCATCGCAACTAGTTGTCTAAAGTTGACAATAAAAGTTTTTCAGATGACTTTTGAACACCATACCCTAATAATCTGAATAAGAACTTTGTCCCACTCTAAAGAAATTTGGATAGATTTCAAAGTCTCCATTCGCCCAAACCCGTACAAAGAAACTGCAGACTCATGGTATTGAGAATTTTGAGTTCAACTTTGTCATAATGCCTTATTGCATTTAAAGGTAGGGTCACACTCCAAAAATGAATGACCATAAAAACTGAGTTGGTGAGAAGCACTGCAGCTGTTGAGTGTTAATAGTAAAAACTATTTTGAGAAAGGATTCCCTTCAAAGTAAGATGGTTTGGTTTCACACAAAAAAAGCATTTAATTCTGAGAAACGATCCATGCCTGAATCATTTCTCAGACTTCTGAGGGTTGGTGTCCATTCACGAATGTTGCGGCCAGAGATGCGTTTGGTGCCCGCTGTCTCCTTTCTAAGCATGAGTTATTTTGATGTTCTTGTGAAAATACCGCGACAGTTTTTTGCTGGTTTTGAGACACTGTATTCAGCCGAAACTTTCACATTTGACTTTGGTGTTAGGTCAGGTATCTCTTGAAGTTTCTCCACTTGATAGAGAGCTGTTTATAAGGAAGAGGTGTTTTTTTCTCTACAGATGATGAAATCTGGAATGTTCCAAGACCTTGCTGAGTGTTCTCAGAACCAGAAGTTGAATCTTGAATCATCAAAGAACGTCACCTTAGACAGACAGACCTTCTACTGCGTCCCGGTCCCAGCAGAAACGGACTGGGTCAAACAAATATCCTTTTATTATAAAGAATGTTTTGCATTTTTGACATCCATTTTTGAAATTCAACAATATTACCTCCGCAAGCCTAAACATCTCCTTAACACAAACATTACGCCTTTTCTGAACATTGTCGTCACCAATCATCCGAACCATCCACCTCGCAAGGGTCAAGGGTCAAGAGGGCACTCGAGGTCGATGACACAACCCCTCATCCGTACAATCAAGGAGCACAGATCAGTCTGGTAACCAAGAGATTGATGTACCTATGGACACAGTAGCAGGAGACGAGAACCAGTCTGAGAAACGAACAAGAAGGACAGAGGGCACAGGTCAGGGGTCAGTGACCTCGATTGACCTGAACTACCCTCTCTCAGATGAGAAGGGACCAGCCTGTATGGTGAAGGTATGATATAAATTGATCTTCACAAAAGAAGTCTAATTAAAAAAGGATCTCATTGCAAAGTGTTATTAATTATTTCTATAATTTGTTTAAAAACCACGAAAGACAACTATAGGCGATGACCAGGCCTGGAATTACATGGAGGCTGTGGAGAGGCTATGGCCTCTGTTGCCCTGGTCTTGGCCTTGGTGCCCCTTCAAAAGTTTTCCAAAGACTTTTTGTTTTTTTTTCCCAGTGGAATTGCCCTTCCAAGTGTCTTGCTCAAGGACACAAGTGTTCCCGGGATTCAAACCCACACTCCGGTGACTTGACACATCACTCCACATCAAACTAGACTTATTAATACTGCACCCTCAGTGACATGTAGTTATATTGAGTAGGCCCATTATTTGAGATTTTAAAAAAATAATAATAATAATAAAAATTTATACCGCAAGAGATGTATTAATTTATTTTCACCTTTTGGTTGCTTTTTTCTTCTTGCAAAGGTGTACGATCAATTTGATTCTTTCCGGGTGAACGACGTTGTTGAGTTTATCGGCATTTTGTCCGTCGACCCGGAACTAGCCAACTTACCAGGGCACACTCAAAACGGGTAAGTCACGTAAGAAAAGCCAAACAAAATTCACCCTTCCTTTATAAATCTTCAAGAAGCAAAGTATGCACATGAACTTCTCAAGAAGTGTTATTCTGCAATGTTTCATTCTTTTCTTGAAGAAGGTTTTTTTGTTAAGAATTAATTTTTTTTTGTAATAATAATGATAAGTTCATACAGTGCTTTTCTACGAGCATCTCCATAAAGCACTTATTGAAGATGTTTCTAAGACAGGTACGCCAAGCTTTTGAATTATGAGACCCATATTTACAGTACCTTGTAAGGGTTTTAGAAGTTGATGCGACGCAACCTGCTGCCATCCTTGCTAGAAAACACCGGGGCAAACCCCTTCTGTTTAAGATAAGTGTAACTTTAGGTTCTTTTACGTGCCTTACACAACGCACCAGACCCTTGGCTTTATGTCTCATCCGTAGGACCATGCACTAATGGTTAAAGTGTCTTGCTTTTAGGAATAAGGGCACAAGTGCCACGACCGGGACTCGAACCCACACTCTGCTGATCAGAAACACTAGAGCTTGAATCCGGTGTGCGTGACCACTTGGCCTCTTGGCCATGACACATGTTCATTTCATCAGAACTAGTAAAAATTACAAAGAACGATGGTTTTGTGTTGTTAAGAAAATCGAGTGTGTTAAATTGAATATTTGAATCAAAAATAGGCACGGCTCGATTTAGTCACCAGTTGACAAACGCAATTGCTGGGGCCACAACAATTTGCTTTCATAGGTAGCCCTGGCGAGCTAGTAAAATAATAATTCACCACTGCGTATATTTTTAAAACTATATAGACCCCTTGCTTAGGCCACCATGGCTGAGGTCAAACTATGGAAACGTGCCCGGTATCGCACAACTCTCAGCCAATGATGGGTCTTCATTGACCTCTGTGAGGGCGCTGTTTGAGGTTGTGACATCACATGCAAGGAGTCTATTCGTTAAAATGAAAAGTCACTCCAGCGTTTTGAAATTAACGTGGGACACTTAAATGTACAGGGGGTTTTTAGGAAAAATATAGCGTCAACATAAAAGGTAAATCTAGTAAATTAAATGTAGGTTCTTAAGGTTCTCTAAACTGTGTTAATTTTCTTAACTTTCATTCTAGTGAAGGTAGTTCAGCCATGGAAGGAGTAATGGATGAACTCATGGAAGAACAGACTGCGCACTCCCCGCCCCCATCACTGGTACCCCGCCTCCATGCCATCGTATCGCACAAACTTCAACACAATAACCCTTTGGTACCAGCTAATCTGAATACAGAGCCAGGCAAGACATGTAAGTGTCATTTATGTCGCAAAAGGCTTAATTTTGTACGCACTTCTGAAAAAGGAAATAATGCATAACAAGTTTCTGTTATGGGTTAAATTAGCAGCCTGGGACCAGGTACAAAAAGGAGACACGACATTGTGTTTTGGCTGATAACAAAATTGTTTTGTGCTAATTTTTGTTATTCAACAGTTCTAGGAACAGGGGTCTGTTGCCTAGATTGTAATTTTATAAAAGAACAAAACCATTTTGCTGTATTTCTTCAATATTATTTGAATTCTTCTTGTCTGTAAAAACAAAAATTGCAAACTGTCAGGCATGAAAAAGGGGGGTGTTTAAAGTTGGGTTTGTTTTTTTGTTTTTTTAAATCCTGATTGGCGTTTTATAAACAAGTAAACATATTTACTGGACTACATTAAAATATGGTTACTACTGTATCGGTGGACATTGACTGTTCATATTTGCAATGCAAGACATGAAGAGACGGGCGCTGCAGTCTGAATCACAGCGATTGAGCTCGCCTATATCAGAAGATAGTGGGTTCATTGGATTCATGTGCCACCTGAAGTGGCTCGGCATTTTTCATATAATTTTCAACAATGGAAGGCAAAATTGTAAACAATTTGGTTTATATATATTTTTTTTCAGTGATGCAAAGTGTGATGAGCGAGGCTGGCACTGTAAGGGACCAGCTCAGATTTGTCCTACAGCAACTTCTTTTTGGGGACGCTCTTGCCGCAGACTACCTGTTACTCAACCTGGTGTCATCTGTGTAAGTTGAAAATTAATTGCTTCACACTCATAATTCAAACATAGCCCTGCATACCTGTCGTAAAAATATAATGAGCACTTTGAGGCGTCTGTCTGGTGTGATAAAGCGCTATGTAAGAACTGCATATAATTATTATTACACATAATACTACTTAGTATTGATTCTCAATTATTTGCAAAAAGGAGGGGAAAAGGCAAAAGAAAATCAATCTGCCTACCCGATGGTTTAAGTGTCGACCATTTTGGTTTAAAATCTAAGCAATTTCTCTACAGGTATGCTCGAAGAGACGTGACAGCCCTTGGGAAGTTTGCATTGAATTTGATTGGCTGCGCAGAGCCCGGCTTCAGCCAATCGCTGCACAGTCTGCTCAGCCAACTGCTAACCAAGGTAAGAACTGCAATTCGTTGTTAATTTTTCTACCTAAACATCCAAGATCATTTTAATGAGGTTGAATGAGGAAAACTTGAGTTTGTTTGTGTTGATTTTTTCTTCTTCTTTTTTTGAAATAATGTTGAGTTTATTTTTTGCAGGCATGCCACTTTTCAACTGATCAGTTTAGCCATTGAAAATTGAAAACACATGGTACAAAGTCTTGCTTAGTCTGGCACTTTGCTCTCTTTTTAAATTGTTTTTACTGCAGTTGCATGCACTCTTTAAGCACTCAAGCACTTCAAGTTAGGGTACTAGAGTACTGCAAAGAAATCTTTCAGGCAGCTTAGGTTGGACTTGAACCAACAGCTTCTCAAGTAAAAAAAGAAAGATGCCCCGACCACCAGAATACCTCAGCTAGAGAGAGCAGGGTCCACAATTTGTCTGATCTAGAGAGAGCAGAGTCCACAATTTGTCTGATCTAGAGAGAGCAGAGTCCACAATTTGTCTGATCTTTTTTGTTTAGTAATTATTCTGGTTGTGAAGCCACAACCCAAGGATTCTCAGAAAGCGAACTCAATCACTGCACTAGCCAAGAACCCCATCGGAAAGAAGACAAGGAAGGAAGTTTCAGTTTTAGATGTGGGAGGAAAAACCCCAGAGAATTATTTCAGGGAAAAACCCAAGCAATCATGCAGGGACTGAAAGCCAAATCCACATAGTTCCCCCTGGCAGGATTTCGAACTGCTATGCCAACCCGACCAGAGTTTCATCCCAATTTATATGAAAAAATATGTTTTTATATTTGATTGTTCCCTTTCTTATTTCTCCCCAGTCACACCATCTTCCCCTGACGCTGGAGAACATGAACAAACTCCGCCTGACACCGAAGAAGGACTACTCGGCCAACAGACTCAAAAGCGGGGTGCTGCAGCTGAGTGACAAGACTCACTTGGTACTCGATGAGACAGCCCTGCAGCCTGGACAACTCGATGCAAATGGTATGCGGAGTACACACACTCAAGACATTATATGTATTTCATCATCATTTCTTGAATCAAAATGGCTGTATGCCGTTTTCATGAAAACTGTCAGTCAATAAAAATGGCTGTTTGCCACATCCATGGAAAATATTTTGCTGCATCTTTTCCTGTTTTTTTCTAAAAATGACTGGGTGCTAGTACAAAAGGGAAATTGCAATGTATCCAAAACAATACCAAAACAAATTTGACTCATGGTAGGTAGACGGTTAAGTGCTAGCATCAAGTAATAAACCACAAGGGAAACGGATCGTGTAAGTTTTAAAATAATTTTGGGTCGAACCCAAAATTATTTACATGTGTAGTAATGAAAACAGATCACTTCCTAGGTGTTTTGGTCAGGAGCTGCCCACCAAATCCATCAAAAATTCTCCAGTCTATTTTTTATGGAAACTCAAAACCTTAACATGAGGACTATGTTGCTAATGTTATGCCTGACCTCATGCCGATAATCCATTTGTTTTGAGCAAAATCACATGATGGATTTTGGAGGAACTGATGTACGTGTAGTATGGGAGCTTACATGTTTCAACTTTCTAGATATATGGAAACAATTTCATATTACTGCTTATAAGCAGAACATATTGCTTGAAAAATGAGACTAAGCAGAAAAAGGCAGGAAACCAGTCCCAAATGATACGTATGGTATGGTATTTTGGCTGGTAACCTTTAATGTAAGCAAATTGTTTTGTGCTTGGTTTACTTTTAAGCAGCTCTATGAATTTGGGCCCTGGGCCCCAACTCGGACTTTAAGGCTACATTGCACAAAAACTGCTTAGCACAGAAAGATCTTGCTTAGTAGAAACTGATTACGAGCCGAGAAGCAGTGCCCACTGTGCTGCAACTGGTGCCCTGTTATTATTTTGCTCGGCAAGCAGCCAGGTATACTTCGCAGTATTTTCTGCTCAACAGTTTTATGGGCAAGTATGACTAAGGGCAGTATTATGGAAGAGCGCCCTCTAGTGACACTTCTCTCTTGTCTCAGGTGTTCAGAATCTGACAGCTATTGGGAACGCCGTCTCCTGGCAGAAGATCGATTACGATTTCGAGTTCCACAAGACGGAGTTCATGACGAATATCGTCTTTGTCATTACCTCGGAGGGAAAGTCTCTCTTACCAGTGAGTACATTGTTCATTCAGATCAAAATCAAACATTATTACTTGCTTTCAATTACTTGAGTCCTTGCTCTTTGCTCTGTCAGTAACCCCGACAGTAAATCTGTTGCTTAAATTAAGTTGACATCCTTCAAAGCTAGGGTCAAACTTTGTTAAGTGCTCCAAAAATTTAATGACCATGAAAACTTACTTGGTGAGAAGCGCTGCAGCTGTTGATCGTTTGAACTATTTATTAAAAAAAAATAGATTTCCTTCAAAGTAATATGGTTAGAAAAAATTGTGTCACCCAAAAACATTTGAATCTGAGAAACTGATTTGAATCTGAGAAACAGATTTTGGAGGGTTGGTGTCCGTTCGCGAATGCTGCGGCCAGAGACACGGTTGGTACCTGTTGTCACTTCGCTAAACGTGGATGGACGCTTCGACGTTCGTGTGAAAATACCGTGACAGTCTTTTGCTGTTTTCTCAGCAAGTGGACACTCAGTCAGAATGTGACTTTTATTGTATCTTTCTTTATAACTTTGCACTATGTCTTAAATTAATTTGACATCCTACCAGTTGACACAGATTTTAGAAAGTATTTGGGGACGTTTTTTAATTTTCCTTCACAGAATGATTGCCAGGTTGCGATCCAACGTAGTACGTCCTCGAAGAGCATCGCTGATACCCAGTCAAGCATACAGAGTCTGATCAGCTCTGGCAGCATTAATCTCAACCAGATTAGGACATATCTGGGGATCGTCCCCTTCATAGATTACAGCTTATCAGAGGAGATGTCCAAGGTGAGTGATAGACCAGTCCCCGAAGGTAGTGAATAGATCAAAGTTGTCAATACGCTGGAAGACAAAACTTTGCAAATCTGGACTTTTATCTTTGAGAGGGCACGGCCATTTTCAGTTTTGCAAAGGGCACTTCATTAGCCCATTTGCATGTCCCAATATGCATGACCAGCGTGCAAAGGATTCTGGGTGAAATCCGAATCCAAGCAACACCGGCAACCATCGTGGTGGGGCTGATTTTGAAGCGGTGCGGTACGCAACCATAAAACCTGGCATAGTTGCATGTAAACTACTGCATGGCAAACAAAGCAACCAATCATGGGATTTATTTTTTGTTTATTGAAAGTTTGCAGAAATGTTGAATTTAGTCACATCTGTTAACACGATTAAATGTTTTGCTAACATTAGGCTGTCCATACCAACCAGCCTGTATTGTTTATCAACAAGAGAAAGGTCTATCTATAAAGGTATTGTACACTTTTGGTAACGGCTCAAAATCAGTGTCCACATTTTGTGTGATTAAACATATGCATGAACAAACAAACCTGTGAAAGTTTGAGCTCAATTGGTCATCGAGGTCACGAGAAAATAGTGAAAAGAGATCTTATGTGTTTTCTGTTTTTTCAAATTATCGCGCGCGATAATTACTATTGTTTTACTCGTTTTTTAGAAACGATAGCATTTTAGGCAGAAATATTTTAAGGAACCCTTTCTACCATTACTTACTTTAAATCATGTAAGTTATGTGTGAATCTGTGAACATTGTGTTTTTCGATCTTACCAATAGTGTACAGGGCCTTTAAGTGTATTATAAACTTTTGAAGGGGCACCAAGGCCAAGACCAGGGGCAACAGATGTCATGTATGCTCTGGTTTCGGTATGATTCCAGTCAACCCTGTTTCAAGTCAACCCTGTAACATAAACTTAATAGTTTTCTTTTCAAATGTGATTCACAGATAGTTGAGCAGGATTTTGTCGAAGTTCGGAAATCCGATCCCAGTAAAATGACTCAGGAAGATTTCCATTCGCTGCTGGTAACTGCGAGGTGAGATTTTGGCAAAGTATTTTGGTTTTTAATTCTTATTTCGAGTTGTGGAAAAACAAACCGGTAATCTAAAGGAGTTATTGCAGTTTTTAAAATCTGGCGCTTTCCTTTTGTGCTCATTTGAAGGTTGTTGAGTATCTCCATGGGACAAGCATCACTGACGAGAGATGTATGGGGGAGGGCTAAGAGAATGGAACAAGAACGGAAGTCTCGTCTGAGGCAGGCAACCTCAACGGCCCAGCCCTGAAATAGCCGGCCTCCACAGATCCTTCACTAGCACTACAGATTGGTCCGACTTGCATAGAAAATATTGAACTGGTTTTGTTTGTAATGAAACACAAGGGAAACTTACTTGGTAAATTTTAAATAAAATTGGGGTTGAACAAAACAAATTTGAGTAGAGCGGGATTTCAACCAATGACCTCCGGCATGTTAATTCCGGAGGTTGTTTGTTCAAATCCCACTCTAGTCATTTTTTTCCCCGTTCAACCCAAAATGGTTTTGTTTGTTTCACGCAAGGTTCTTCGTCTTGACACCATGTGGTCTCAATTTGGACTTTATAGGCCTCAAATGTTTAGAATAAACCCTGAAAAAGTCATTTATTTTTTATTGTAGTGATCTTTTTCTGTAATACTGCATTCATTTACAAAGCGTATGGTTGGTAGTCTTACTTAGGAACTTTTTTATTGCATCAAAATAGTTTACTTTGCACTGTAACTGCTTTCCAATATTTCAAGTATTGTTTTGTTGTGTGTCTTTGCTGTGCGGTTAATTGCACCGGACTCAAGTTCTGGTGTTTCTGATCAGCAGAGTGTGGGTTCTAGTCCTGGTCTTGACATGGTGTGTCACGGCCGAGTGGTCAAGCGCACTGGACTCAAGCTCTGGCGTTTTTTATCAGAAGAGGGTTCGAGTCCCGGTCTTGACACTTGTGTCCTTATGCAAGACACTCGACCATTATTGGTTCGTCCTTTGTGTGAAATGTAAAGCCATAAATCATGTGTGTTGTGTATCGCACATATTAAAAAACACAGTTACACTTATCGCTGATGTTTCTGTCAGTGGCTCCTTCCATTAGAAAAGCTTAAAGTCTAGTGAAACTGTTAAAGGGGCACCAAGGCCTAGTCCAGGTCAACAGAGGTCATGTGTGCTCTGGTCCCTGTTTGATTTCAGTCGACCCCTTCTCAAAATATATTATTCATTCAGGATTTTCACAAAAATCCCCTTGATGCTGCACAATCTTCTTGCAAGAAGTGAAGCAGTCATCAAATGGAGAGAGAAATAGTCCACATTGTGTCCAAACCTGTAGTTTTGTATTTCTGTGGATGGGCAGAGTCTATAAACCTGAACTGTAACAACAGTGGTGAAGTTCTGGGTTGGTTTAGAAGAAGTGACATTGGGAACTAAGGCCTGGGAGCCGTTATTCAGGATTTTTCTACGTTCATCAAATCACATCCATGTGAAAATTGTTGGTTTCTTTTCAATTTGTTTAATTATTTTGATTATTTGATTAACATTTAAAGAAGACTGGCCTCGGTCTTGTGGGTTGTTGTATTTGCCCGCCTCACCAGAAATGTTCATTAGGCAAGAAAATAATTTGGATTGCTATTTAATGTATCAAACCATTTATTTGTGCATTTGTTTTCGATCTCGATGGGGGGAGGGGCAGTGGGTCTAAACAGGGGGATTGTGCCCCCACCTCCTTTCTGGTTATGCCACTGGCAACATGTAATTTTATAAATCAGTTCCAAGATAATATGTATTATAATTTGGAAAAATTGTTGATCGTTTTCATGGTGTAAAAATAAAACATGTTTATTAATATTACCGAAGGTCTCTGTTCCCTCTTTGAAAATGTCAAATTGTTCGAACCACAAGTGTCTTGCACTCCCCCAATCTGGACACTATTGGTAATTACTCAAAATAATTGTTAGCATAAAAAATTACTTGGTAACAAGCAATGGGGAGCTGGTGATAGTATAAAACATTGTCAGAAACGGCTCCCTCTGATGTAACGGTTGTTTTTGAGAAAGAAGTAATTTCTCAGTAAAAATATTTGAATTGATTTGAGACCTCACGTGTGAGGTCTCGAAATCAAGCATCTAAAAGCACACAACTTCGTGTGACAAGGGTGTTTTTTCTTCCATTATTATCTCGCAACTTCGAAGACCAATCGAGTTCAAATTTTCACAGGTTTATTATTTTGTGTATATGTTGAGATACACCAAGTGAGAAGATTGGTCTTTGACAATTACCAAAGGTGTCCAGTGTATTTTAAGTAAAACTAAGGATGGTTTAAAGTTATTGTCGTATTGTTGTTTCAGTGAAAATTTTGCGAACCTTTTTTTCCACGAAAATAAGGCATGGGGGTGAATGTATCCAATTCTACCTCTATAAATGTAGCATAGTTCCAACTCGGGAATGATGTATAGCATCCATAGAGGGACAGGATTGCACTACGGGAATGCCAAGGGTTTTACTCAACTGCGGGGGGGGGGGGTGTTCGAGGCCTGATAAAAAGAAACCTGGCGCTAAATACATACATTTGAAAAGTTTTATTGGTGAACTGCTCCTAAAATGGCTGTTTGTCCCCCGGGAAAAGAGAAAACTTAAAAACCAGTCAGATAAAAGATCTACCCGAGGGTGATTCTAACGCCCATTTTTTGCAGAGCAACATCAAAAGCCTTCCCCACCGTAGCCGGGGGCGGACCGAGACAGGCTCGAACACGATACCGGATTAACGGCTCGCGAGACGGCCCGTAATTGGCCTGATTCGCCGCTAATCGCATCACCTCGCCGTGCGTGAACGACTCGAAATCAAATCAAGCGTGGGGGAACAACTGGCGATTAGCACAAACAGAGGTTCTGTCCCTGCGATTGGGCCATAAGCATGGCGGGGACTCGAGTCTGAAGAGGGGTCCACACGTCTAATTTCAGCATCGACAGCAGAAAAACGGGCCAAAACAGAAGGAAAGTTGAAGAAAACAGACTGAAACACTGGCTTGAATTTGTGTTTGGGGCGGACATGTTATTATTGGAAGTGAACGGTCTAGTTTTGTGGGGGGAATTGGAACTCGGCTAATGGCCTCGAAGGTGATGAACTCAAAAACACAAGTCAAATTTTGTAGCAAGTATCTATCAACTAAAACACGAGATGATTTTTTCCATCTGAACCAGATCATTGACTTGAATTGAGACTAGACAATCCACAGACCTTTTCTACAAATCAACGTAGCCAAACCGAGGCTAAGGGGAAAAAACAGTCTGGTCCCTTGTAAGCAATTCAATAGAGCTATCATTTTCACTGTGTGTGGCAGGGAGCCTGACAGCCACACCCTGTACTATTAAATCCATTGTGAATACATCCCAGTCCACCCACAGTCATACTGGCATACCAGAACAGTGCATGGATCCCACCAAAAGTAACTTTGTAATCTTACAAAATTTCAAATTCATTCTTGCCCAGTCTGAAATCTGACCGCCACCCACCCAAACCAGATGATCTGTACCCCCCCCCCCCCACACACACACCACCACCACCCTTCCTTTAGTCGCCCTCCCCCAACATCATAGTCGTGGTCGGTCGACTACAACCCCAGACACCGCCTCATCAAGCCAAGAACATGAACAGCAATTCCTTCGAAAGTGTGTGTATTTTTCAATACATTATGACACAAAACAGCTACATGAAACCCTGAAGACGAGCAGAGTATACTGTTCGAAACGTCGAGACCACACCAGTTCTTCTCGGAACCAACACTTGCTTCTCACGAAAGAGTTTTATACACGGTTGTACGTACCTTGCTCTATGGTTGTACCAACAAGTTTACTAAAAAATGACCCACGTCATGCAAAGCTTCACAAATCACTTTGTGAAAAAACCCGTTTTGAAACAAAGAGAAAGGCAACCTCTACCAGAGTCTCGTTGCACGTGTGACGTAACAGATAAATGGCGGCAACCTAAACAACGTTTTAATTATTCGTTGTTTATATTCGGTATACCAGGCTCGTGGTAACCGATACCTGCGGCTAATCGAGGGGGAGGGCTCCCTATCTTAGCCAAATAAATGACGGGGTTTCCAAACGGTGGCATCAAACAAGGTAGTTTTTTATACACGCAAACAAATTGATAAGACGTTTTTACAAGAGAACACCAAGAAGATGCCAGTTATGTTGACGTTGATGAAACAAATTAAGAACTATTTAGAAGAGCTATTCCATACCTGACTGTTTAGCTAGATAAATTCGGAGGGGGGGGGGTAATTTTTGCCGAAGTTCTGCCACCATTATATTAAGTTGCCTACCATTATATGTACAAACAAATACAAATAATTTAAAGGTATGGTCATCGTTTGTTTTTTGTCAACGTAATGCTGATGTATAAGCAAAACTTTCAAGAAAGATACAATAAAAGTCACATGTGAAAGTTTCAGCTGAATACAATGTCTACTTGTTGAGAAAACAGCAAAAAAAATGTCACAGTATTTTCACAAGAACGTTGAATCAATTCACGTTGAGCGAGAGCGAGAGGTGACAGCGGGTACCAGTCGCATCTCTGCCCGCAGCATTCACGAACGGACAGCCAGGCGATCTTTGGAAAATGATACAAAATTGTCGACATACTTTTTATTGATTTCTAATCAACGGAGGCCCTGCAGACGAAATAATTCCGAATGATGCTTACCACCATTACCATCTTTATAAAAAGTATAGACTTTCGGGAAAAAATTTGTTTCTGAGTCATTTACCAAAGTATGACCTATACTTTTTCGTTTACAAAGATGGTTCCCCAGTGGAAGTAATTGTTTCACAGCCCCCACCATGAGGACCGTCCTCAAAATGCACAGAAACGATTTTATGGGTATTATAGGGTTGGGCTGGGGATGGTGAGGGCTATAGGCACAGCACCCCAAAAGCGAAGAGTGGCGTTGAGCATACGACAGAAAGGAACACTTGGCATTTTGGGGCGCAAAATTGGCTTTACAAAATTGGACCGTCCCTTAAAGGCAAACTATCCTTGGTTTTTGGAACCGTTAAAAATTGTTTATTCCTACATAAATGAAGATATATAAAATATAAAACTAACTTGTGAAAATTTCATTTCAAAAGGTGGTAGCGTTTTTGAGATATCGCCAAATATCTGGAGTGTGTCCACGCAGGAAGAATAATCCGTAACCGATGGAACACACAATCTGAGAGAAAACGTACATTCATGCAGAAACGTTGCTCCTGAAAAGCTGTTAACCCCTCTCTCTCTAAAACCACATTCCTTTGAAGGGACTTGGTTTCTCAAAATGTTATGCTGCAGTGCTTCTTAACAAGTAAGTTTATTTTATGGTTCTTAAATTGGGCGTAACTACCAAAGGTATACCCTCCCTTTAACAACCCTGTCACCAGTGTCCAAGTACCTACTATAGTCCTGGTCACACCCAACGAAAAGCCACCCACTTTGCCCCCCTCCCCAACCCAACCCCCCCCCCAAAAAAAACAAAAAAAAAACAAGCAACAAACAACAACAACAACAACAACAACAACAACAACAACAACAACAAACAAACAAATAAACAAAACAAAAAACCAACAACAACAACAACAACAAACTAACAAAAAACAAACAAATAACAACAAACAAACATTCTCAGCCGGAAGGACCCATATTCCAACAAATTTGCCACATTTTCACCATTTACTCTTGACAAAGAACGAAGTTGGGAAAGTTCCTCACAGAGTGTCTCATTCGACAAAAGCAGACAGAATAAAACAGAAGGGCTCGCCCTTCGACTCTGAGAGAAGTGGGTCAAAAGTCGAAGGAGTCAAATTAGCGGGCGAGGCTTCTATATCACGGAGGGAGGAAAATGTTTTTCTATTATTTTTTATTTATTTCCAATCCTTTGACTTCTTCACGATGAATACAAGTTGAACAGGGACTGTCAAGGGTATACAATCGTATAACAACTATCATCGAAAGATGTGTACAACCAGACCTCTGCCAACGATAAAAATGTTATGGTTTTCCACTATCAAAAAGATTCTTCTTCGACAAACGTATTCCATCAACTTTTACTTGACTAAACACTTTAGGCTGTCCTGTCCCTTCAAAAGTGAAAGCATTTAAAAAAGATCTATGTTACAATGCTATCGCAAGCCTTCAAGAACATTCCGAATGCACGTTTCCCATCCTCGTTTTAAATAACAATACTTTTCTTTTGGGTTTGTTACCGTAAAGTTTCCATCGCGGAGATGAAGCGGGCCTACTAGCCATTTCTGGCCCCAGCTCTTCACCAGAGTATAGAGTAACAGATTGTACGCACTTAGTCACCTATACGACCGGTCAAAAAGAGTCAACTAATATGACTCATTATTTTCCTTCTATTTATCTCCAATTTGTAAGATTAACTGACATTACGTCACGTATTTCATGCTTGATTTGCCAAAACCGACAATCAGATCTTTGACCCAACCACGATCGGGAGTGAGTACATACAAGAAAGAAGAAAAAAATAGTAACTTGTAAATGGTTTATGCCGCCCGAGCACCACTGGCCCCCCGGCTATCGTTCTTCTGTCTTTTTCTTCCACATCACCGAGCTCGAATTTTTCCCCTGCTCCCCGAGGGCTCGATTTCCACTGATAGCACCGATTTAGATTCAATCCGAATAATAATATACAACAAGCCGGGAGATAGTATAGGATGGGGGGTTGAGCACTGTGGAGTGTAAACGAGCGGGTGAGTTGCGTCTTTTCCACCGCCCGGTCGGCTGCACGGAGTTAGGCCCCGCGGTGTTGTTAATTGCGCGAATCCGATAGGGCATTGTTTTGGGGTTCGTCGTGGTTTGCGTGAGAGATGAGGGAGGCTTTAGTACCGTGGCTGGCACACATCACGTACGGGCGAAGAGCAGCGGCAGGGACTAGGTGAGGTTCAAGACAGCATCAGTATAAGCTCGGGCAGCAGAGCAGGGTTCGATGGAAGCTAAAATAAGATACCAATGAACGCAAGATCATGTAACAACTCTTCATCTGGTCAAGGTAACTTTCCCAAGGAGCGAATACAAAGACAGTGTTTGGTTTTTTGTTTTACTTGGAAGAACTTTCATCTGAGATATCACCAAACGACCTGACTCTCCTGCTGTCGCGATCATTGAACAAAACTTTTCAAGATCTCGAAGTTTGCAGCTTTTTTCTGACGCCGATCTCGGAGAAACGAAGGAGGAGTTCGGTGTGACTTTGTAAGTAATCCTTACTCAATAATTATTATTTACTTTTCAGAATAAAACTAAATTCATGGATCAGCAACACGAACAGTCGAACACTTTGTTTTTGTAATGTCACAAAAAACTTAATTTCTAGTTATTATTTACTTTTAGTTGTTGATATTGATATTTGTTTTGGATTTTTTAAAAACCTAAATACAAACATGCATCTTATTTATTTATTTATTTATTTATTATTTATTTATTTATTTATGTATTTATTTTTACTTGTTTTTTTTGTGTGTGGGGGAATTTAAAGACACAAGGCAATGACTGAGGCCATGTCAACACAATTCACCTTTCAAATTGCATATCTTTCAATTCAAGAAAACAAATTATTTTGGAATGGACAGAGTGGAGGATCTTTTGGTGAATATTACTTGACTTGTTGTAGTGTTTTTGTTTTCTTCCAGCATGCTCATGCACTGTCAGTTTTGTTCTGGTAAAATAATAGCAAATGTCTGACATCTGTTCAGTGGAAACCCAGGCCTTGTACTTCTTGGTTGCCCCTTGTCATTGCCTTGGTGCCCCTTGAAATGTTCAAATAGAATCTACAACTTTCTCATAGGGGTGCCCTTTATTTTGTTTTCTTCCAGCATGCTCACAATGTACTGTCAGTTTTGTTCTGGTACAATAATAATAGCAAATGTCTGACATCTGTGCAAAGGAAATACAGGCCCGGTACCTCACGGTTGTCCCTGGTCATTGCATTGTTGCCCCTTGAAATGTTCCAAGATAGAAATTATAGATTTCCTCATAGAGGTGAACATATAATTATTATTTCTTTATAATACTAAACAAACATCGGTGTAGGACAAAACTGAAGAAAACGAATTATATCCCCGATGCAAGACTTAGATTAGAAACTAATTTAGTAATTTAGTAAACCCGTTTGCAATGTTTACAGAAATTTGAGCTGTCCTTCGACCACGGACGTGCAAGGCGATCATTTAATACGGTGCACGCTCAATGGACTACACGGGTCGTTGGTTCGACTCCTAACCGATGCGGGTTCCAGAGCATGCCAACATTTGCATCTTGCAATCAGGGAGATTTTGACCAACAATCAGGGAGATGTTTAGATTTGCATTCAACATAATAGGCAGAAAGTCTCCATTAATAGTCAGGGAGATTTTTAAATTTGTTCATCAGAACATGGAAAGATTGGTTTATTTTCAGGAACTTTCTGCAGAATCAGGGACAGTTGACAGCTCTGAAAACCCCGCAGTATTCATAAATTTTCATTACGTATCATTTTCAGCACGGTCAAAATCCAACCAAACAATGAATTTTTGATATATTATTGGATCCTATAGCGGATCCGGTGCGGGTGTGTGTACCATATCAACAGATAGGAATAGAAACATGAATGTCATTATTTCCCATGATCACAGCAAGACTAAAGAGATCGTTTCTTCGTTTTGTGAAAATCTTCGTTTTGTGAAAATGTGCTTAATATCATGGCACAAGGTTCGATCATTAGAATTTTTGAGGCAAACTTACGATAAGCAAATTACTAAATCCAAAATAAACAGCCTTCGAAATTACACCACTGGGTTCAAGAATACATAACCATGGTGTTCATCATAAGAAAATGTTCAAAGTAGTGCTCTTTCATTTACATATCGGTTGGGGGTATAATGCAATCTTTATATATAAGCGATTACTCCTGAGGAATTACGGTTCAAAATGACTTCGCGCTATTCTCGTCTGGACGGTGAATTTTCTACCTCCATGGTTTACACACACACACTAATGTACCAATCACTTAAACAAAACACAAGAGCGCCAAATCTTCGCACAGCGCTCCCGGACACACAAAAAAAATCCAGTCGAAATAATTCACAGCCAGGCATTTATACATTAGTCCATGATTAGACCATCGTGTACAAAATGACCCCACTCCATTATTTTCGTTGTCGACTTAAAGTAATTTTCCGACCTCCAGGGCTCAGGGATTTAATGTTCCGTTGTTGGACCCCAAGCAAAGTTTGGACTCTGCTTGGGATAGGATTCGAGGGTTGGACCCTCCGGGGCTAAAGTTTTTTACGGGTGATATGAAGCGTGACATTACGGCTCCACTTAGGTAAAATTATTCATCTCGTCTTATTTCTGTTTTTGTGTGTAATAATCATAAAAAACAAGATATTTTTTGTTCCTTCTTCTTGTAAAAACGCAGGATGTGAACTATCATAATAGCCCTGGTCACCTCAAGTTTTCGCCCGGGGGACATTTTTGCAATCGCTTCACATTAATTCTCCATGGCTGAGCTTTGCGAAGAGGCTGATTTTGTGTGGTGTCGCGGATGAAATATCAAAATATTGCCTCTCTGATCCCAGTGGCTTGGAACATTAGACGATTTCAAAAAAATGATTTTAAAGTGTGAATTATAGTCAACATTTTACATTCGGTGTGTGATCCGGAAAACGGACCTAAAACTTGTAAAACGTCTGGGTGATTTTGTTTGTTTTTGTTTTCCTTTCTGTTAGTGCCAACTCTTTGAAACTTATTGACTTGACGGGACTGCATTTTTTGTTCATTTGAAGAAAAAAAAGAGAATTCGGTATTTTAGCAAATGTTGGTGTATATCAAAGAGCTCTCCACCACTAAGGCCAAATAAATTAGGTTTTAAACATGTCTAAATCCAGGCATGATATTCGACCCTTGAAAAAACAGTCTGAAAAATGTTATCCGTTTGTGAACCACTACATGTAAACAATTACAATAAGTGGGTATTGTCACAGCACTGTTACTATTTTTGGTGCAGTGCTATTATTATTTTTATACATTTCTGGTAATGAAACCAAGGATGCCTCACAAGTGAGCTATAATCACTGTAGCTCGCGAGCCTGAGGAAACCTGTAAACAAGGGTGCTTGCTATGTGAACAAGAAACACCGGGGTTTAAACCCCTACTCTTCTACGATAAGTGCTCTGGGTTATTTTACGTGCACTACCAATCCTAGTACATGGGACCTGACGGCTTAATGTCCCATCCAAAGGACAAAGCAATGGTAAAGTATCTTGCTTAAGTGACACGACCGGGACTGGAACCCACACTCTGCCGATTAGAAACGCCATATATAGCTTGAGTCAGTGCACGCTCTTTATAACCGCTCGGCCACGACAAGCATGTATTCATGTGATTCCTCCTAGATGTTTTCTCTATAGATGTTATGAATACTAGTTTGCCCCAATGATATGCCAATATCGCTACCATTTTTTCAAATCATCATTTCTGCCCGAGTGTATTTCGCGACGCCATTTTGTTAATGACACAGTCTACGTATTAACGACAGCTCGTGCTGCACACAAGCTGTACAGTACAAGTGCATCATGCACATGGAAGGTACCACACACGTGGACTACCACAAGAAAATGTCCCCAAGCATACTAATTTTGTTTTCTGTCATGGTTACGTCTTATTTTGATTTATCTATTATATTTTGTTTGAATATTTTATATATTTGTATATTTATTTATGTAGGCCTATCCATCTTTATCTTTGTTTTTTATTCTTATTTTGTTTTTAATTTTTGTATTTGTTACCATTATTAGGCCTATATTCATTTGTTTATAAATTTAAACAAATTATTTGGGGGAGGGGGTAAAAAAAATCTCATGAAGTACAAGTATAAGAATAATGTAACTTTGAATTGAATTCAGAATTGGCGTCTACAGCTACGGCTGTTTCTAAGGGTGTTGCTAAGGATGTCCTATACTTCAACGCATGATTCAGCTATAGCCGTAGCCATAGCCGCCAATGCGGACTCGGTCATAGATTCCTTTCTCCATGGTCCAAAAAAAAATTATATGCGGTGACAAACGTTTATAACCACGACACCTTCAGTTTCCACTCATGTGCTAATTCAATTAACACGTTCCGAGGTGATTTATCGCGCGTAAATATACGATACGCTAAAACTGCAATCTACCAGCCACAGAACTACAGCTCAAATAATTAAAATGTCTGGCAAGGCTTTACGGAAATTATCATTCCACAGTTATTTGGGCCATACTTTGAAGTTGAATGGTTTGGGGCTAATTTATCCCACCATGCGTAAAAATATACCAAGACAGAGAAACAAACATCTGATGAGGATAGTAATGATAAACAATGATTAGTACAAAACAACTTGTCCAAGAGAAACATAACGTCTGAATGAGATAGTAATAATAAACTTATTCAACCCATCTATCACGAAAAATTGTACCAGAACCTTAACTAAAGAATTATAATACTATTTCTACCCCCCATTATATGGAAATTTGGGTAATAACCTTAACTTAAAATGATATTAATTACCTATCTTTATATTTCGAATTTGGTTTTGTTAAAATTTACAGCCACCACCTGATGGATCCAGTCACGTTCATTCGACCAACTCAACCCCCTCTCATCGACACCACCACCACTGCAGCCACACCCTCCATCACACCACAACACAGCCACACCCATTCACACCCAGCACCACCACCAGACCCCATCACACATTCCGGCCACCACCCCCACCGCGCCGCCGCAATCCTCACGTAGACAGACCGAGTGATCAACTCGTCCCGAGGAGACCGAGAGGAACGCGAGCGGAGATGGCGCAGCGCAGCGGCACGACGGGAACGACCCGTATGCGAGACATGAACGACGCCTTCGAGATGCTCCGTGCCAAGCTGGCCCACCGTAAACAGCCGGGCAAGAAGATGTCGAAAATACAGGCTCTACGGTTTGCTATTGAGTACATGTCGGACCTGGAGGAGACCCTGACCATGACAACACGATTACCGGGGGCAGGTGGGGCGTACTACCAGTGGGCGAGGACACGAGGGTTCATTTGGGCACGAGAGAAGGTGAGTTTAACGGGTCAAATTTTAGGGGGGTGGACCTTCTTTTCTATGAGGGGCACTTCTGGCCAATAAAACTGTAGTTTTTGTTTGCATTTTTTCCTAAACAAGCCCCTTTCCAGAGCTTTTGATACCGTTAACTATTTGTTCGTAAGACAGTGTGCTGAAGGAAAAAGATCATCCCCACCAGAACCAGTCGTTTTAAAAATAGTCCTGTTCCTTACTTCATAGGTTTAATTAATTCTTAACTAATTTGTCCATTTTATTGTTAGTGGTGGTCGGAGTGTGGTTCTTATCATTTTATGTTTTATTTAAACGTTTATGCCCCTTCAAATAATCCATTTCCCTTTTACACTACAGGGAGGTGTTGTTTAGTTAATGTGGTTCTGTTTTTGTTTTATAGGCGTGGGTGAAATCTTCTTTTCTTATATCATTTATTTTTGATATTTAGGTGTTCTTTTAAACATAATTTATGTATTTTCTATTTTTAACTATTGTAATGACTCTGCAATTTGACCTTCGGGTCACGATGAATGTCATTTTTAATAAAATTCAAAATTCAAAAATTCAAATTCAAAAACAAATACCTTGTCTCTGTGTAAAATAGTTTTAAAATAATTTTAAAACACTGAAAATACTAAATAAAAGCTCATAAAAATGTAACTTTCTATTCGGGTAAAGTTAAATGTCAATGGCAGGTACGTTGAGATGGGAAAACTAACGTCAGCTTCTCTAAACTCTCGCGTACCATGCGCTCAACTTCGACATGAGCCCAAAATAGGACTCCTATAGCCTTCTATTATGAAAACCATAGCTAAAAAAAGTTACAGTGGCGCAATTACCGGCAAAGAACGATTAAAAAAAAGATATTCATTCAACAATTCTCAGGAAAATTGCTCCTAACCCATTTTTATATTTTGTGTTTTTTTTTCACCAATCTTTTCTTTGTTGATTTAAATACTTGTTCTTTATTTGTTTACGTGTCTTACATTTTCACCAACATGGAAATGTCGTGTTGAATTGAATTGAACTAAATTGAAAAAGTGTTAGATTTTCAATGATACTGTGATTTATAATCAGCGGCAAAAAAGGGTTAATTTTGAGGGGGGTGGGTACAAGGGGGATAGTTCTAGCTATTCAAAAACTGTAGTTTGCACTTTTTAAAACAAACCCCTTTTTAACGATTTTTGATAAGATAATCTCAGCGTGGAGATAAACACAACAACATTGTCTGCATGTAAATAGAAAAACTAGTTTTCATACTACATGGAAATATTTTAATCTCAAAGGTTCAGATTTCAAATGGAGTGGGGTGCACAGAGATGCACGCACCACCTATTGTCATGCTAGATATACATGTATGCCACTCTCTTTTATTGAACAGCAAGTTAAATTAAAGGCCCTGTGCACTATTGGTAAGATCGAAAAACACAAATATTCACAGATTCACACATAACTTACATGATATAAAGTAAGTAATGGTAGAAAGAGTTCCTTAAAATATTTCTGCCTAAAATGCTATCGTTTCTGAGAAATGAGTAAAACAATAGTTTTTATCACGCGAGATAACAACTCGATGTTCGAAAAAACAGAAAACACTATAAGGTCTCTTTTCACCATTTTCTCGTGACCTCGATGACCAATTGAGCTCAAACTTTCACGGTTTGTTTGTTCATGCATATGTTGAACCACACAAAATGTGGACATGTATTTTGAGCTGTTACCAAAAGTGTAAAATACCTTTAAGTAACAACTGATTTTGCCGTTCCGATCGTGTATTTTAAATTTCTTTTATACGCAACAAAAAGGGGTTTTGCACAATACGTGCCAATTCCGGTCTTGAGAGAGGAGACTACCATACTCCATACCTAGGCCTATTTACAGGCGCGTGTAGCATGCACTCTGATACGGACAAGCTTTCTGAATCGCGTGAAACGAAAAACGAGTGGTTCAGAAATGTTCGTGTTTGGCGGTGAGAGGCAGCGCTCCAAAAAAACACAAAGTTCAGCCTGAAAACGAGTTCAAAAACTCGTCCAAACTTCGGCTGATTTTCACAGTGTATAGTTGAAATAGTAATATCAATAATTCATAATATATACGTACGCATGTCGAACATTCTCCATTTGATAAAACAAAACATTCTTGTGACAAAATCTTTTCATTCAAAGATTTAGACCCAAGACTCAAAAAGAAAATCCGAAACTCATCAGTTTTTAGTCTTTAAGAGTACAAATAGTTATCCTTGAAGTGCAGTTAATATGAACATTTTCCTCCTTCCAATTGTGGTTGATTTCCCCGATTTTTTCCCCGGTCCGACAGGCCAAGCTACCAGAATACCACAACCTTCCTCAGATCACCACGGACGGCAACGGGAACTGTCTACCGGCCCCAACCGACCCCCAGTCCCAGCTCATGTGCCCCGTGCTCAACGTGGAACCGTACGGTGCGGGAGGCGGGACGCAGGACGTCGGCTACCCGCCCAGCGGAATGCAGTACACGCTCCAATCTCCCAACGATGTCACGCTAAGACCGTAAAGGCTGGAAAAACCGGGGGTTATTGTTTTTTATTTTGTTTTTATTTTAAGGGTGCCCTTGCATAAAACACAGATGTTTCATTTGATTACAAGTCGACGTGTAATTGTAAATATATTATAACTGTTTGTATTAATAGGATATTTACATAAATAAATTGTACGAGAAAGCAAAGTAGACAATTATTATAATTTTTAAAGTATCCCTTTTTAAAAATCAACACTTGCTGAACTTTATTTTATTTATCTTTCCACCTACTCGTTGCTGGTCTGTTTTAATGCACTTTTATATTTCAACGGTTGGGAATAACTGTTCAATGAGAAAGGACCAATCAAACCTCCATGTACATATTTAAATAATTAGCCATGTCAAAGGTGATGACCTACTGAGTGAGGTCACTTTGGTTTAACCCAGATATATAAGAGATTAGAGAGGATTATCCTCCACATCTTGGTTGTATAAATATTGTCGCCATATATAGGATTAGTGATAATCTGGTAGATGTTTATAAATAGTAACGCAGTCCAACAAGTCACTTGGTGTAAGATTTTTTTATTTCAGAAGGTTTTTTGGTATTTTACATTAATTTTCAACACTGTTGAGAATCGTAGAAATTAAAAATCTTGTATCATTGCACAAAGACTTTCATTGTCTCTATGATATTTCTTATGAATACAAATATTATCGAATATTATGGCAAGATCTCCTAAATCAAAAATACACAATAAGTCAGACAATATTTTATCTGCAGTAAAAATAAAACAGCACAGCCACGATTACCAACATTCTAAACAACTCATGAAATCGTTCGATAAAATATAGTTCTAAAACAAAGCTAGGTTCAAAATCTAAACATCAAGAAATCCAGCAAAAGAAACATTTAATTTCTTATATAAAGTTTATTTATCAAATAAACAATATATACAGATTTCCCCTTATGCATTAAAAATGTTGGTACAACACATGGAGCACATTATTTTTTTTAAAAGATATATGCAAATTCATAAATAATTGCCCAGCTAAATCAAAAGTTATTATTATTTATTTTTTTGCGTAAGTACTTATGCAGAAGATCATTGGAAGTGTACATTTTAGTCACGACTGATAAATTTACTTCCAAAACACACAGACTGTTGTGAGAGACACAATACAATTTTCCGTGTTAGTTATTACATAGGGATATCGGTAAGAAAATAGAATTTTCTCTAAATTTGAGAATTGCCTAACATTGGTAAGATTGAAAACATAAATGCTCACAGATTTCCATCAACTTACATGGTATAAAGACGATCATGGTGGAAAAGCTGCCCTGAAACATTTTTCCCTATAAATGCAATGTTTTTTGAGAAATGAGTAAAACAATTAGTTCAAATTTCGTGAGTCAAATTCCGATGTTTGAAAACAGTGATTGGGGTTTTTATTTTCTCGTGACTCCAATATCCGATTTAGCTTATACTATCACAGGTTTGTTATTTCGTGTCTATGTTTTGTCACAACATGGAACTGTGAAGTGTGCATACATAAAGTGCGCACACTGGTCTCTGACAATTACCAATGTCGGCCACGTGCTTTAAAAACACTCTCAGAATTCAACTCTCAGAATTCAACTTATTTTAAAACACAACAAAACATTTTCTCACAGAAGAAGGGGTAGGGGGCACATAATTTAGGTGGAAATTCTTTGGATATCATTGAACCTAAACTACCTGTAGTTGAAGTTATTGCCAAACTTGTCATGGTATCGTCTCTCCTCCATCTTGTTCATAGCGTTGGCAACCCTTCGAATGGCATTCCTGCAAAACGAAATAGACGAAGGAGAACATCTATGATGTGGGCGCCAAATACACCGAGTATGTGTGTGTTGAGCGGAAAACATAGCTGAGCTTATTTGTCTGCCAGGGCACCAGTTGTGGCACCATGTATTGTAAACTACACGACTGTCAACAGCATTTTGGCTGGTAATCCGTTTTTGCTTAAGCATAAACAATTTTTATGCACACATACAAATCATGCTAAGTAGCAAGATTTGTGTGTGTGCATAAAAATTGTGTATGCTTACCATCTTGATCACCTGGGACTTATTTCACAAAGCTATTCAGCACAAAAATGCTTAGCCCAGAAAAAAACCAGAAAATACCATGTAATGCATATTTCTTATGACTGGTGCCCTGCTACTTTTTGTTTAGCAGAACTATTTGCTAAGCACCATTTTTGGCTAAACAGCTTAAAATGGGCCCTTGTGATAATGCCGACATCAAACAGCAGAACCAAATATCATTCAGATGGTAAGCAGAAAATCATATTAATACTTATTCTTACTTATTCAGCACTTTCTTTCCAAGTCTATTGACGCTGGTGTTGGTGGTCTTCCTGAGGTCGGTGAGATTGGGGTATTTCTTGGCCTTTCCTTTACCCTTCTTGCCCCCCTGTCCCTTGCCGCTCGTGGAGGGACCACCGAGATCGAGGCCCAGCCCTTTCTCGATATCTCTCTGGAGGGTTGGATCGCTGACCAGGGCCTTAGCTGTAGGACCAAACAAACTCAGACCATTAGGGTTGGACTTAAGACTCTAACGGTTTGAAGCTAAGAGTGCATTTGAGTATGACACGAAACCCTATTACTATTGGTATACTCTCCTGCCAACAGGTTCTTGCCACAAACTTTCTCTTTTGTCGCCCCCTTAACTTTGGACTAGTCTCCCTCCATCTCTGCGCTCTGCCAATTCAGTTCACATTTTCAAGAAGCATCTGAAGTCACACCTGTTCCCACAATGATTGTTTGTTTGTTTTCATACATTGCAAATTCGTATCATCGTTATGCCATGTATTTTGCTGTGTATCATCACAAACTGCTGTGATCTGTGATGTATGTATGTAGGAGACTGTGGAGACTAAGTCCACAGTACACAAGACATGCGGTTTCCACATAATACCAGCTGAAGGAATGATACTTTGTGGCAGTCTGTGGTACCAGCCGATATATGGGTTCTAATGTTGGCAAATAATAGGTACTTAGCATGGAACACCAGTGTAAAAGTCTAACTGAGTGACAAAATATGAGCACGAGGGCGCTACAACAGTGATAAGACCTAGCTTGTAAACAATGGTTGCATAGAAGCCTGTCAAATAAAAGCAAGAAAAACCTTGCAAGCAAAGGGACACCATTTCTAAGTTCATACCCCCAATGTCATGGATGTCATAGTTCACTTCTGTTTGCGTCACGTTATCACGGCTGTGCAGCGAACCGAATGTGGTATTTTACCGGCTGGTTTTACCGTGACAATGCGTTTGCACTTGACTTCGTGTCTCTGTTAGTCTGACTAGGTTCGTTTTACCTCGGCAGAAGGTGGCCGGTTAAACAACCCATTGGACTCGGTTAAGTTACCTAGGTGAAATTTTCCTGGGGCTGTTCGCACTGGACTTAAAATGGTAAAGCTACCCATTTGCTCGGTTAGTTTACCCCAAAGAGTCCATTTCGAACACAGCTCAAGTGCGGGAGACGGAATGGCTGTGGTAAGCGTACCTTGTTTTTGTTGTTCTTTGGTCATCTGGAAGTCTGACTGATCCTCTTTTGGGTTTCCTTTGTCATCTCGTGGAATAATCTTCCCATGAAATGGACACTGAGGAAAAAACAAATGATACAATTGTTTCATTTTGATTTAAACCATCCCCTAACAGTCTAAGATCCTTCAAAATCTTATGGAGTAAGTTGTCAGAATTTGTGGGATATGGTCAAAGAATAAAGGCACAAGATGGGGGAACTCAGGCTGAAATGTGAAATGTACCTGGACGCCAATTCAGCAAGCAACTCTTTTGATGCAACAATAGTCTAGATCAGTGCAGACAATGACCATTGCTGTCAATGATGTAATGAAAAATTTGCTTGCTCAAATGGCGCCCATAAGCATTTCACTTTCCAACAATAGATAGAGCCCCAGTTCCCCATCTTGTGCCTTCGTCGCTCTATTTTTGGATATGATCCTGCAGGCCCAAATAGGAATGGCTTATCATTTGAACATGCACAACTATTGTAACACTTCCAGAAAATGGGTGTGTCAAGCAATAGTGTTGTGTAGAAAGACAATAGCATTGTGTAGAAAGACAATAGCATTGTGTAGAAAGACAATATCGTTGTGTAAGAAGACAAGAAAAGAATGAACAAGGATGAAAAAAGAACATTTACTATATTGGACTTTGTGGTACATTATAAATGTACACTATTACTTCTTTGCTGCTCTCAGCAGGTTTTCAATGGTAAGTTTCTACCGTGATTGTAAACAAAAGTCAGAGGTGAACTTTACCTTGTACCTGTCCATTCTGAGACACAGTTTCCCGGAAGGCAATGGGGCACGGCAAGTCCATTTGACGGGTTGGAACTCTCCGGTGTAGTTAAACACGCGGGTTGTCAGACTGTCTTTAGCATGCTGGAGGATGAAAAAACAGAAGTTATTAATGAACAGCGATCGCAGGTTTTCCAGCATGTACAAGGAGAGGACCAGGACGACCTCGAACAAGTTGGGTCGACAATTTGACACAGTTGATTGGTTTTGCAGTCGCTGAACTAAAGGTCGACTCTATATTCCCACACCCCTATGTTCCGACAACCCTATATTCCGAAATATGCGAGTAGGGTTAAGGTTAGGAAAATACACGAGGGGTGTCGGAACATAAGTGTGTTTTCACGAACCGGCAAATCTCAACATGTATTGGTTTGAACACAGCGCTCTATGTGCACGTTTCTTTTGTTCATTTTACTGAGGTGCCAATTGTGTTTAGGAACTAAAAACTAATCAAAATAGTTGCAAGATTGAAATCATATTGAAAGTTCTGTTCGACTGAAGAAGTCAGCTTTATTTTGGTATTAAAATTTTAAAGACAAACAATTAAGCAGTCTCTAAAACAGCAGTTTGAAAAATAGTTCAACTTCAAACGCGATTTTTCCTCCAAACACAGAATTTTGTCTGTGGTGCAGATTTGCCACTTCCATGAAATTGATGTTGATATGTCTACTGATGGCGTGTAATGGCCGAGCGGTCTAGTGCAACATGCTTAAGTTCTGGTGTTTAAGTCATCAGGGTGTGGGTTCGAATCCCAGTCATGACACTTGTGTCCTTGATAAAAACCATCTTCAATTGCTTCTCTTCACCCGGGGGTAAATGGGTACCTGCGAGGGCAGAGATGGTTCATGTGATTGATTTAGCTCGGTGCGTGCTACATACTTGGCAGCACAGGCTGTTTACTCCCCAGGGAGCTGAGATGGTTTAGGGAATTAAATCAATTGCCAAGTGTATGGGGTAATAATCTTCATGCCCCATGTGTGTCAAAATTGGTTGATACAGGCACTATATAAACGTTGATTATACACTCTTTGTTATACTTTGATTTTGTAGGTAAATACCTGCTTAAAGGCAGGGTAAACTCTTCTGGTAATTGCTAAAGACCAGTATCCTCACTTGGTGTATCCCAACATATGCATAAAATAACAAACCTGTGAAAATTTGGGCTCAATTGGTCATTGGAGTTGCAACAAAATAATGAAAGAAAAAAATACCCTTGTTGCATAGAATTGTGTGCTTTCAGATGCACAATATGCCTGAAGCCTTTCTCAGATCCAAATTTTGGGGTGAAAAAATTACCTCTTTCTCCAACATTACATTACTTCAAAGGGGGTCGTTTCTCACAATGTTTTATAATATCAACAGCTCTGCAGTGCTTTTTACCAAATAAGTTTTTATGGTCATTAACTTGTGGAGTAATTACAAAAAGTACACCCTGCCTTTAAGTATTTTGAGGCTTATTGCATTTTTCGAACCACTCAATCTCAATAAATAATTTAGGTTTTTAGATTCAATACAGACCTCCATGATTTTCACTTCATCTTGTGTGGAGGAGCTCCAAACCCATTGTGCGGTATCGGCCCTGCAAAATAATCATCATGGATCAAAATCTTGGCAACAGAGAATAAAAAACAAGGACATGAACCTACTCAAGGCCGTATCCGAATTGGAGGCTTGTACAGCTACGGCTACGGCTGTTGCTAAGGGTGTTGCTAAGGATATCCTTTACCTGGAAATCTTGCCGTAGCCGTAGTCGCCAATTTGTACACGGCCTGAGTTGTGATGGTTCTGTAACAACTCAACATTTCGATCGGTTTGCTCAAAGATGATCGGAGCACTGATCGCAAAACATTGAGTTGTTGCACCAACGGTTCTTTTCAGAAATTTAAAACATAGAGAGGTTTTTCTGATGTACATGGTGTTAACATAAACCTTACTAGTTTCAAACCCTACTTTGAACAACATTATAATTAACTTAATAAACCAAAATCATATAAATATTATGATACGTACAGATTCTTCAAAAGGAAATTATAGAACTATAGCCTAATAAAGTATAATATAGTATACATATAGTTTGTTTAATTGTCACATAAACGATGAAAAGCATTTTGGTTTTGTGTCTTAAAAACACTAAAATACACATTAAAACATACGCATTAAAACCATGAGTACATAATTTCAAAGAGAACATCAACAAATAACTATTATTTCATAAGTACTAAAACAGTACATATGCAGCAGTCAAAGTGAAAAAAACAAATTAGTAAGTCATGATTTAAAAAAAAAAAAATGCAGATACTTGTTTACAGGGGGGGGGGGCAGATATACAACAAGAAAATGGCAAAAAATCTAACAAGCAGTGAGTCAAATAAAAACATCAGTAATCATCATATAAACAAAACAATGTTTAGTTGGAATAGTTCATTTGAAGAAACAATACATATCAATTGTTATAGAAATAGAGTGACGGGGCCAGGGGACACAAATAACAACAAGACGATGGCCAAAACAAACAAGCAGCATAATTAAAAACAACATCAATGACCATCATAAATACAATACAATGTTGAGTTGGAATAGTTCATTTGAAAAAAACAATACATATCAATTGTTATAGAAATAGAGTGAGAGGGCCAGGAGACAAAAAATAAATACAAGACGATGGCCAAATCAAGCAAGAAGCATAATCAAAAACAACATCAATGACCATCATAAATACAATACAATGTTGAGTTGGAAAAGTTCATTTGAAAAAACAATGCGTATCACTTGCTGTAGAAATAGAGGGAGGGGGGTGGGGGACATAAATAACGTTTAACAAGAAGATGGCACAATTAAATCAAGCAGCATAATCAAAAACAACATCAATGACCATCATAAATACAATACAATGTTGAGCTGGAAAGGTTCATTTGAAAAAATGCAAATGCAAATCACAAGTAGAAATCTGAGACCCAGACTACGAACAATGAAATCGACTTACAGCATGACCATCGGAGCTTCGATTTCCTCAGGATTTGTCCAGTGTTCCAGATCGACCCCAAACGGAACAAATGGAGCCTTGGCCAGCAGCTGGCGACGTTGCTGCTCTTCTACCGTCAATGTCTCCGTATCTGTTGATCTCCTCTTTCTTATCATTTTTAATGATGATGGCAAAGAATAAATACAACCACAATTTAGGTAAAACCTTGCAACTGTAAATTTGTACATACATTATTTTAGAAATAACATTGAAACTTAATTGGTTAAAGCACAACATTGGTACTTGTCGAAGACCAGCATCTCAACTCGATGTGACCCAACATATAGATGAAATAACAAACCTGTGAAAGTATAAGAAGATAGTGAAAAGATATATATGTTTTCACTGTTTTCAAACATCAAGTTTTGGTCTCACGAGATCAAAACTAATTGTTTTACTCATTGCTCAAAAAACTGCATCATTTCTGGAAAAAACAATATTTCAAGTTTTCCAACATGACCATTTTTTATACCATGTAAGTTAGGTGGAAATCTGTGAACACTTACATTTTTAACCTCACCAATGTTGTGCACACTGCATACCCTTTAAAACATACACTTCACGCACGAGTCTGAAACTTGCGTGGACAAATTGAGCGCTGAGTTGCAGACGGCAATGCGCGTCCGAAATAAACAAATCTGCCCCTTGAACAAGATGGCGCCTATAACCAGTGAAGGTGTGTATTGGGTCCAGAAAATAAATAACCTGCCTGAAGTGGACTTACTTGACAGGAAACTGCTCCCTGATGGCACGCAGCCTCTCTTTCATCACCTTGATGGTGCCAGCTTGAGAGGCTGGATCGGACAGGACGTGTTGAGCCTCCCGTAGCGGATGCCACTCGCTACCCTTGGCGGTCCCACTGCTCCCTGGAGTGTCCCACGGAGAACCGCCAAGCGCTGCATTGTTACTTGTTGCTGTTGAGGTTTCCCCGTTGAAGTGTTTGGCTTTGTTCGTTGAACTCAAAGATGAGGAGGGTTCTGATTCTTGGCTGGTGCTCGGTAAAGGATCCAAACCTTGTATGAAAAACAAGTTAAAGGTAGGGTAAGTACTCCACAAATGAATGACCATAAAAGCTTACCAGCTGGTAAGAAGCACTGCAGCTGTTAATAGTATAAACTACTTTGAGAAAGGATTCCCTTTGAAGTAATATGGTTTGGATAAATTTTTACCCCAAAACATTTGAATCTGACTGAGACACGATTCATGCATGAATCGTTTCTCAGATTTCTGTGGATGGATTTGTCGTTCTTGTGAAAATACAGTGACAGTTTTGTGCTGTTTTCTGCAACAAGTAGATACTGTATTCAGCTGAAACTTTTACATGTGACTTTAATTGTATCTTTCTTTAAAACTTTGTCTATAAATCAGCATTATGATGACAAAAACCAAACTATGGCCCTACCTTTAAGTTACCACTAAACACAAATGTAATGAATGTGAAAGGTGGAAATAATATAACAAGACCATCAAATGATGGAAGACTCCCGAAAGCATGATTGCTGAATGAAATCCTCCACAATCTTGTGAAAAGAATGTAAGTTAAGTCTAAAATCATACAACAACTGACTCAACCTCGAGAAAAACCATTAAAAACAAAAAGCTCTCTCACCATACTCAGCTCTCAGATGATCAGGGATGACGGGTTCGAATCCCTCCTTCACAGGAACATCTTCAAAGTCGCCTCCATCGCTGTCAGAGTCCTCCCCGTCACCGTCGTCCACCGGCAGCCCTCTCCTTTCCCTTTCTGATTTCTTGTGTTGGACTTTCAGCTCGGCTTGTTTAGACAGGGCATTGACCAGGGCCTGTTTGAGGTCGATGCAACGCTTCAGTTGGTTGACATTTTTACCACTTTTGCTGAAAAGCTACATCATTTAAATTCAAATAGATTAAAATCACTATAAATCTTTAACAAAAAAACACAATATGCGTCAAAGCATTAATTTTGTGAACATCCGATTTCAAAGAATACAAGTATGTTTCCAAATTGATCTTTCATTATTCAACATTTCAAGGGTAGTAGAGTTTTCATTAAAAATTGTCTTGAAATTCTTGGAGAAGTAAAACGTGTTTATGGGTAACATTTATGTAATATGAATATTCCCTCTGAAGAAATAGTGGTAGGTTGCCACTTTTCAAAAAGTATGCTGGGCATGTCTTCAAATAAATGGTGTATGAAAATCTAGAATTGGGGTGAATTTAAAACACGATTTTTGTCACTTGATTTGGGATACTAGAGCAAAAGTGTTAATGCCACAGAAACTATGAACTCTGTTACCCCTGGTCTTGGCCTCTGTGACCCTTTATATGTTTCCCATAGACTTTAAGATTTACCGGCCGGGCTATTTTTCGAGATGGTTGCCAACTTTTTTCTGTGTGTTTATTTTGTGTGCTAAAGTCTAAAAAAACGATCTTATTTATTTTCAAATATATTTTTTTGTCAGAGATCGTTACCCATCTTCTGAAACCAAGTTGATTCCTTTAAAAAAATAAATAAATAAAAGGAGTTGGCCTCTAAAAAGGAAGTGGGCGCGGGCAGGGACGTTAAACAAGTTTTTTCTTTAATTTGGCCAAACATTGTACCTCCATCCACACTGCCAGACGGGGAAGATAAGCCGAGGAAGCGAGACGGTTCATGTCTTCTAGCGTCGTCAAGATGTCTTGATTGTCCTCATCTTCTTGTAACATCACACCCTCTGTGTCAAGGAGAGACAAACATCACCAAGATGAATTTGCAAATCCTTAAACTCCTTGTAGGAATCAACTCCTGTCAGAGTGAGTTTCTTCAATCAAACCCATCTTCTGAAACCCAACCTCCGGAGTGGCCTGATTTTGATGAAGTACAACCCTGCAGCGTATGAACCGTGGGAACCTGGCATACTGCAGGGCTCCAAATTTACTGAATTGAGTGAATTGAAAGATCCGACTTTGACCTTGGGAAACGGCTTATGGAGCGAGCAAGGGTGGAAAGAAAGAAGAGCACACTAAAGAATCCCAAGCAAAGGTTTGTACTAAACCCACAGAGAATCAAAGGAACACAACAGTGAATACGGCTCAAAGTTTACACTGGACCCCAGGCCAGAGGCCAGTGATTTTAGCATCGGGCCAGTAAACTCAGGACTGGACAAGTCCGACCGTCTTGTGTTTTCGTTCAAATGTTTACTTTCAGTCTCATAAAAAATCTTCCAGTTCTGTTGAGTGTTGAAGAATGCTTACCCATAATACAAATGAGATCAATCTTCTCTTGGTGTTTGTTCAAACTAAAACAGCTGGTCCAGTAAAAATTCTGCACTACAAGCCCTGCAGGTTTGTGGTTACCCCCCCCCCCAAAAAAAAAATGCCAGCCCTGCATACTGATCCTTTCAGAGTACTAAGGTCAGGTTGTTGAAATACAAGAACCAATAATCAATAATACAATCATCTGCTTTTATGAAAGATTTTCTTGACCTTTGCTACTTGAGGTTTAAACCATCAACAGCAAATCTCAACGAATGAATTTGTGAAATTCATCAACAACAACAAAATTAATAATCTTATAACTGAGTAACCTTGGAACAAGGGCAATTCACAACAAAGTGCGCCCTCTACAGTTTACTCAGAAGGTCATTTTTGCAATGCATCATGGGAAAAGGTCCCCAAAATATTTCTAATCTCGTAGCACCTGCTTCATGACCCTGATTGGTTAAGTTCATTCATGGTTTGCAAAGCAGCAAGGGTTTTTTGTCTGTTTTTATGGTATATTTTATGTGAGGCTGGTGAATGTTTTTCACATTCATGACAGCCAGTTAAAGGTCCTAAGCTACCGGTGTGGTGCAGAGTTGTGAGTGTGATGGTCAACTGTGGAGGGCGCACTGTATTGTGAATTGCCAGCATTAACCGTGATTTGAGGTTCCTTTACCTGTGTTGATGCTGATATCAATGTTGTAATTCCACGATGGAAGTCCATGTTGCTGTAGGAGACTGTCGTCTTTCCCATCATGCCCTGAAGGAACGTCTGCCTCCTCTTCCTCCTCTTCCAAATCATCCTCATCCTCACCATCCTCCATCTTGTCTGAAACGTCTTCTCCGCCATCTTGTTCTGAAAAATCTCCACCATTTCCAGTTCCACCTTGACCTTTTAATTTCCCCTTCACTCTTTCACCCGACAACACCTCAGGAGGAATGGATCCCCCTTCCCGAGTAGCAGAACCCGACTTGGTGCTGGTTGATACCATTCCGTCAGAGGGGCCACCACTCTCATTGAACCGCAGTGGTTTGGGTAAAAGCAACTCGAAGCAGTTCTCAATCTGAGTTAGACACTCGTTGATTTCTGGAATCGTTTCTGTTGAAAATAAAACAAATGTTTCTGTTACTTCCAGAAATGAAATAGTCAGGATATGTCTCCGCTGGACTAAGTGTATGCGTATGTCTCAGATTAAACTACGAATAAATAATACAATTGGTGTCAATTAGTCAGGATATGATTGCAGTCTTTTCAAACTGAGATGAAGCTTCACCCTGACCTATTTCTTTAATATCTCTATTGACTGTTTCGTTTACGCTCAACTATCCATAGTATTTGTATACACTTGATTGTTGTATGGAGGTAAACATACTTCCATGGTAATTATGCATTACCGAGTTGTCCACCATTCGATTTATTGTTTAATAAAAATGTTCCTTCTGGAAAATACAAGTTATGTGCTGAGATAAAACACCCTCAGCTGTAGAAGTTAACGAGAATAAGCTTCTGTAAGCGCTGATTCTTACGGTAAACAGAGATATGAAATTGGGCCCGGGTCTACTGTGAAAAAATGCAGTCACTGGTGATGTGGGCAGCTGTTTGGAGGGCAACTCCACACTCACAGGCTGGACTAGCAATCAAGCCAATCCGGAGCTCTTTTGCCCGGAACCGACCATGACCAGGGCCCAATTTCATAGAGCTGCGTAAGCACAAAAAGTAGCTAAGCATAAAATAATGATGCTTACCAGAACAAGGTTACCAGCCAAAATACCATGCCACATGTACAATTTATGAGTGGTTTCCAGCTCGTTTTTGCTCAGCAGAAAATTGTTAAGCATTATTTCCTGCTCATGAAATTGTGTCACGGTCAGTTCCGGGCAAACATGTTCCAGATTGGCTTGACCGCTAGTATGTCATCTGTTTAACCGTCACCAAGCTCCGCTGGACCAATGGATTCTTATTTGACTGTATCAAGAGCAGTCACTCACCTTCCATATCTGTCAGTGCCTTGCTGATCTTCTGCGCTAGCAACAACTGCAGCTTGGCTTGCCGAGCGGCTTGTGCACGACGCTCTGCTGCAGATCTCGCTTCAAGATTGGCAAAATCCACCTGAAAATATTTATCAAGTAGAAGTACTTCATTTAAATTTGTTTCTATTTATTTATTCAATATCCAACAGCGGAAATTCGCATTTACAGGTATCATTTAAAAACAAATGAATATGTAAAAATAGAAGTAAAAAATTACAATTGCACATTATACATGACACAAACTTGATATTAACTAGTGACAATGAATACTCATTTTACTTATCATTCACTAATTAACTACTTTTTCTCCCTCTTTCCACCTTTTTTTTCTTTTGTGTTACAGTTTCCAGCCTCTTGTGGTTAAACCAGCCCCTCCCCTCTACCCCCTCCTTTCGTTTCCTTCTTTGTTCATCCCTTGCCTTTTCTGTGTGCTTTCTGCCTCTATCTCTTTTCGTTTCTTTCCACTTGACCGCTTCTGTAACACAGATCTAGACCTTACGCGTTGACTGCCGCCAACGAGTATATTCGTAGTAACAGGTTAGACGGATTCTGCCACTACGAGTATACTCGTAGAGAATGAAAGGGCTTGTATTGTTATTTAAATACACTGGCATCACTGAGCATGCAACACATACGCTTCTGGCAGTGGTGAGGACATCGACCTTAGAATGTGCATGTTAATTTTGTTTTTGTATAGCACATATTTGGTATGCGCGCATGCGCATCACACTTATGCGCGCATGCGCACCGCACTTGGCAAATGGGAGCGCATTACGAATATAATGACCGGCAGTCAATGTGTTAATAGATGTCAAATTTGCATTGGGGATAATTTTCTTTATCTTGCCAGCACTTTTCAACGTACCACTTTATTGTACTTGAGGAAGCCATATCCCAGAGCTAGCTTCTTGTAGGCCTTGCCGTACTTGTCGTTCCATTCCTGTACTGCTTTCAGTGTCTGCTCCTTGAGGAGTTTGGCTGCAGCTCTGGGAGGTGGTAGTGGATAGTCCCCGCTGGTCTCTACGGTCAAAGCTAAGAACTCCTGCAAGTCAAAAAGATATTGAGATTATTCATTACTTGGCTGTTCTGAAAGTCAGTCAACTTTTCTATTCTCGCCGAGGGCAAAACCTGGGATCTGGGGTAAAACAAAATTATCCAAACTGTACAATGCCTTAAAGTTATTATTTATTTCATTCGAAGTGGAGAATTTCATTTATTTTGATTAATTTATTTGCTAAGCAAGACCTGGTAAGGAACCAATCACAAATTACATTACAAGCTATATGGGTAGGTTACTCATTTCTGTTTAGCTAGAATTTAACAAGCTTAGTACTTTTTGTGGTTTTCATGAATTTGGGTTTAAAGGAAGGGTCATACTTTTATTTGCTTTAGAAAAAAAAAATTGAATTTTGTTTCCAAAAGCCAACTTGTTACAAAGGTGGTAATTGTAGTACTAAGCATCTCGCAAAACTATTTCCTGTGAAGTGGCCCCATTAAATGGAAATCAACAGAAAGTGTGCTGAAAAATTTGAATCTCCATAGATCACCTTTAGGCAACTTTTGGAGATTCAAATTTCCGTGGTGTCAATATGTAAATGATGCTGCGGCCAGAGATGCGGTTGGTACCTTTTTTCACCTCAATAAACATGGATGGATACAAAGTTCTTGATGAAAATACCTCCACAGTTTTTTGCTGTGTTCTCAACAAGTAGACACTGTATTCTGCTGAAACTTTTGCGTGTGACTTTTATTGTGACTTTCTTGATAACTTGGCCTACAGCATTCTGTTGACAAAAACCAATCTATGACCACTACCTTTAAAGAAATTTAGCCAAAACAGCTGTTTTTATGTAATAGTCTTTGTGCATCACACTTTGGTAGCTGTGGCCTAAACCAGACCCCGAGTCAAAATAATTTTGTTTGAGAAGATCCCTCCAGTACCTTCTTGGACAACCGACTCAACTTACCTGCATGTCAGCAACGAGAAGTTCCCTGAAGCGGTGTGAGCGATTGAAGAGCTCGTTCATAATCTGGAACGACGAGAGGCGGATCTCAGCATGCTCCTCAGCGAGCTGATTGGACAAGAGATTGAAAGCGTGCTCGACATACGCATCAGAAATCCTTGGAGGGAATAAAGGAAAGAATACAATAAATTTAACCCTCCTACTGTCTGACAATTCAATATCATCCACTATGGATTTAAAATGAAAAATATAAACTATGCCAACCTGCAATTTATCATATCATGTGGTGAATGCATCTACACAGGACAAAGTCGACCCTCCTACTGTCTGCCCATTTAATATCAACCACTGTGATTTTGATTAATAAATAAACTATGTCAGCCTGCAATATCATATCATCTTCTTCTTCTTTTTGAGTGCAGCCTTCAAATTATTGAAGATAAACGCACAGCTTTACGTCCCATCCGAAGGATGAAGCAGTAATGATAGTGTCTTGCTTTTAGTGTCAAGACCGGGTCTCGAACCCACACTCTACTGATCAGAAACACCAGAGCTTGAGTGCGGTGCTCTTAACCGCTCGGCCACGACTCGCCATAATTATGTTATCCATTTTGTCTGAGTTTCACCTGCATATTTTCTTGAGCTGTTTGAGAGGTTTGTCTTCGAGGCTTGGACTCCCCGAGTGTGTCATATCTTCCACTAGTTTATCGAGCTGTTCACTGAGAGAGCTGTCCAGCTGGCCTGGCCGATGCTGCTTAGTGCCATCCTTACCACCACTGGATAAAGCACTCTTCATGTTTGGAAATTCTGCATTTGGGAAAAACAGAAACACACAATAACAAAAACGAGGACATGAGAAAGCAATGACAATGCAAATATGCGCTTACAAGAAATTATATTAATAATTAATATAACAATAAATGGATGTATTTTTTTTTTTTTAACTAATAAATGTAGGCCTTTGTTCTTATTATCATAATATTAATTATTAATAATAATAACTCCAGTTACCAGTGGTATCATGATATTAAAATCTGGGTGGGAGGGCCAGGACCAGGTGGAGTGGGATTGGGGAGAACTTAATTTTCAAAATATTCAAAAAGATTTTTTTTAAATTATTTCTTTCAACAACGGACAACAAAACAACACATAAAACCCACAAAAATAACATTGTTTTTTAAATTGATGAATATGTGGAACCTAATGATACAAATTCAATTCAATATCAATTTCCCCGTTATCCTACCGATAACCCATGACACCAGGATACAAAACTTGTGCTAGGTATCAATATCACTACTGGTAAAGGTAAAATTATACACATAATCCTGTGAACTCGTCGTTTTTAGTTTTTAGATCTGCTTTTAAAATAGAAATGTAACAATATTTTTGCAGATTATTCACCCTCATTCAATTGTCAACTGCAGAAGTTAACAGCTGACACTCTCTGATAGCTCCTTAGCAGAAAACAGAATCAAAATCGCCAGATATCCACGACATTCCTCGCATACACCTCCCCGTTGCACAATCCGGTGAAATGTTCGTCAACACAAGAGCATTGTGGATGTTTTATTGTATAGTTTTGTGCATGAAAGTTGTTTATTTATTCTCTACGCGTCTTCCGCATCATTACTTTGAACACGTTTCCAGGCATAGGGTCCGTAAGCATCGTAGGAATACATTTATGCGTACATCATTTCATTCCCGTCATGCAGCTGACGATCAGATTGCTGCAACGTGATTGGTCAACTGGTTTAAAGCGTATAAATTCAACAGCGAAGATTCAACTGTACTTCCGCCTGTTCTGTTGTGAGTTTCTCGGTCCGTTTCCATTCGAAAATCATCGGTTAATTTTCCTGTTTTGAGAGCAAAATACTGGTAAAGGGAAAGTGTCAACTTGGAAATAGTAATTCCTTCGTTTGGAGACTCATCAGATCGTCACAAAATGGTGAAAACAAACGGGAAAGGGCCGCAGGAAAAACACATTCAAGTTTTTGTCCGATGCAGGTAAGTCATGAAGTGTGGAACCACATGACGTCACTCTATCTGCTGAGTGATAGCGAGTTTTGACATTTCTTTTTCAAACAAAATTTACTAATTTCAAAGGTTTTTTAGAATGGCCTATTTCAGGTAGACTCAGACTTCAGTAATGTTTGACAATTCAAACTTAAGTAAAACTTCACAAATTTAAAATTTAAATGTTTATATATTTGAAGAAAAAAAATTGAATTTAACTAGTTTTACTTTTAATCTGAATGAAAGAAAATTTAAATTCCTTTTTTATTTTTAAATTTTATTTTACTTTTTATTAATATTTAGTTTACTGCAATGTTACATTTATGATTACAATAAATTCAAAGTATCATTCTGTTTTCCCCTTTTAATTTTAAAATTTGTAAAAATGAATTGAATTGAAACTTTAAAAAAAAAAAGCCTCTTTTCAAAAATGTTATTATACAAATTATTATAAAACTAGTACTATAAGACTAGTTCTACAGATCCAGTAACTGGGGTGCTGTACTGGTTTTTTTTTAAATGTTGACATCTGGACTGCAGAAGTCTTAACAACAGCAGTTGTCCAAGAAAAAATTATAGGACGCCCCAGTCATGGCAGTTAATGCTACTTACTTAATCATTATTGACAACATTTTTAAGAATGTGAAATCAAAGTCATGAACTAAAAGTTAAATGTTTGTTGGTATTGACATTACCTACTCCTAGAATTATGAGGTTCCATGAACCTCATAGAGGTCCATGTACAAACTACAATACAAAACTTTTTTTCATTTACGTTTCTGCACCTGGAGTTCTCATTTGAAATCGGATCTCGCCAAAATTAGGCTCTACGTGTTCCTTGGAATCTCATTGAGCGTTGCATGGGTCAAGAAAATCCACTCCGCAAATTTAAAATTGTTAAAAAGCAATAAATTCTTACCGTCATTCCCAGTCCTCTTCAAACAGTGTGAGTGTTATAACAAATATGGCGCTGGAGTCACATGATGTGTGTACAAAACCAACCTACAGTTGCCGGGACCAGCGTTGCTGCGCGCGGAGTACCAGTTTGTTCGGTAGACCTTTGCGAGCGCAGCAAGCGCCATATTTGTTATAACACTCACACTGTTTGAAGAGGACTGGGAATGACGGTAAGAATTTATTGCTTTTTAACAATTTTAAATTTGCGGAGTGGATTTTCTTGACCCATGCAACGCTCAATGAGATTCCAAGGAACACGTAGAGCCTAATTTTGGCGAGATCCGATTTCAAATGAGAACTCCAGGTGCAGAAACGTAAATGAAAAAAAGTTTTGTATTGTAGTTTGTACATGGACCTCTATGAGGTTCATGGAACCTCATAATTCTAGGAGTAGACATTACCAAGCAGGCCAACCCCTCCCCTCCCTGTAGTGTACAGTTACAGCACAAATTACATGTAATTTAAAGCAATAGGCCTAATGGTTAACTTGTATAGCTGGGAGTCCAGTGTATTGGCAAGTGCTATAAATAGTAATACTTTGAGGAATGAGGGGCTTTATAAGTGCCTTGCTGGAAGACGCTATAGGAGTATAGGCCTATAACTATCAACTAATGTAAAGACCGGACTCAAACCCAAAGTCTCCGAGCCCCACACTCTGTAGTTGCGATAATCGTAATCCTCCCGACAGTCGGGAGGAAGGAGGGTTACGATTATCGTAACTTCACACTCTGCTGGTCAAAAACACCAGAGCTTTAATAACACGCTTGTTTATTAGGCATGATGCAACTTTTCACCTCACCCCAATTAGAAGCGCCAATGCGCTGGATGGACTCCCTCAGTCCAGCGTATTGGCACTATTTATGGGGCTACTTCTCCGCTGATCAGCCAATTTCCTCCTCAGCAGAGCCAAATTGAACATTGAAAGACACAGTACACAGTCTTGCTGTGCCTGAAAGAACTTTCCTTTTTTTTGACAAACTTCATTTGCATTGCATACCTGGAGCCTGAGTCCAGTGCACTTGATCGCTAGGCCACAACATGACATGTTGCTGCACATGATATTATAGTACAGTACCTTCACAGATAAGCTCAGCCATAAACTTGTCTTTCTTGTTGTCTTTGCATCCACAGGCCAATCAATGAAAGCGAGAAGAAGAGAGGCTCCCATAAGGTTGTAGAGGTCAACAAAAACCACAAAGATGTCCATGTCAACGTTGAGGTGGCTGAGAAGACATCCACAAAAACGTTCACTTTTGATAAGGTACTTCTGAAGAAATTCAACATTTTTTTTTATTTAGGGAGTGAATCGTGACTTGATAACTGACTGTGTTTGGAATGTGAATCAGAAAAATATTAAATGTTCAATTCAGGGCTTGAATTCAGGGTGAAAATCCTCAAGACTGTACCGCAAGGTTTGAAGGCTCAACAATTTTACAAGACCAGAATCAAAATGAGAGAAAAACTTTCTACACAGTTTAATCATTTGAACACTAGCACTAAGAGAAGAGTTATCTCATTTGTCTTATGGATTGAAGTATACTTGGCTACTCAACAGAATTATAAGACAATTATTAGACTCAAAGTCAATGTTTTGGATATAAAAAAGTGTGTTAAATATATTACACCGTAATTAAAGATTCATTCAATTGATTGAAAGACACGAGACCAGTGGGCTTGTCCAGCCATAGAGTTTACTGGCTTAACGCTAAAATCACTGGCCTCTGGCCTGCAAGTTCAATGTAAATTTTGAGTCCTGCATAGATTTTACTGGCCCAATGCTAAAATCACTTGCCTCGGGCCTGCAAGTTCAGTGTAAATTTCGAGTCCTGCATTCTTTATTTAAGCGTTAGATGTTTCAACCTTTGGGAAAGTCAAAATACAGTTAAGTTTACATGCCTACATGTATAGACTCTAGAATGATTTAAAATTTTCAGAATTTCCAAAATAAAGTTCCCAATAAAAGAAAAAAATGTTCTTTGTATTCTGGTTGTAAAAAATTTCTCTCTCTGTTTTTTTATATATAATTTTTCTTAAAATTAGAATTCAGACTGTCATAACTAATGTCAAAAACATTTTTTAATAATTTTTCCTTTTTGTTTTTTTCCCCAGGCATTTGGACCCAAAGCCAAGCAGATTGAAGTGTACAAGAGCGTTGTTCTCCCAACCCTAGATGAGGTTCTCATGGGTTACAACTGTACAGTATTTGCGTAAGTCAACAGTCATCTTTAACGTCTTCCCCTACCATTGTCAGAGGTACAGCTTTAAAAGGTGGATGATTTGTATATTTGATCACTTAACTTTGTCTTTTTCTACTCTAGGTATGGTCAGACAGGAACTGGGAAAACCTTCACGATGGAAGGAGAACGGACACCTGACCCAGAAATGTCTTGGGAAGAGGTAAGGCAGAAGTTGCAAAATTGTTTTCAATTTCGTCTTGGGGTGACCTTTGAAACGTTTTCTTGTTGGAATGTGATCGTTTGCTTTGGGTAATTTCACTGGCTATTGTGGCTGCATTCTGGATTGTAGATCTTTATAGTGGCAGTTTTACATTCATATAAGATGGAATATCTACATAGCATTTAGAACTATCAGCTCATCGTTCCTGCTCAACACACTTCTCACTCGCACTTAGAATTACGGACATCAAACCTGTTAGAACTAGTATTAGTGAGTTCAACTCACACCTGTAAGACTTTACTTATTTTTTTTAAATTGCCTGTTAATGTTCTAAAGTGCGTACTGCGTTCTTATTATTATTATTAAGTACAACTAGAAACTGACACAAAACTTCAAAATACTATTCTACCCTAAATTTCCTGCAGGACCCACTGGCCGGAATCATCCCTCGCGCCATGCATCAGATCTTCGAGAAGCTCCAAACCCAAGAGGTGGAGTTCTCGGTCAGAGTCTCCTTCTTGGAGCTGTACAACGAGGAGCTTTTCGATCTCTTGTCGGCTCAGGAGGACACACAGAGACTCCGCATCTTTGAGGACGCCGCTCGCAAGGTCAGTTTGGCTCTTTAATCCAATAGAAATTTATTATATGCTTTTAAGAATCGTGTCAAAGCACCTTACACTATTACTACCCCTGTTCTTTGGGCCTTAAAGGAAGGGTATACCTTTGGTAGTTACTCCAAGAATGAATGACCATAAAAACTTACTTGGTAAGAAGCACTGCAGCTGTTGATAATGTTTACAATTTTGAGAAACGATTCACTTCTAGGGAATGTGCTTTTAGAGAAAGAGATTTTTTTAAATGTCATTCTGAGAAACGTTTCTCAGATTGTGTATTCCAATTACGGATTATTCTTCCTGCATGGACATAACCACTCCAGATTTTCAGTGATATTTCAAAAACGCTACCACCTTTTGAAATAAAATTTTCACAGGTTAGTTTTTGTCTTCTTCATATCTACATATAGAATTAAAACAATTGAGCGGTTCAAAAAACCAAAGGCATATCCTTTCTGAAACCATCTCAACTCCTTTGGAGTATTCAGCACCTGCAGCCAAATGGGCGCTAATCATGCACAACAACAGTCTCTACCCTCAGGTTCCCATTTACACCTGGGTGACAATGTGTCTTGCCCAAGAACACAAGTTTTACGACCGGGATTCGAACCCACACTCTGTTGACTCAGCCATCAGAACTTAAGTTTGATACTCTAGTCCTCTCGGCCACGACTCTGTGGAGTTTGGAGGAGCAGGAATGTTTTCCCTTTGAGCTGAAATAATTCCTCTCACTTCTCATGAGTTATAGAATAACATCTTTTAGTGAGATTTTCTGGAGTTACTTACTACAATCAGTACATGTATTTGCATATCGTCAGCTTAATCGGTTGGTCGAGAATTAAATTTACCAGCTGCATGTTAAATCTTGAGTAACCCAAAGGAATAAGCCAGCCCATGTTTGTTCACGATAGTTGTCAGCATTTAAATAACCAAAATCTCTTTGGTGTGGTGCTACTTCATGGGGTTTCCGGGCTTGCACTTTTTCCATGACTAGCCAACAGGACCACTTACATTGTTGTAAGTTTCACTCTTCTGCCAGCTTTTCACAATTCTGTATTCAGTATTATATAAAATGTAGATGCGTTTCAACACTGAACTAGCTGGCTGGACCACTGGGAGAGAACTGGGAGAGAATTTTGACCGTTCCCAAGGTGTTTTAAAACTCAGCTTCCAGCGAGCTGAATAACTGATAAGAGAGAGCACTAGTTTTATTGTCTGGGTTTTGTTTATTCCCCCCTCCAGGGCTCCGTAGTCATCCAGGGTCTAGAGGAGGTTGTTGTACGTAATAAGAGTGAGGTCTATGCCATCTTAGAGAAGGGCGCTGCCAAGAGACAGACTGCTGCAACTCTCATGAATGCCCACTCCAGGTAACCATTCGTCTGACAACATTATTTTCAAAATTCCTCTGTCAGCGGTGAGACTTTGTTGAACAATTTTTTCCCCAGTCAGTCTCCCATTTGGTTTGTTACTTGATATTTTAAATAAAAAGTTGTGTCCCCTTTACCTCTCCTGCCCCGGTTGTATCGTAAACTTGGGTGTGATCCCTAGTTACATGGCAGATAAAGGTTGACTAGCTTCTGACTGGCACCCCAAACAAAGATATTGACAAAATAGGGAGACCGCCATCATTTAGGGCAAGTTGGTAGAGTGCCGGCACATTAATCCGGAGGTTCAAGTCCCGCTCTCATAAATTTTTTTCTCTTCAACCAAAAATTGAATTCCAATGAAAAATCCTGCAGTTGATAAACAGTCTTCTTTTGCTCTAGAGATGAAGCCCACTGAATTTACGGAGTGTTACATTTTGGAAGTTTACAAACTCTCAATACCATTTCAAACAGATAGAAATCTCAAGGGGTTGGTCATAACAAGGGCCTAGTCGTTCATCTCTGTGATTGCAACTTCATCTAGTTCATAAAAATCTAAAAGTGAATGGAAATCAAATATAAAACCTTCCAAATCACAAGGCTGATCTATTTTATTAAAGCAATTACACTAATATTGGATACTCACAGATTGTGGCCATAGTTCATGAGGTCCAGTGATGGAATTTGCTCTTGGTGCAACAGTCCAAACTGTAAATAACCACAGAGAGCATTGATTAACTTAGAGCAACTAAATGAAGACAGACAATGTTCAGTTTGCAGCATAGAGCTATAAACAACAGTGGCATCTCCTGATTTTCCTGTACTGTGTCTTTAAAACGAGCCTTAAAAACCCTTGCTCCCGAGGCATTTTTGCCCACATGTGACCCTCAATCCTCCAATATCCCCCTCTCTTATGTCACTCCACACCAAATTGTTTGGACATAGATAAAATTGGAACACCTGATCCAGTGATAAGTAATTGTTATTTAGGCCCCAGGCCCTCAGTCCTTCTGAATCCCTCATTTGAAGATGACAGCAGTACTTACCTTTTGTTAAAAAAATAAATAAATACTGGTGTTGCAAGTTGTCAGAATGGGCTCTACTTTTGTTTCCTTAATTTTGTTCATCTTGCAGCCGATCTCACTCCGTCTTCACCGTCACCATCCACATCAAGGAGAACTCGGTAGACGGTGAGGAACTGGTCAAGACCGGTAAACTCAACCTGGTCGACTTGGCTGGCAGCGAGAACATCGGACGCTCCGGGGCTGTGGACAAACGCGCCAGAGAAGCAGGTTAGTCTCTGCCAGAATAAACTAGCTGGAATTTGAAAATAGGTGGTCCAGATTTGCTGCAAGTTGAAAAGCGGGACTTCAAACAGAGTTTTTCCTTACAGGGTCTAGAAAGCGCGGCGGGACCAGTTAGCTTGTCATTTCACTAGTCGGTCAGCGTTTTCACTAGTCCATATTTTATAATAAATGGGGATGCTTTTGAACACTAAAGTAGGCAGCCAGACCACTTAGAGATAATTTTGACCGGTCCTCGGGTGTTTCAGCTAGCGTTTGGCCAGTGGACCACAGTGAAGGGAAAAACGCTGCCAAAGAGTGTAGACTTAAGGTGTTTTCCATATTTAATGAAAGATGAAGTACTAGTCTAAATTCAAAACATAATGTCCAAGATATTAAACCAGTTGGTGCAATAAAAAATCTGCATATAAATAATGCACAACCATGTCTGCGTCCAGGTCCAGGAGGCTTTTAAAAAAAAACGAGATATGCATATGGAATCATAAGAGTTAGAACTCTAGTCAAAATAAATAGCTCTCTGCTTATTGCTTGAACTACCCTAAGGATTGAAGGAGTCGGACCTGATTGCATTTTTTACGAGGTAAGGGTTTTGTTTGTTTACTTATTCGCAGGTAATATTAACCAGAGTTTGCTGACCCTTGGCCGTGTGATCACTGCACTTGTTGAACACGCTCCACATATCCCATACAGGTAAGAAAAGGATCACAGTCTTCATAAATGATGAATACATTGACAACTGAAAACAAAAGGAGAAAGATTTAACAGAGCTCAGAGCGTACTTGATGTTGTTACACTGATGGTTTTTTTTCAAAACCATCACAATCGTCAAGAGAGATTTGTAGTTTGTTTATTGTTAACTGTTTTTATTTTTAACCACGATTTGTATCTTTTCTGAATTAAGCGATTTGCGAGTTGACTGATGTCTAGTACAATGCCTTGTTTGGTAACAAGTGAATGCTCTACTCGGACTACATCCAACTCTGATATTTCAGCCAGTTCGGGGCAAGTTGTTGTGTTGTTACATAAGAGACGACAAATGCCCAAACACAATTCTGAATGAAATGTGTGGCACAATTATACCAGTCTTTGCCGATCTGGAGGTTGCAATGCAAAAGCTTGCTCCAAACTGTGTGACATAACAACCGGGCCTGATACTTTACAGAGGCAATTGCCTCCGTTGCCCCTGGTCATTGCCTTGGTGCCCCTTAAAGTGTTCCAAGAAAAATTTGCAATTTCCTCATAGAGGTGCTCCTTTTTACCAAGGAGAAAATGCCTTGGTGCCCTTGCCCTCAAAAAGAAGCATCCGGCATGAACAATACTGGATTTAGTCTCAAGAAATCAAATTAAGCACACTTGTGACCTAACAAGGCATTGTACCAGACATTCAAATTTAACTAGCAAATGGATGAATGCTCTGTATTTTACTATTTTACTGTTTGTATATATACAGGGCTCTTTAGCAGTTTCCTGTCTAAATGAAACTGCAAGCAAAATAAACCACAGACGTTAGTTTGTATACTGTTTTCCCACAAGGCAAGTTTTCAACTTGAAAAAAACCTTCTCCCTTTTTCTCCAGAGAGAGCAAGTTGACCCGCCTTCTTCAAGACTCTCTCGGTGGACGCACCAAGACTTCCATCATCGCTACCATTTCTCCCTCCGTCTGTAACGTAGAGGAGACTTTGAGTACTCTGGACTATGCTCACCGTGCTAAGAACATCACCAACCGACCTGAGATCAACCAGAAACTCACCAAGAGAGCCCTCATAAAGGTATGTAGTCTTTTTAATTGTCAAGACAGAAAATGTGAACTGAAAAGAGGATGGATAATTTCATTTTATGTGAAGTGTGTCAACTGAGCAGTCTACTGTGTCGGACTCAAGTTCTGATGACTGAATCATCGGAGTGTGGGTTTGATTCCTGGTTATGACACTGGCGTCCTTGAGCAAGGCACTTAACCATAATTGCTTCTCTCCACCCAGTTGTATAGGCCTACATGGGAACCTTAGAGAGCTGAGACAGTATTGCCCCCTTAGCTCTAGTATATGCAGCTTGGGGCTGTATGCTCCCCAGGGAATTGACAAAGTTTAAAGAAAGGGCTAAGTAGGATTAACAGGGATAATAATGATGTAATGCGACAATTTCAATATTTTGGTTAAAGTCATTTTCCTAAAAGGGTTACATTTTCTGGCAGTTACTCAACGGAATCTATTGTGTGTTTTTTTTAATTGTATTATTATTTTTTTTGGTGGTAGGAATATACAGAGGAGATAGAGCGTCTCCGACGAGACTTACTGGCAAACCGAGATAAAAATGGAATCTACCTCGCAGAGGAGCACTACAGGTAAAAAGAAAAAGCTTCCTCTCTGTTTAGGATTTCTGTTTTCAACTTTCCTTTTATGATTTCTGTCTTCAACTTGCCTTAATGCCTTTATGATTTCTGTATTCAATTTAATTGCCTTTCATGATTTCTGTCTTCAACTTGCCTTAATGCCGTTATGACTTTTGCCTTCAACTTCCCTTTTATGATACCCGTCTTGTTCAACGTGCCTTTACGATTTCTGTCTCCAACTTGTCTTTTAATCATTTTTTAAGTTGTTGTTATTTTGATTTGTTGTGATACTTGGTTGTGTTGAATCAGGTCTATGGAGGAATCAATTGCAAGTCAGCGTCTCAGCATCCAGGAAAAAAGAAGAAAATTGCTGCTTTGTTGGATGAGATTGTCAAGGTAGGAGACAGATAGATAGATACAAAAACTTTCTTATCAATCACAGGGGATCGATAATTTAAAAATGGCTTTGTTTCAAATGTTACAGACACTATTGGTATAAAACAATCAAACAAACTGTCAGTTAGATTCAACTCCCAAAGGATAGAATATCTTTATAAGAAAGGAGTATCTCAAGATAGGTAGTAACTTTGAATTGTGTTCATGGGACATGCATTGCCAAGTTACATAGTTCACTGCTTGGCAACACAAGCTTGTTAAGGAAAAGATGGCTTTATAGCAAACAGGCCTAAGTGCGCTTTGTACAGTAGCCCTATGGGCTTAGTAAACTGCGCTTTACTTGCCCCCAGGAAGTTTTAGTAGCCCAAATTAAATGTACATGTATTGTTGTCATCAATGCATCTTTCTAATGTATTACTAAAAAGTAGCGATCACAACCAGTTTATTGGTCAAATAAAGTTACATTCACACACTCAAAAATAAATTACAAAAGTAGAAATTCTATTTGCCGTCTTCTTTTGTAGATCAATGATATTTTGACCGAAACTAAAGACGATCTCGAGGAAACATCTAATGAGTTAGAATCAACAACCAAGACGTTGGTTCGGACAACCCACACACTGCAGAAGACAGAAACCGTAAGCTTTGATAACAGTTATAGTCCATAGGATAACAAATCTCTAAGTTGTATCCTACCTCCTGCATATTAAACTTGTCTTTTTTGTTCTTTTTATATTTTTCAAATTCAAATTGAACGAAACATTTGTTTTCATACCTCTCTATTTTTGAAATAAAAGTTATATACAAAAATATAAATAAAACTTATATACAAAAGATTGTAGACAAGAAATAATAAAAAATCAACCACAAGGGAAACTGACTGGTTAAATTTAAAACAATTTTGGGTTGAACAAAGAAATTTAACAAGAGCAGGAATTGAACCTGCAACCTCCGGATAAACGTGCCGGCGCTCTACCAACTGAGCTTTCTAGCCGCATGTTAATGGTCTCCCTAGCTATTTGTCAATACTTTTAAACGCCGCATTACCTAACATGTGCACCACACTGTATAACACGCCGGGCCATTGACCCCAAAAATAGTGCGCCCAAGTTTATTGTCATGAAGATGTCAAATTAATTGAGTCAATACTCAACTTGAACCTAGAAGTAGACAATTGTATGTTTAAAAAAAGTAAGTTTCCAGGTGATATCTACACATATTTTTATTTTTATTATTTGTTTTACAGGATCTTCGAGTGACAACCAAAGACCGAAACCAGCAGAAATACCTGGTTGAGGAACATGTCAAAGTGGAAGACAAGCTGTCTAGTGAAGCTAAAAAGGTACTGCTTTACACTTCTTCAAGGGTGTGGGGTGAGGATTGGCGATTGTACAAAAACTACAAACCTCGAAACAATGCCTTGAAACAGTTCATCTGGAAATAAAGCCCCTGGATGAACAATATTTTACATTATATAGATATTTACAGACTCTCTACATCACCACTTATACAAATCTAGAGGTTTGGTCATCACGAAGGATGTGTCTATTCTTCCCTGTGCTGAAGCTTTCAAATAAAATATACCGATTCTGAGGTTCTTTGATTTGTTTTTATTTTATACTAAATATACTTTTAACAAGACTTCAACTCCAAAACAATTAGCAAGAACATACTGCATAGTCATACATTGATACTAAATAATTTGGGAATTATCACTTGATATTAATTTTAAATCCAATAACTTCACTTTCTGATAACCCGCTAGCTGTTGACGGTGGCAGAGGACAGCACGACTGACCTAAAGGGCGTCCATGCTAAGCTAGATCGTAAGCGAGCCGTGGAGTCACACAACGCAACGGTACAAGAGACGTTTGAGGCCAATTTGGATGACCAACTGCAGACAGTGCAAGACTCCTTGACAACCTTTGGGGATGTGCTGTTACAACGCCAGTCTGCTGCTCAGGATAACTTCAGTAAGCAGCCGTCCAAATTGGAAAGCAGCTTTCGAAAGCTTAACCCCATTCTGTTCACAGTTACTCTTCTTGCCTAAGCCCATGTAGAACTTATTGCTGCATTACAATATACATGTACATTCATTTACTCAGTTGCCAATAAACATATCCCAACAAACTGTACACTGTTAATACAAAGAGCACATTATTCTATTTGGCATGTACGTGGCCGAGCGGTTAAGAGCACCAGGCTCAAGCTCTGATCAGCAGGGTGTGGGTTCGAGTCTCGGTCTTGACACTTGTGTTCTTTAAGCAAGATACTAACTTTATTACTGCGTCCTTCGGATGGGGCGTAAAGCCTTAGGTCCTGTGTGTTGTGTAATGTAGGTAAAATAACCCATACACTTGTGGATCGCTAAGAGAACGGTTTTGCCCCAGTGTTCCTGGCAGTGGCTGCTAAATGCACTGCAGCACCTTGTAAACTGTGCTACATAAATTGGTCTCTTATACTTCAAAGACCTGTCTAAAAATGTTTGTTTAAGCGCCTTTTTAGTTACAGGGGCTAATTCGTTATTATTTTGTATTTATTTATTTGTTTTCATTTTTTTGTTTTATTTCCAATAAAAACAAACATTAACATATATTTATTTTTGCAAATCATAGAGGAACTGGTGTCCGTGCAATCGACTGAGGTTGAGAGTATGCGTTGTCAGGTTACCGGCATGATCGGCAACCTGGAGGGTCAGGTGGTTGCCCTGACAAAAGACAGTCAACAGTCATGTGACAGCTGGAACGAGTGGAGTGAGAGAACATCCGAAAAGATGGTGGAATTCAAGGTATGCGTAATCTTGAATTTGATGAATTTTGCAGTAACGATTGTTTACTAGTAGCAGTTCCGTAACTTTGCATTTAGTATAGTATAGTATTGTATCTACCTTGCTGTGTAGATTGTTCTTGAAAGAGCTGTACAACTAGTTGTATTCTGCCAAAGAGTAGATTTTGAAAATTCGGGAGAATTCTTAATATCTCCCTGATCGCAAGATGCAAATGTTGGCATCTCTTCTTAGTTCTAATGATAAGAACTTGTCCTGCTGTATATGTACTACCTTGGAGAAAATATTGGGACTTCTAATTTCACTTAGTGGAAAGTACTTGAATTTTGTTTTAGTTCATTTTTTATTGTGATTCAAATTGACAGGACAACCACAAAACCCAAGCGGAGAGTTTCCTTGAGGCGACACACCTCCCGCTGTTGAAGAAACACCAGAAGATGCTCGAGGAACACTCAGAGCGAGTGACTGAATGGAACAAACTAGTTCAAACACAGGTATGGGCTGACGTGTGGTTGAGAGTCTTTATAACAACAAGCTTTTAGGACGATTTTTCAATTTCAATCATTTGAAAGATAAGGCCTCCCTATGATCGCAGGCATGATATTCTTCCTACTTTAGTCAAATTTCTGATTTTTGTTGCCCTTTGGACAAATCAGATTTTTTTTTTATTATTAAACAGTCTGAAAAAAGTCTATTAAAGCTGACACCATGTAGGTCAGCCCTTGCACTTCATCAAATGAACCTATTTTCCCAAGAACCTAACATCATGCGTTGAACGGAAACTGATGCAAATGATGTACACTGTCAGCCATTGTGGCCGATACACGGGCTTGAATTTTTGGGAAAATCCACAAGGCGTAGGGCTTGTAGCTCCAAATGTGTACTGGACCAGAATTTATTGTACAAGACCAGAAGTTAAAATGAGTTGAAAAGGCACTAAGAGAAGATCTATCTCAAGTACATGAATACTTCGATACTCAACAGAATTTGAAATATTCATCAGATTCATAGTCAACATTGCACATGAGGGTTAGCCTATAATTATTCAACTGAAAAAACACAAGACCACCGGCTGTCGTTGTGAGTTTTACGGCCCCAATGCTAAGATCACTGGCCTCAGGCCTGCAGTCAGTGTTAATTCAAGCCCTTCTGTATCCAATGAAGACTTCACAAATAGAAGACAATACAAACCAATATCAGATGACCCCATGAGACCCATAATGATAATCACTTGCACACAAAGCTACTTTATTACCTATTCCCAGTCGTGTGGGGATAAAACTGACTTGTTTTGTTTAAGGTGGTTGAAGTAATTGAGATGTTTTCTTTGTCTCTTTCTTTTAGATTGAGTCTCAGATGACCGCTGTGGAGACCTTCGTCCAGAGTTACTACAGCCAGCTGGACTCCTGTCCTCCCTCATGGGAGCCTACATCACCAACCAGAAAAGGTCAATCAAGGTCACCAAGAGAGGGCAGCAAACGTGCTAGCTGCACAACGAGAGGCGTCTAAGGTAAGTGAAAAAAATGTTGAAGTTAAAAACCTGATTTAAAGGAAATTTTAGTGGGTTCCTAAAAATTTATCTGTTTTGTTTGCTAATTCTGCTCTTTTTTTAAACTTGACAGAAAATGAAGGACGATTTACTTGCCAAGGTGTCTGGTGCCATGCAGGAGCTTTTGGATGAACAGCACAAACAGAATACCGCAGATGTAAAAGAGGTAGGGACCCAGACATTACCATCTTCCCAATCCAATAACTACCGCGTGCAACTTTCTTAAGTCATATTAGATTGGGATTGCTAATGGTTAAAGCATGAATTCACTGGCACTCTGCACGCAAACAGTTATATTAGATGCTTTTATTTTGATATGCTTTTTTCTCCAGATGACAGACAGCTATCTTGGTCTGGTAGAGGGCGCTGATACAGCCAGTGATGAACTCAAAGGGTAAAATTTGTTATTTATAACAGCAATAAAATAATTTGGCATTTATTAGGCACTTTTAAATCCAAAGTAGCTTATGGAGAAATGCAAATTTTAAAAGTGGTAACTCAAGATTGAACCCAGGAAAACCTTAAAATACCTCCAGGCTAACCTCCAATGCTAACTTTGCATTGCTCCTTTACTCTATTACTACCCCTGTTCAACCATCTCAACTCCTTTGGAGTATGCAGCACCGGCAGCCAAATGGGCGCACAGGTTGCTAATCATTCACATCATCATTCTCTACCCTCGCAGGTACCCATTTACTCCTGGGTAAGGAGAGGCATTTACAGTCAAGTGTCTGGGATTCGAACCCGCACTCTTATAACTCAGCCATGGGAACTTTAGTCTGATGTGCTAGACCACTCTTGGGAGGACACTTCTACAGAAATTGTCATGATCTTGGGGAGGACATCCTAGACATCCATGAATTACTATTCTCATTTCCGCACTGTGTACAAGTTTTTTTCTGAGGCGTTTATTCCTCTGATTAAACTGCTTCTACATGGAATGAGTTATGATTTTTTTAAAATAATGATCTGTTTATTTCTCCTAGGTGTTTGACAGATTTCAGAGAAATGTCCGAGACATTTGCAAGTCAGTACGTTGAGGGTTCGGAGTCACTGGCAGCGTTGACAAATGAACACACGACTAAGGTATCATTGTCACACACCCCTTTCCACGACATGTCCCCCGAAAAACAACAGGGCTCAAAATTAGTTCTGTGGTCTTGATTGTGGTCCAAATACTTGGGGCTTGATTCTCAAGAAAATCTCCACAAGACCACAGTCCTTGCAACTCAGAACTTTCACTGGACCAGAAATATTTTGTACAGGACCTTAAAACATATGAATTTAAAAGAGTAACATTTGTAAATACTCGGGCTTGATTCTCAAGAAAATCTCCACATTTTTATAGCAAGATAAACTGATCCTCCGTTAAACTAAAGCTAACACTTTATTCGTGAAATCCTGCTTTTGAAAAGTCTTTTACTCCAGACCAGAAAGTAGCAGCAATGCCAACAAAAAACCACTTACATTTGAACAAACTTGTTTTTCTTCTTCGTTTCCCCCCTTAGAGTAAAACCTACATTACAGAGACAGAGCAGAGTCGCGTTCAGATCCAGTCTTCAGTCCAGGAGCATCTTGAAGAGGACATCTCAAGGCAAGCGTCACAAACCTCTGAGATGACCGAGTCTGTCTCATCACACATGACGCAGCTAGCTCAGCATGTCGCTGACTCAAATGAGAAGGCAGAGGTACTAAAATGTTTTCTCAACTCTTTATCTCAAGGAGAACCTTTTTTACAGGTGACATTCCCCCAATAAAGTACATGGGGTTTTTATTAAATTTTGGGTTGAACAAAGAAAAAATTGACTAGAACAGGATTTGAACCTGTGACCACTGTATTTACATGCCGGCGCTCTACACTGAGCTATCCAGCCCTAATGTTGGCGGTCTCCCTATTTTGTCAATATCTTTGTAACTGCCGGTGTAGCCGGGTAATTACCCCAATTATGAACAACCTGGAAGCGGCAGCAAGGGATCACCATTTGCAACTTTTTTTTCAATATTTTGGTGAACCAAAGGAAAAATTGACTAGAGTAGGATTTGACTGCACTCATCAATACAATTACCAACTAAGCTCATGTACCAACATTTCAAACCTGCATCCAAACATTCTACCATTATCTTCTGGTTCCACAAAATGTTAACTTAATTTGTTTTTCTCTCCACAAACACAGACGATTCTTAGCACAGTCCGACAAAGCTCACAGGATCATCAACAAGTTCTGACCGCTCAACATGCCAGATTGACCAGTACGCTTGACCAATGGACCCAGCAATCGGTCAAGGAGTCTTCCGACATCGGGACAGCGTGTGTGATCTGAGGATAAAGTTCACAGAGGTCGAGGGTTTGGCTACAACCTTCTTGAAAGAAGAGCTCAGGCTGGACATCCCCACTGGTAAGACGTGGGCCCAATTTCATATCAAGCTGTAAACTATCGCTAGCGTTTTAATAAACAATGAAACAGAAACCAGAGCATTTTGTTAGATGTAGTTGGAAAGAATTGCAGTATGGGTTCTCCCCATGTACAAGCTGGCATGAACTGCGGTCCAATATGCAAACCTTTTTTCTTTTTTCTTTTTCCATCTAGCCTATTAAGAAAATTTAAAAGTATAATAACTGTTGCAAACTTTTACAACAAAAGGACCTGTGGGTATAAATGAAAAAAAATAGTTAGTAGCCTGGTGGTAACAGAAGCAGCCAAGTGGAAATAGATGAAAAGAGAGAGGGGCAGAAAGCACACAGAAATAGCAAAAAATAAATCCTTATTGTTTGGCCTCTAAAGTAAGCTTGTTAAACCATGATTGAACACGGTTTTGCATAAAAGTGGTTTACACTGAAAATATTTGTTCATAAATTTACATGTCATAATTTTCTTGTTTCTATTGGTGAGTTGCATGCCTGGTTATATAATCTGCCCTCAACTTCAGTGCTCGATGGTGCTACTTTCTTTTTGGAGTTCAATGTTGGCCTCTCTGCTTTACCCTTGTCGTAAGTCTGCCAAGCAGAAAGCAAATCACCAGCCAAAAAGCCATGTAAAGTACATTACTCAGCTGGTCCTGTTTATCTTCCTATGAATTACACAACAAATTGTTGCATTTGAGGGGAAATGTGGCCAACTGCCTCAGAGCCAGCATTGCGATTACCTACGTCAAACCATTCAGGGTCGTTCCTTAATTGGTGCTTTGTCGTTTTGATTCCTCAGGTGTCACTCCCAAGGTCCGCCGGTTCAGCTACCCCCGTCTGCTGACCCGTACCGAGCCGCATCACGTCCTCCTCAAAAACCATGGACTCGACCGGACGATTGATGAAGCTGTTAATGTGCCACTACCAGACACTTTCATTGAAGAGGTTCGTATAGTCAACTCAGTCTAGGAGCCAATTTCATGGACCCTTCCTTGCCCCTTCCAGTTCGTGGGGGCCAGAGCTCTGTGGAGCCCCAAGGCGGGCACACTGCTTACCACAGGATTCTTCACTTTAAGGAGGTCATTTGCACAGAATTCTGTTCTTAAGCACCACCAAGAAATTAGGCCCAGATTATCATCAGAAAAGCTCACAATTGTAAATATATACTGGTAGGCCCTAGTGTATCAGATTAAATGTTATGCGGTTATTTTATACGTATACCTTAAATAAGATAACTGGAGTACTTCACACTTGAGACTGTACATATAGCATGAGGGAAAGGTTAATGCTGCTGGCTTGTGTTACACACCGGTGAATTTTAACAGATGGTGATCTGATACCTGATAGTGATCACAAACTAATAAATCTACACTGACAACGACTGTAACTGAATCAATGATCGTCCTAATGTTTTTTCATGTATTAAAGATAACACTTGCACCTTCTTCACAGAATGATCAAGACGACACCAAGAGTATGACCACGGAAACCATGTCAGTAAGCGATGACAAGATGTCAGATGACAACGTCTCAGACAGCTCCGTTGGGTCGTCACTCAATGTAAGTTTGAAATACATTCCATGGTGTTAGTAGTATGCTGCCTTGCAAAGTACGGTGCCGACAAAAAGCCAAAAATGTGTATCTGCTTCACACATTGCTGCTGCTGTCCAGTGGTGAAGTATTGAGTTTCTAATTAATCTTGGCTGAAGTTGTTTGAAATGTACAAAAGCAGCAGTCAAACAATATTACTGTACATGAAAACTCAATTCAAAATTCCATCGACAGCATTCTTCCTCAACGGTGGTCCGCTAGCCAATAGCTTGTTGAAACACCCGCGGATCAGTCAAAATTCACTCCAACTGGTCCAGTTGGCTTAAAGAGCATCCCTATTTTAGTATGGTATATAGACTAGTGGAAAATCAGTGAAACAAGTTAACTGGTCCAAGAAAACAATCTTGCTGAATTCCACGGTGAAAGTAAACTTGCTTCTTAAAGTATAAAGCAAAAATAATTTTTTTAAAATTTAAAAAAAAAATTAAATTTCGCCAAACTCACAAGGCTTGCAATTGATGTCCATTTCAAGGTGAGGACTACACTTAATTGATCAAATTCAACTGTCATCAGGGGCACGTTGCCACCTACTCCTGGGGCTGAAACAGGTTTGCCCCCTTTACAGTCCAAAAGGATGTAGGCATGGGTGTCATCCACTAGGAGCCTGGCTGGTAGAGCAGAATGCACTGCCTTTCCAACTTAAACTGATATATATTTATTTTTATCTTACAGGAGGACAGTAAAGAGAACTTTCCCAAGCCGTTGAAGCAGAAAGCTAAGACAGTCAAGACAATCAAGACAGTCAAGAAGAAAATGCCACGGGATAACAGCGCCACTCGAACACCTCAATCTCGTCTGCCCCTCAGGGCCCATAACACCCCTCACTGATAAATGGTATGACCATTTGTAAAATGCTTTCATAGGGGTTATTAATGTGGGGGGTGCCAGGTTTTAACAGGTGAGTTGATTGAAAAATTTAAGTGGCATAAACGAAATTAGTCCACATGTAATTTTTCATGTTCTGTTATAATGCAGAAAGAAAGAAAACAATATTTTGCGAGAGAAGACGAGCCAAAGCTGGTTTAAAATTGGTGTCTGTAAAATTCCCTTTGGCTATGTAGTTCTTTATCTGAACACACAGGTGTGAAATGCTTAAGTTAAACAAATGTAATAAACCCTTCTTTTTCGGACTGAGCTTTTCTTCAAAGTATGATGATGTGAAATCAACTTGATCGAACAATTCATCCTGTGATAATTAGTGAAAAACATTTGATAAATTATAATATTACCAAGGTAAAAAGCTCCCCTAATAATCATGAGTTGTGTTTCATAAAAGCTGTAAATATTTGAGGCAGTTGCATTGCTTTCAACCTGGAGATGGGAACAATATTTTAAGTATTTTTGAGAAGCAGTTGATCTTGGTGGGGGGGGGTGTTGAAGGAAGGCTGCTTCATGAATGTACTATGTACGTGTCTTTTTAATGAGCTACATGTAGATTACAATGTAAATAAAATTAGCGAGGTGAAAGGGAACAAGACTTTAAAACGTACCAGAATTTTCTCAAAGTAAAAGGATTGTGGAGATCTTGGCCTTGGACATATACCTTTTGTACATTTCTCTTAAAAAGAAGGACTTGGTCAGACAAAACCCCCAAATAAATGCTTCTCTGTTTTACAAAGTGTGAGAGTACCCTAGGGAGATTAAGCAAGTACACAATTTCTCTTAACCTGGTATGTATACGGCCGTGCTACATCTTGGATATGTGTATCGACATCGTCATAAAACTGCATGTTGGTATATTACACTTAGCTAGGCGTTCGCAATGTCAAAATGACACTCTAATTGTTGTCTGGAACGGGTAAGAAAACAAAATTATAAATCTCCATTTTTAAACCAATTTTGATTGAAATGTGTTTACAAACTGTTTCTGCTTCATCTGATCCACCCTGAAAAAAAGGACATGAATTAACCGATGTTTGTGCCCCTCTCCACGATGTAACATGCAGCGTCATGATTTTAGCTTGCAAATAACTTCACCTTTCCAGTGTCACCGTACGCATCACGCAATAGCATGTAGCTTAAACTTCTCTAATAATAACATTTCTTAAGTCCTGAAAATGCTTTGCTTTTCAACTCATTAATAAAGGCAACTAATTTCAGTGTTAAGTTTCATGGTAATTCTTATAAGTATTTTTAAAAGGTTACAGTTGCATGAAACAAGAGAGGTACAACGTATAATCAACATGCTCAACTAGTTCATGGCAGGCAAATAAGTGAATTTTGTTTTCCTTCTTTATGAATCAATCCATTGTGTTACTGGTAACAAAAAATTAAAGCTTGAAAAAAGTTTTCTATGATGTGTAAAACACCCTTGAAAAAAAAAATTCTGTTTGCCTTGGGTAGATTGATTTTGAAACTGGAAGGTAAAACACTCCAACCTTTTCAGTTGCACGTACAAATATATTTTTGCTTTAAAGTGGTGGAAAGTTGGAGCAAATTATTTGTACCATTTTGCTTAGTTATTCTATAAAATCCATAACAACTTTTATGATGGTTTTGTGGTTGCTTTGCTTAGTCAAGTGAAACTCTTTAAGATTTTCAATATAATAATTGTCAGTTGATATTGTAAATTAAACTAGAATTGTAACATTAAACTGATTCCATGTCTGGAGGTTGTCTTTGTTGTAATCTTTAGATGCAAGAGCCCTTTAGCCTGTTATGATAGTGGTCATATTTTTCCAGCAAGAATTGCATGGAATTGAACTAGTTACTTGGATTCTTCTGCACACCTACACTTGGGCATGATACTGCGTTCTCGAGGGCAAGGCAGTTTTTCCTTCCAAGTAAAGGGCACCACTTCGAGAGAAACGGTTACACAGGTCTATTGTTCCAATCGATTGCTCAACCTACATGTATGTTTTCATACCCCTACAAAATTGAATGTTCCTAATCCTAACACTAGCATGTCGATCACGTTTATGTAAACATAAACATAGGTTGGTGTCTGGCCCCAATACACCAGTCTAGGGTTTATGCAATTGTATAGTGCTGCAGTGGTGCAACCGAGGGGAGGGCGGCAACCCCTCATTGAGAACCTTTGCATCGCCCCCCCCCCCATTTTAAATTGGAACATAGGGGTGTCGGAAAATAGAGCAGTCACCAGGGGAAAGATCAATTCGTACTGGAACATTTCAAAGGGCGGCATGGAGAGAATTGCCCCCATGTGAAGTAAACGCCTCGGGCCGATTCCATGACGAGCTAGGATTGATCTTCACTGCATCAATCTTAATTGCTAAGCAAAGTGTGATGTCACAATACACATCACTATTGCGATACTGACAACTCATCTTTTAGGTGCTTTGTGCTATTGAGCGCAGCATAAACTCTGGAACTGGTAACTGCTGAGAGCAAGTCTTGTTTAGGAATATGATATAAAACAAATTTTCCTTTTTCTATTTTATTGAGGGAATAATCCAGCACCATTTGGACACTTCTTATAAATGAAACGCAGTCTTCACATTTTTTTAACTCAAACAAACTTTATTCAGAAATGATTTCTGGGTGTTTTTTTTATTTTGCTGTATAAAATTAACTGAGACGAGAACTGTCTACTAAGTTTGAATTTAACACAAATTTTGATTTTCATATATTGCCAGTTGATTTCATGATTTTTCTGCTAAAAATCAGTAATATTGTCGATTGAGAATCCCTTGAAAAAACTATATCTAGACGTAGTTTTAGAACTGTTTGTTTTTTGGGGGAAAACAAAAATTATGCAAAGTTATTCAGAAATTTCTTTTTTGTGAATATTTATGAAACAACTAGTAATGATTTTTCTGAGTGTAATCAACTATCTCACTATTATCCATGAGGAATTCTCATTTGTAATGTTAGTTCATTTTACTTATAATGAACTGCTTTCTGATTCCAAATTGTTTGACACGATCTAATAAATTTTGAATTTTTATTTAAGATTTTTCATTTTTTATGATTTTTTCCTTCAACAATAAAGTCTGCTTCCCAATTCCAATTTGTTGGACATGATTTATAATTTTTTTTTTTTTTTTTTGAAATTATTATTTAGGCCTATTTTAATGATTATTTTCCTTCAACACTACAAAAATTGTAATGTTAAATAAATTTCAAGCTTGATTTTCAAGTGCAGCAATCTCCTTAGAACCATTTCCTCATCCATTCTCTTTAAAAACTTAAACATCAGGCTTAAAAGGAAAGAGTAAAACAATAATAATCAAATACTGTACATCATGGTCTCATTGTCCAGGAAAAATTTTTGTCAGAGGTTAAAAAAGTTATCTTTGTAATGAACAAGGCGTAATATTTTTCATTTTTAACGCTTTTGACAAGGCAACTTTTTCAGTCAACATGACCATCTCGCCATGTCATTTCTTCATGACCTGTGCTTTTGAATATTTATAAAGGAAAGTGCGGCTAAAAAATGCTGTATTTTTATTATAATTATAAATACAAAAGCATTGAACCAACAAAATCCTTTTCCCAAGGCGGCACTCCAGTCGACACGACTCTTCCCAAATGTCGTTTTAGTTTAAAGACATTTTTATCCCTGGTTATAAAATTTCACATGATCTCTGAGAGAAGCTATAACTTTGTAAGATGTGGAAATTTTGCTTCAAAGAAAAAGAATGGGAAACATTTTCAGAGGATTGACTGACAATCTGCCGGTAGAGGAATATGGTGTACAGTATTTGAAGAGTCTATTTTAGTAGATGACGCTGTATGGCTTGGCCTTCGCATCCTGGAGGATGTAGTACCATCTACAGAGTGTTAGAATCCCAGCCTTGATCATATCCAAGATGAAAACCTGGATGAGGACAGCGATGATGGAGACGGCCACCCACTCCCAGAAGACGCCCAAGCACATACCGTCAACTGAGAACACGGACCACACCGTCAGTGTCGCGCAAGACAGAATAACCAAGATGTGACAAATCAGGAATCCGATTGGTTGGTAGTATTCGGCGATGCTCTTGGCTTCAGCGGTCGGATTGGCCGCATGTATGGCTTGGAAATACTCAAATCGTGTGCGAGGGATGGCATTGTGATTGTGGTGATCTTTCTTTGATTCTGTGACTTTCACCATGCGCAAAGAGACTGAGCTTAAGTCACTATCATCCCTACTCGATGCAGTGGTGTCAGGAGAAAAATCATCATCAGTGATAGTGGTCGACGAAGACCCTGTGTACGGTTCCATCTCGATGACTGTCGTATCAATGCTGTTGTTGTTCTTGTTTTTGCCAGTCAAGCGAGCCGTGAATCCCTGTTGGATCACACCTTGAGCTGATGAGATGCTGTCCCAGCTGTGTGAAGATGCCACGCCTTTGACTGATGGAGTGTACTTGATGAGGCGGCTTGAGGATTCGAAGATAGATCCTTGGAGATGATCAGCAGCAAGGTTCATCTTTGGCACACTAGTGATAATGTCATCTTTTTGATCTGTGATCTTGTCTTCCACTGTCTCCTTTGGCATAGATTTAAGACAGACATGCTCATCTGAGATCTTGATGGAGCTGTCATTTTCAGTAATCTCCAGCTTGTAGTCATCCCCCACTTTGACCTTAGATTTGAATAGCAGTCCTCCAAGCCATTTTCTGATGCTAAAGAGGAGCAACTTGGCGCTTCCACTCATCTGTACGGTCACACTTGGCATTTCAAACTCCATTGCGGTGTCAATGATGTAGTCAACTGGCTCGACATTAACTGGATCCCAGCTTGGGACTTTGGCTTTCTTAGATGCACTCTGACTACATTTAGCACCCGCTGGTTTCTTGGTCTTAGTCTTGGTCTTGTTGGTGAGCCGCGATTCATAGGTCTTATTATCTGGATCTGATGTAAGGAATACCACCTTCCCTTTTCCCATATCAGTGAACTTGTTGATATAGTTCTTGGTGCGGATAACTTTTGCAGAGCTGATGTTGGAATCCTTCAGGGCAGATGAGTACACTGTGAACCCTTCTCGAATGTAGGCCTCATCCTCTCTGATCCCACACCATCTGGTTGACAGGTTTCCATCACCAGCCTCCTGCTTCCTGCTGGTCTTCTGTCGATTGAGGGCCAGGCCAGATGTTGATGTGGCTATGTCAACAGAATCAGGTTGCTCATGTAGTGTCGAGTGGCGATGTGAAGTTTCGCATTCTGTTGTCACATTTAAGCTGTCGTAATCAGGATTTCTGGTCTGTTGATAAGGTGTTGCTGGTTCCGGATGAAAAGGTCTATTTGAGATACCGAAGTTATCACTAGACTCGAACTCACTTGATTTCTCGGATGATATTGAGGTTAAACTGGACAGTGAATTGGTCTGACTCACAATGAAACTCCCATCTGTATGAAACTCACTTATGTCCGAGTCACAACTAGAGCTGAGGTACGCCCCATCTGAAAAAGACTCCACTCCGTACAGATCATTGTAGCTGTTCAGAGCATACCCCGATGAAGTAGATGCTCCAGGGCTGTAGAATCGGCTCCCTGTTGTCCGCTTGCAGACAATACATTTATGACAAGTCAACTTGTGTTGACATTCAAGCATGTTTTCAGGACAGATGGACTGATCATCTCCGCAGTTGTCACCATAGATAGGCCTGTCAGTAGTCTTGAGGTCAGGTTTAGGATTCCCGTCAGGCTTGCCAAGTGACTTGGCTTCAGTCATCCCAGTCTGCTGAGAGGCTTCTCGACATGAGACGGTAACATACTTGTCGTACATGGCCTCAATAGATGCCCCACCTTTCTTGCTGATCCTCTTACTGGATAATACGCCATAGTTGTTGATGTCTCTGTCAGTTCCAGTCGATCGTTGCTGCATTTCAGGAGCGCTGGATGACTTACGCAAAAGGCCTTCTTCCACGCCGTCACGGTCACTGCCGTAGAAGTCCCCAGCAGTCGATTGAACTTGATGCGGTTGGAAACCACTGAAGTATGAATCGCCCACCTCAGCTGGAGGAGAAATGCATGCCAATGGCAGCGACCAGATTGTCGGTGCGCCTCTGAACACCACTTCAATTACGCCGACTATAACGAACACCACTGTACCAACCACAGCTGCCCTGATCACAATGGCCATGGTGACGGTGATGGCTGAGAAGCTGACGACAATGATCTCATCAAGTGACGAAGCCAGGTAGAACTCAGACATGACCTGTGTGGCAAACATGGTGTATGATATGTGCGCAAACAAACAGGTCACGTGTCGAATACTGGTGAAGTTTCCCTCATGCCAGGGAATGAAGGTCGATGTCAACAGAAAGCATTCTTGATGAAGTAAGCAAAGTGGCTGACCGTGGCTTCTGGCTTGGCGGTGAAGGGGAAGCAGTGGAAGGAGTGTCGTGATTCCTTGCTCCGAGGATGAAATACCACCGCTGCTTCTGCAACAGTCAGAGGCAAACTGGTCTTGGGTCTTGGTGTCCAAGACATGGATGTTCTTGATCTCCCTGGAAGAGAATTTGAAAAGAAAACACGATGACAAATAAACAAGTGAACTTTTTAAAGGTAGGGTCTTCGTTTGTTTTGGTATTCATGTGATTTAACAAAATTATCAAAGATAAGATAAATGTCACCTGTGAAAGTTTCAGTTGAATACAGTGCCTACTTGTTGAGAAAACAGCAAATAACTACTGTCAAGGTCTTTTCATAAAGAAGGCCAAATCCATCCACATTTAGCAAGATGACAACAAGTACCAACCCCACTCTGGCTGTATTGATGGCAGCATTCAAACAGACACAAAGTAAATTTCCAAAAGTCACCTTTTGGGCAATCTTGGGAGCTATTTCAATTTGTCAGCATACTTTTTATTGATTTCTAATCAACAGAGGCACTTCAGACAATAAAATTCTCAGGATGCTTTCTACCATTATCATCTTTATAATAAGTAAGCTTTCGGATAAACATTACACAATTTCTTTTCTGGGTCGTTACCAAAGTATGACTCTACTTTTAAACTATTAGTTTAAAGGAACATTACAGAATTGGTAAGAAAAAAACTTGTAGAATATACTTTTTGATCACAGATTTACATAAAACTTACACGGTCTAATAATGATGATAGTAGAAAACATCCCATGAAATATTTCTGTCTGAAATGCCATATTTGATGAGAAATGAATAAACTAATTTTCCGATTGGAGTTTATCGCTCAGTGAGCGTTTTATTCATTTGTTGAACCTATATGATTTCATGCAAATGTGTAATCGGTTTTTCACTACTTTCTTGTGACCCAGATGGCCGATCGATCTCAAACTTCTACAGGTTTGTCAGTTTATGTATATGGTGGATTACATAAAGTGCTTTACACTGCCAGCAACTGTTTTGTTAGCAAAAACCAATTCTGTAATGTTCCTTTAAAGAAGAAGAAACAGTTTACTATGACTCACATATCACATGCCCTGTTGATGAGTCCAAGGAGGCAGGTACAGATGTTCGAGGAGGGAAGCTGCCTGGAATTGATTCTGCGGCTCATTGAAGGATACTTCAGCTCCACGGCAACGAGCTTACCGATGGAGTGAGTTGTCGTTATCATCTTCCTCTCTGACTTCTTACCCGGTGCCAGATCAAAAGGAGTCCTGCACAAAAGGTCCAAGTACAAAAATGTAGATGTATGTGAATAATCATCAATGTCAACGTTCCAAAAATAAATAATTAAACAACATTTTGTCTAAAGTTTAGATGACATATTGAGGACAACAATGAGTGGATTCAATTCAGTTCAACTAAAAACTCCCATTTATTTCCATACTTTATGTAAATTTCATAACATAACAGCATACATAACAGCAACAAAAATAAATTTAAGAAGTATGAATTCAGTTTTACAAGACAGCAACCAAAGTTTAGTATGAAGGCATCTTTTAGAAGCCGGGGGTTGTGGTAAGACTCCTGACAGACAAACAAACAGAACAAGAACAGATGGACAAACAGCTTGAACTGACAGAAAGGAAGAAAATTGTGAAAAGTTCCCTCTCCAAAAGGTTTCTTTCCAAATTGTAATTTTCACCTCAAGTTTTGACTTCCATAAAGTTTACTTTTTCCTTTTATGGCAACAAAAGTCTTTAAAGTTTTGAACTGTTAATTTACCAGTTGCTGAAGCCAAAGGTTCCCTTGAGTCTCACAAGGCGTTGGTTTGTGCGTGCACCAGATGATTTGCGCTTTGCACACCGACGTAGGAAGGAATACCAACAGGAACGCCTAGCATACGCTACGTCAATGACGTAGGTTCGTTCCTTTCTAGCTCTATTCCCTCCGATGGTAGGGCTGGGAGGTGAAGGCGAGGAACGATCGCTCTGAAATGATGGATGGAAGACAGAGAATGAAAATTTGAGAAAGATAGACAGGGGAGACTAGACGATGGCTTGGGATGTAAAGGGCTGGAATTGATTGGGGGGATAGGGGAATTGTGAGGGGGGGAAAAGGAATGATGCCAATTGTATTAAGAAGATGCATGAGAATCTGATTAGTTTAGAGGAAACAACTTTGCAAAGCAAAAACTCATGAAGTAAAAACTGCTATGGGCTTGTAAACACCACTTGTCATTTTGCCCTGTGGGCTACTAAAGCCTGTGCAACCTACTTATTTATAATGGTGATTTTTCTTCCTTTTCAAATGTGAACACATATGTGTTAACATATTTTTGAGTGAGTTCATGTAATATCATTTGACCAATAAACTGGATGTCATCACTAGCATTAATAGATTCTAAAAATAATGTTTTGAAAAAAAGGTTTTAAAACTTCCTGGGGCAAGTGAAATACACAATCTACTAGCCCGGTAGGCTACTTTTTAAAAAGCTTAAAAGCACAAGGCCTACAAGGGCTGACCTATGGTGTAGGCTATAAACTTTTCAGGCTATTTAATCACAAATTGTCTGATTTTTCCAAAGGAAAATTAAATCGGAAATCAGACTAAATCACAAAGAATATCACAACTGTTTATTGTATTTCTTAATTCTAGAATGTTTTTTCATTGAGTACACAGTCCTGTATTGTCTATGATGGGTACATACATGTATTATGAACTATCAACTTATCATCCATGAGTAAATACCAAATACTTTGAAAATAGAGATAAATGTATTCTTTTATTTCAGTTCAGAAAAAAAGAGCTAACCTTTTTAGCCTGTCTGAGATCTTGCAGAAAGGCCAAGAGCATGAGCAGTCCGAAGCCAGCGGCAATCGGAACTGCAGTTATGAAGACGATGTCAAGCCAGTCAACATTTGACAGGCAGTCTTCATCAGCCAGGGCAGAGATAGTACTAGTGCCCTGGGAGGGACCCTGGATGGTACTCAGGGTCGGGAAACTGTGGACAACAAAAGCGTTTAGTTGCAATAGAAATGTTTAATAGATGTTAAATTTGCATTGGTTATAAAGAATGTTATTTGGTTAAATTACCCTATAGAAATGTTTTAATACTCAGGAAATGTGACAAATAATTAGTGCTATGTAGTTTCGTTTCTGCTCTGCTGTCGGCTAGCATGATAACACTAACAGTAACAAAGCTAAGTAAACACTACGCTGACCTCGATGAGAATAGCTATTGTCTTAATTCACAAATCATTAATCATTAATATATGTGCAAGAGTATCACTTATTATTTATGAACATGTACATGCCTGACACTTTACTGAGGCAATGGATGCATTGCCCCTAGTCATTGTCTTGTTGCCCTTTGGAATGTTCCATTACATATTTTGATTTCCCTCAGGTGCCATTTTACTTACAAGAACATTAGGCCTAAACTTGTTGTCTATTCTCTTTACTTATAGATTGATGTGGAGATAAAAAGTAAAATCAATTGCATAAAATTGAATTGAATTTTCCCCCTTTTTAGTTTAAATTGTTCAATAACTTGAAAGTATTAGGCCGGAAATCCATGTGTCCATTATGCATTGTGCGTCATGTAGGCCTATAGTGTGCAATCCTTTAAAATGAACATGCCAAGCACTGTAACACTGTATGCAAGATATGGAATTATGTGCACTTTGGCGTGTATTTTCATTGTTTTAAAAACAAACATGATGGAAAAATGGATTTCCGGTCACATAAGCCTTTAGAATCAGTTTCACTTTTAGTTGTTAATAAAGGCTCCTATAATTAGACCTAGTATTAAATTTCAATTAATCTAGGCCTCAGGATTTCAGTAATATCTTCATTAAAATGAGTGTTCTTGAATCTAGAATCTAAGATTCAAATTGGAAGGCCCACTTCAAATCTTACAGAAATGATTTAACCCTTTTCTAAGTAAAGCAAAGTTAGCTTCTTCAACTGTTTGTTAAAATGTGTCCATTTGAGACTTAAGTTAAATTAACTTTATTCTTTGTTGGTTGGGTTGACTTTTTGTTTCTGTAGTGTTAAGACTAAATAAAAATAGGCCCAAAATGCAACTACTACTACAGAAGCCCCTTTTTTTACTCCAGCCTCTTTCCTATTGATGTATCACAAACATACCCACATAAAAAGACTGTGAAATATTATGCATAACCATCTAAAAAAGAGTAGAACATTTTGTTAACTTTCTTTTCTGATTCTATTCAATGTTAGACGTAATTCCAGAAATTAAAAGAAAATAATATGACACATATATATTAACCCTTACCCATAAAAAGTTTGCTACTTAGTCCTTGTATTTGTAAGCCTGAATATTTTTAAAACCAAAACATACAAAAGTCAGCTGGGCTTTTCATTATACTGTTTTATATTTTTAATAACTCGGTCTCGAGTCACAAGTTGCAATTTTGAGGGGTAAATTTTCACAAATTCTTCAACTTAAACCTGATTAATAATAACTTACCAAACAGTCGCAGTGACTGCAGTCCCCAAAAGTATCGCAATACTCAGGAAAAATCGCATTCGTATCGAAGTAAATTCACACACGAACAAAAGGCGTCCACACTGAAAATTCAGAATAAACACAACTGCCGTTTCCAAGGTCGACTTTCGCTTTTTATACCACACCGCCGGAGAACTGCGTAGCAACGAGTGACGTGACAATCGTTTTTTCTCTCTTAGAAAATACTCTTTCAAGTAATATTTCACTGTCATACATTTACATAACTTATTTGGGTATTAAACTCGTCAAACACGCATTTATATTTTCAAGCTTTGACTTACCAAATATTTCCGTTGCCGACGTATTTCATCATTATCCTCGGCCATTGAAAATTATTTGAGCAAAATAATGTTCACAAAATAAATACTTCCAAAAAGTGTAACTTTTCGCAAGGAATTGTGGGAGACTTTAAAATTGTGCGCAATAGAGGGCGCACTGAGCGTCACAATCACAGTAAGTGCTAGTGCAACACACTAAATAAACTCCCATGGTAACCAATGCTAAATGCTAATTATTCAAAAATACTCAAAAAACATTTTAAGTATCTCAGCCTCTTGAAAACCAATTAGATATATTTTCAGACAACTACATACACTTCAGATTCCTTTTCAATTTTTGGTATGTCAGCCGTTTAGATTTTTTGCTAAGGCCTACCCTAGAAAAAAAACACCCCCGAAAAATGTGTTTTTTCCCAAACCGACTCGCTGCCAGTTTCCATGAGGCATTCCTCCCATTCCCAAGCCAAATAGTACAAACTTTAAAGTCTAAATTTATCGAATCTCCTCAAAAGTTAAAGCACAGAACCCCCAGGTTCGCATAGATTGTTATATTTAAACAATCTATTAATTGCATGACCCCAAAAACATTATTCAAAAGATTTTGAGGGCCTACAAATTATGATAATCAGCTCGGCACATGAATTTTGGCCTTTTTAATGTGGTGAACCCTATTATTATGTCTGTGGTCACTATCATGGAGATCAATGGTCACAATACTGGGACATTTTTCTCGTAAAAGAGTCGTAGGTCGTCGATTCAAGCACAGTGACTTCGGCTAGACGGCCAATAGTTGTGTAGTGACAACGTTGGAGAATGTTTTATTTTAGCCTTTTACAGTCAAAGCCAATTAAGGCCGAAGTCATCAAAAGACATTTATCATGGTGCGGCCATGTTTGATTTCTCCCCTTCAACCCAATGTAACCAAACCGAGGCTGAAAGGAGAAATAGTCTGGTTCCATTTTGTACAATGGATAGCATTATTTACTCTTATGGGATAAAGGGATTCTGACCAAAATGGTGGCAGCATAATAAAAGTCTATTTGGACTCAGCCTTACTAAATTCTTTTAACTTTTGTCATTTGTTGAACAAGAAAATTAGTGTGTAAAGGATATCAATATCACACAAACCTCTCATTCACTTCTGTACTGACTTCTGGCATAATATGACATTTTTTCCTTTAAAAAAATACAATTTTGAAGCGGTACTCTTCCAGTTCAACACACATCAGTATAAGTTTTATTGTCATTACTGATAATGTATAATTCAATTGTTTACATCAATAACTGCTTATAACACACAAAATGAGATGCAACATTAGAAACAACCCTTTGTTAATAATATTTACATAACAATCTGATGACACCATTTGACCTTTTAATTTTAAAGGTCATGTTTAAAAGTTTCCCCTTGATCTGTTATGTCATAATGAAACATTATTAAATTAAAGTACAAAATTGTGGGCTTTTTAAAATTATAAATGTGTCAATTCTTCTTGCAGTTGTTAAATTTACAAATGATAAACAATTCCAATAATTTCCCACTTTTTCTCACAATTTTTGTCCATGGTACTTTTATGCTCTTTGAATTAAACCCAAATCCAACGACTGTCAAAATTTGTTTAACATCAGTGACTTTATTTCAGAACTGCAACACCCAAAACCAACAAAACGAAAACAAGTGCGTGAATCGCTAGATCCTGCCTTAAAACAACTTCCATAGCTCAAACTTTCCTTTAAATCTGTGGTTTGTTGTCAGCATGAGGGTATGTTGTGCATATTGACAACAATTGTTTTTATCCAGGTGTTTACATGTCCTAGTACACTTGGGTTAATTTAAGCTTATTTGTTTACTTAATTAATTAAGTTTTATAGTTTGGTTCCGTCTACCACTGACTATTGACAAACCGATTTTGTAAACAAAGGATGCTGGCAGAGCACTGTCCTGCCCAACCTCGTCTCCAGGGTGTGTCGAGCAGTACGAGGTTGACCGCTCTCTCACCCCGGTATTGGATCATTTGCATATCCAAAAATTTTGGATACGTATGCAAATTAGAATAGTCTGGCTGCTTTTCGAAATTCACATCTTCGTCATCGTCATGAGTTATAAACATGCCTACAGAACTTCCTTGACTTTCCCTTTGAGTTATAAACATGCCCACAGAACTTCCTTGACTTTCCCTTTGAGTTATAAACGAAGTTTCAGAAACCCTGTCGTACTAAGGTACAACGAATAAACAAATTTATCAAAAAGTATGCAAAATGGTAAAGGATATCCTCAATCATATAAAACAAAACAAAAAAAACTTTTAAAGCCAACAAATCCCCCAAAGCCAAATTACTTAACCTCAATAAATAATCTACTAAATAATCGGCAAGTTCGACTCAAATTGGCTATAAATACGGCTGTCATCCCCCAAATCACCTGGAAGAAACCTGATTTGCGTGCATAAAACAAAACCACCAAAAAATGACCTCCCACAAGTATCCAATCACAAGTGGAAACCAAAATTACATTAAGACTATATTACAGTATGTTTCTATGTACATAAATCTTTAGATTGTTTGTGCCTTAGATATATATAATATGTACAGCTAAGAGAGACTATTTCTACACACGTTTGCTCTTGCTTTATCAAAATACACGTATAAGGTGTCTACCACGTTAAAGTTGCAATTCAAAATATTCTTGACGGATAAAGTTACAATCAGCTTTCTCATGAGCATAAATCATATCAATTCATTCTACAAGTTACCATTGTTTCATTTTCACAAAATTGTCCTGAATTAAACTTGATACCCTTCACACATGACCGGCCACGATTGTGGGTTGTTGACATTTAAGAAAGAAGGACAATTCATGGTTTTGTGACTTGACAGAAGTCAATATCCTCTCTGGTGGTTGACTAGTCTTGGCTCGTGGTGCTCCTGTGTTCTTTAGTTCGTTTTTACCCACAAGCAGCTTGTGTGCAAGAGTGATGTGTGTGATAGTGCCCTCTGTTGGCGATGCACTGCAAAGAAGGGAGCGTCGCAAACCAAGACTAGTGGTTGACCTGCAGGGCCCAATCTCATGGAGCCGCTTAAGCACAAAAAGTAGCTAAGCACAACAAAATCATGCTTACCAGAATAAGGTTACCAGCCAAAAGTCGTCATGATCAAAGCAGGCCTGTGGCTGTACGTGAAATTATGAAATCTTATCCATTTCATGCACATGCACAACTTCCCTAAATAAAAGTCGGGTCCCCCATCCCCTATGCTGGCAACTCTGGATTATATTGTGTGACTTCAATTCACTCACTACAGAAAGAGACGGGTAACAAGGCAACATGGGAAACATTCATATGCATACAGTGGGTCATTTTCCCCATGCAAACATTACAGTAAGGAAAAATATGATTCCTGGGTTACTTCTGAGATATTACGTGGCAGCTTTTTTTGTTGTTGTCTCCTTTCCTTTGACTGGACTCGCCCAACAATCCGGCTTCTGTTTCGACTGCAGCCCGACTGCTACTTTCCGGCTAACACCAACATTGCCATAGCATCTTGCAGCATTAGCCGCAGCCAAATTCACTCACAATCATACAACACATGGTCAGAATTATACATCCTAATTCACCTGACATCATCATCGCAATAATCTTGGCTACGCCATTTTGGGACTCAATGTCCCACGTATTATAACGTGTAGTGCACCATTTTAGGTGACACGGCATTTACACGCTTGCCTCAAGTTTCACGTGCAATTTGATTCCCAAATTTGCGAGAGTCCAAGTGACATTAATGCAAGGGGTCAGTCACAAAGCCTGAAAGTATACTGCCACTGAACATCTCAAACATCTCCCCCTTATAAACCATTGTAACATTCAGACAACCACTTTAACAGAAAAATCTTCAGTCAGTTAATAGATAGTTCCCAGTAGACGCCATCTTTACGGGCAAAGTGCATTTTGGCTTGCAGATGTTCAAGCGCTCAACTTATTAACGCAGCCGCATTGTTCACTAACCAATCGTGCAGTGAGTTTTGTAAAATGTGTGCGTGCTGCACGCCGTTCTCACACAAACGCATGACTGTTTGTTCCAAACTGCCCATAAAGATGGCCGATTTACGTCATACTGCACCCTATCTACATGTATACCCGAAAAACAAAACTGCCTACCTGTGCTGCAGTATAAAACACATGTACTGTTCTGAACTACAATGGGAACCCTGTAATTTTATCGCTACAAAACGTCCATCGAGCTAGGGACTCCGGTCCATTGCCAAGCATCAAGAAAGCTAGTGTTTGTTCCAAGATGCTCCAGTTGTGTAGTCACGAACACATGTAGTCACAAAAACCTAGCCACTATCTGAACCGCTATCACCTCACGAACCGCTCGTGGCCAGAGGGCGCTATCATTCCTGTAACCGCTATCACAAGAGCTCCTGCGTTAGCGGTTCATGGGGTAGATAGCGGTCACAAGGTTTTTTCATGACTACAAGTTTTTGTGATTACCGGTCTTACAGGCCCTATGATTTCATTGGATAAACATGCAGTGACGTAAGCTTTCCATATCTGTGTTCTGATTGGTTCGAGGTGATGTAGGTTGTCAGCTCGCTCTTGCACTTTCGATCGTCTGCTGCGTGTGCACAATGTTTGTATGTCATGTTGTTTTATTCACTATGTAATGTGTGTACGTGTGTATTGACTACGAATCTCTGTGCGAATGGGATGCGAGGTCAAAGGTAGCAGGATCCTGCAGCCGCACAAGGCCGGTATCTGGCGTTATTCACGAGCCTCGAAGTGTTACGTCAGATGTTCAGACTAACACAACTGAGGCGTCTCTGTACCAAGACTACAAGAAAGCACTCTTCAGGGTTCAAAGAGCAACCAATCCTTTGGTTTTTATTTAATTTTTTACTGAGTAGGTCCAGAACTTGGCACAAATCTTTTCTCTGCAGCTTTACTCACTGTGACACCGTCTTATGGGTGACTAGGAAACGATTATTTGTTGTCTGCAATCTTTACGATGAGTTCATCACAGATGTTGGTCAGCTCGGCATTCTCTTTTGTCTGGGGAAAGCAAAAATGGAAACGATGACTCAGTTTCAAATGTATTTTTTATGGGGAGGTTAAACTAATCTACAAAATACCACAAACAAGTAATAATAATAGTAATAATAATAATAAGTCTTTTATGGAGCCCGTATCTACCAATAACGTACTCAAGACACTTAAACAAATTGCAACATTTTAAAACAGGTTTTTTAATTTTTGTAATTACGAGACCAATTTATGTGGCAACTTATAAGGGTTTACAGGGTGCTGCGGCCCATTCAGCAGCAACTGCCAGAAACACCTTCTCTTAGCGATAAGTGTAACTGGGCTCCTTTTTACCTGCATTACACAACTTGAGTCCAGTGCCCTTCACCGCCCAACCACGACACGCCTTTATGCATGCCATTCTTTGATAATACAGTTGTAAAGCAAAAGGAATGCTCAATGTTGTGCTGTAATCACCAGGCCCGTTACCTTTTGTTCTATCGTCTGCTCCATACTGTCCACCTTCATCGTTTCCCTCTTGACGGCAGCTTGCAGAGCCGACAGCTCGCCCTCGTAGCTTTTCTTGACCATGTCAATTTGATTATTGGCCCTGGGGATGAGAGACACAAAACCATCAAAACTTAAATCACAAAACTTCAGAGTCCGAGTATGGAGATTGGAGGAAAACGTGCAGAAGAAACATTGGCAATGTCGCAAGTTTCAAATCAAAGAGATGATGTATTGAGCCCCACCCACCATCACGACTGTCTATCAACGTTGCAAGTCGAGTAGCGCGTACGCACAAGTAGGCATCAAGTATCAATGCAGCAGATGTTTACTTCTACTGGATACTTGTCAGATTTTGTGGGGTGTGCGATTGCATTTGTGTGGGTCACTAAAATGGTGCTAATAATACGCACTTCTTATATAGGGTCTTATCACATCAGAGGGCGTCTCAAAGAGCTCCCTAATATTTTCTTACAAGGTATGTGGAGCTATGTTTGAATTACACTACCCATTTAATAGCGACCAGGTGTTGTGACGCAAGCTGCAGCCAACCATACCAGAAAACACTGGGGCAAAGCCCCTTCTCTTAACGATAAGTGTACTGGTATTATTTACATGCATTACACAACACACAAGACCTACGGCTTTACGGCCCATCCGAAGGGCAAACCAATAATGGTCAAGTGTCTTGCTTAAAGGACACAGGTAATACGACCGGGAATCGAAACAGCACTCTACCGATTAGAAACACCTGAAGTCCAGTGCGCTTGACCAATTTGCCACCACATGCCACACAACAACCAGTACATTAAAGGATTGCACTCAATGGATCGGTCCATTATTGTAAACTCAACTGTCCCCCATCATTTCTTATCTTTACTTCGAGTCTTACTTTTCTATTTTCTCCTCAGCATGAGTCTTTAATGTCTGATATCTCTGCTCTTGCTTCTTGAGTTTAGCTTGGTAGTCTGCAACACACTTCTTCAAGACTTCTTCATTCTGTTCAATAGACAATGAGATTTTTCAAGAAAATTATACACAAATGCACAACTTGAAGTATTTACCTTTTAAGGCAAAGTATATCTTCGGTTTTTGGAACCATTTGATTGTTTTAATCCTATATAATAAAACTAACCTGTGAAAATTTTATTTCACAAGGTGGTAGCGTTTTTGAGATATCACAAAAAATCTGGCAGGGTTAGGAATAATAATCTGTAATTGCAATTCACAATCTGAGAAATGTTTCATGCAAAAACATTTCTCAGATTGAAATGTTTTTGAAATTCTCTCTCAAAAACCACATTCCTTTGAAAGGAATTGTCTCCCAAAATGTTATACATTATCAACAGCTGCAGTGCTATTTACCAAGTATGTTTTTATAGTCATCAATTTTTGGATTTTGTTCACCAAACCAAGCCAGTAAAACTTTTTAGGAATACTTCAATTCCTTTTTCCTTTTCCCAATTCTTTCATTCCAACATGGATCGTTCCGCCCTACCTTCTTATAGCTCTCCACTGTTATTTTTAACTTCTCGTATCGTCTGTGCAGATCACTGAAAGCGTTCTCAACTGAGGCAAGATCTTCCAGCGCTTGCTCTTTCCTCCTCTGTATACCTGCAACTGATTCCTGTGAGCTGTCCTTAGCTTTGCTTATATCACCTTCAAATATCACAACTAAAACAGTATTAAAAAGTTTCTGATTTTGAGTGTGCAGGTGCGAGAGTCATAGCTGACAAAAGGTCTAACCTAGGAATTTTTTTCTATATGAGATATTGCCTAACTCACAAGGCCGGACGGCCACTTCAAGGTGAGGGCTACACTTAACTGCTTTGGGCTGTCGACCCAAATCAACTGTCACCAGGGGCACGTTGCCACCTCCTCGGGCTTAAACAGGGTTATACCCCCTTCACAGTCCATAAGGATGTAGTATGGGTACCATCCACAAGGAGTTTGGCTGGTAGAGCAGAATGCACTACCTTCCCAATGGGGTGTAAGGAAATGATGGCATTTCCACCTTTGGATAACCCCTGGAGTTATAGATTTCAAGGAGCTTCTGGGAATAGTAACCTTAGTGCGAGAGAAGTAGATCAAAAGGCAGGATTTCTTTATATCTGAAGATGATAAAATCGTTGCGGAACCCGCGGACCTTAACACAAGTCAGTGTTAGGGTAAAACACAAATATATTCAAGTTCAGGGCAAACTTAGGTTACTGCATTGATAACATGAACTTACCCATCATTTGTTGCATTGCTTTTTCGTACTGGGTGACAAGGGCACTGTGAAAATAACAAAAGAAGCGTCCAAAACTTTTTATTAAAAATATGCCTTTAAAATCTGACCATCCACTTCATGACTTTCCCATGTATCAACGAGTCCAGAATCTATTCTTTCTATGAGCATCGTCCCGTTATTTAAAATAAGACCAAGAATCTGGCCCTCTGTCAGCCTTGACATGGTGTATCAATACCATGTGACACCTGTATGGCAAAGTAAACCAGATCAACCAATGGGAAAGCTGGAATTTGCCATGCGGCTAAAATGGCAGCAACCGAGAGCTGCAAACAAATAATTTGCATCTTGCAGTCAGGGATATTTTGTACGACAATCAGGGAGATATTTAGAATTACATTCAACACAATAGGGACAAAATGTCCATAATCAGGAGATTTTCAATTTGTTCATCAGAACACGGAAAGATTGGTTTATATTCAGGGAACTTTCTGCAGAATCAGGGAAGTTGGCAGCTCTGCACCCAGGAATTGCCTCAAGCAAATATACACAGATAACAAGGCACATATTTATTCTCAGAGTTCTATTTCTAAGGCTTTAGTTGAAAAGAACCTACCTGAGGTTCTCTGTGTTTTTCTCTGAATCCTGCTCTTTTGCTCTCTGAGCTGAGATCATCTTATCTTTTTCTTCAAGCTTCTTCTTGTACTGACTGATCTCCTTGGTGTTCTGTTGATCAAGATGATCATTAAAGGTATTATACATGATTGGTAGAGCTGACAAAACAGTCACAGACAGCGTTCATGTTTTATGTGATCAACCATATATACATGAAATAACAAACCTGTGAAAATTTGGGCTGAATCCCTCGTGTGTGAGTCAGGAGAAAATCATAGTGAAAAACCATGCACAATTTTCAGCATGTAAACACGTTGTCCTTAATTTTGGTTGTAACAACCAAAATCAGCTGTTGTGGTTTTTTTTATAGGTTTTCAGATGAAGTTTTTTTCTAATATGACTTATTTTAGAGAGAAATATTTCACATTAAATGGTTCTAGTACAAACTTTATAATCAGTAAGCTTTCAGACTAAAAATAACAATGATTTTTATCCTTACCAATCCTCTACAATACTTTTAATTATTTATCTATTGTGTAAACCACATCTTGAGTTGTCAACAGCGAATGACATGTACACATCCGTAGAACATCATTTACAATAACGTGAGTCCAGGGATACATCTGACCTTAAAATTTCCACTAGACTGCTGACCTGAGGCCAGTGATTTTAGCGTCGGACCAGTAAACTCAAAACCAGACAAGTCCAACATTTTCTGCTAAGCAGCTCCACTCGGCCAAGAACTTTAGAGTACAGGGCGCTTAAATCTTACCTGATGTTGCACAGCTTTGATTGCTTCTTTGATTGCAGCATCCAGATCCGCTTGAGAGTATCGCAGAAGCTGACAAAGTCAAAAAAGGAAAAACCAAATAATTTTTTCCCTTTTTTAAGTTAAACATTTGTCATTCAAACATTTCTTTGGTTAGAGATTTTGCGCCAATCACACTTGTTGAAAATGTTAAAAGACTACAATTCTTTTTGGGGGGCATACTTTGTATTATCAAGATTGCTATCGCAAAAAAAAGGGAATAATTTAAACATTATAAAAATTAATAATGCCACATACCTGGCAAACCCAATCAACTCTTCTGAAAAATTCTCATATCAAACACAAAGTAATAGGAAAAAAAAACTACTGAATGAAGAGGTACCTGAACAATCCCTTCATCTTGAGGGTCAAGACTTGACGTTGATGCTACTCTCTGCTGACGCCCATCTGCATCATCCACACCCTGGAGACAAAACAGAGAAACAATTAGAAGTCAGAAAAAAAACACATGAATATGATAATTTCCAAATTAGCCAGAGAGATAATCTGAGCTTCTAACAAAAATGCCGCATTTGAGGCACACTGCTGATGTAGAGAGTGGAGCCATTGCCCAAGGTTTAATGAAATATCGCCTAACTCACAAGGCCGGACGGCCACTTCAAGGTGACGCTACACTTAACCAACTATCACTAGGGGCACATTGCCACCTACTCCTGGGGCTGGAATATGGTTAAACCCCTTTCACCTAAGGATGTAGGCATGGGTGTCATCCACTAGGAGCCTGGCTGGTAGAGCACAATGCACTACCTGGTAGAGCAGAATGCACTACCTTCCTAACTTAGGTGCTTCAATGAGAGTGGTAAACTGGAGAAGCCAACATGAGACTATCAATTAACATAAACAATTTCTAGCCACTCAGTCTGATCATCTATAGCGAGGAAAAGGATCTGTCAATGGCCAGGGTAGGATTCGAACCTGCATTTTTTACGACTCAAAGTACTTGAGTTTAGTTGGCACTCCATCCTAGGGTCAATTTCACAAAGAGATAAAATTGATCTTAACTGTGTATCAATCTTAATTGCTACGCATAGTATGATGTCAAAGTACAAATCACTAAGGTGATATTGACAACTCTTCTTAACATGAATCTTAGTGCTTTGTGGAATCGAACCCAGGACCAAGGTCTTTAAGCCAGTTATCAACATTTATATTTAAAGGGAGGGTACACCTTTGGTAATTACTCCAAAAATTAAAGACTCTAAAAAAAACTGACTTGGTACGAAGCACTGCAGCTGTTGATAATGTATAACATTTTGAGAAACAATTCCCTTCAAAGAAATGTGGTTTTAGAGAGAGGGATTCAAAAACAGTTCAATCTGAGAAACATTTCTGCATAAAACATTTCTCAGATCGTGTATTCCAACTACGGATTATTCTTCCTGTTTGGACATAACCGCTCCAGATTTTCGGCGATATCTCAAAAACGCTACCACCTTTTGGTTAGTTTTAGTGTACACATCAACATTTGTATAGAAATAAAACAATCGAGCGGTTCAAACAACCAAACGTACGCTTTTCCTTTAACACTGGTCCAAAACTTACTCACTCCTGAGGTACCATACTTTGTATAGGAATGAAGAACAATCGAGCGGTTCAACACCAACGTACGCTTTTCCTTTACATGCTGCAACTTCTTTCACTACCTGAGACTCATTTCTTGGAGGCTGAGGTGAGGAGCTGTCACTCCTTCGTTCATCCGCCGTGCTGCGCATTCCGGCTGGAGCATTCTGCGCCATGGCTTTCTCTGTAGCTTCGTCGCGGCTGGGCTCGTGTTGGACACGGCGGTCGAGTTTGCATCTGGAGAGTCATCGTAATCTTCTTTGTATTCGCCGCGGCCAAGAGTAAACTCTTCTGGCTGCCCCTGTCCACATTCGAACAATTAAATCAGGACTTTGGTATTCCGGAAAACCTTAAGAACAACTTTCCTCCAAATCTTATTGATACAACATGCCGACCTACAATTGTAGAAAGCTTGATAGCTTTATGCCATTAATACAACCCACAAAGTAGTTTGGCCGATATCAACTCAATCCAATATCCTCTCTCTATGCACTCAACCAAATGTTGGACTTAGTAAAGATTGGAATGCCTGACCCAGTGATAAGCGATTGCAATTAGGGCCTACCGCCCCAGTTGGATATTGACCCCTTTCACGACGCGGAACTCACCTCCGCACAATGCGCGTCTACCATTTCCACCCAATTTTGAGAGTCCCTTCTTTTGTGTACATTATGACTCCCAAAATGGCGAACAGGATCGATAGATCCCAATAGGCGCCATCGTAACAAGCAATGTGCATTTTGGCTTGCAGGTGTGTCAAGCGCTCAAATTACTAACGCGGTTCACTATCCAATTGGCAATGAGTTTTGTGAAATGCGTGCAATAAGCCCGAAACGCACGACCGTGCGTTCAAAATTGCCCGTAAAAATGGCCGATTTACGTCACCCTGCAACCTATCTATAGCCACATGAAAATGCATGTTGGGTCAATAGAACTATTTGGGACTGTAAAGGTTGATTTTGCTGAATTTCTGAGGGGTGAAAAAAAGAAAATTTATTTGTTTTATTAAAGACTTCAACCTTGAAATAAGCGCTCTTTTTAGGGTGCCTGATCTTGTATGGATATTTGAAATATGCCCTAAATTGACATACATGTACAATGACTCTACCAGATGAGGTTAAAGGTCACTTACCTGCTGGGGCATCGACGAGAGGGTCAAACTTGACGTACAATGACTGCCTGGCTAGTGCAGACTCTTGGAACTGGAGAAGAGACGAAGAGAAAAACAAAATGACAGCACGTTGGTCCTTCATGAATTACACATTGTGTACATAGAGTAGTACATGTGCACATTTATATTGACCTCTTGCACCAACGTCACAGCCGGCTACCATCTGCCACACTCGCAATTTATGGAATCAATTGCACCTAAAACTTAGAGTCAGTGTGTAAATGCCACGTTGCAGAAAAATCCACACTACACAGGGGACAATTGACTCCCAAAATGGCGTAACCAGAATTATTGTGCTGATAATCTCATGTGAATTGGGTCAAATAGAGACAACCGTATAACACGTCATGAGACAAACCTACACAAAATGACACTAACATTCATACATTGACAATATTCCGTACATAAAAAACAATACAAATAAATAAAAACATATCTTTTAAAAACTTTATGTATTTGCTAAACAACAATCCAAATTTCTGTTCAAAACATTTTTGTCTTCTTCAAATTTGGTGTAGCTTACCGTATTTCCGCCTCCCGCCTTCTCAAGAAAGTCAACATCGAAGGCAGCAGGGTCCGCACTGGCAAACACTGGCAGGAGACACAAGGAATTAGAGTCAATGAGGGTCAACTGATGCTGACCGATGTGTGTGGAAGATCAAACATGGGAGAAGAGGAGGCGGTTTGAAGAGGGTGAGGAAACAGAAGAGGAAGACAAAATGTGAGGAAGGGGGTTTGGAGGAGAAAATAACAGAGGCTTCTGGAAGATAACAAGGGAGGCTGGAGACAACTGGGAGAGGGTGACGAACTATAAAGACAGACAAAGAGCTAGAGAAGGGGATTTTGGAGGAGAAAATAACAGAGCCCTCTGGGAAAAGGGAGAAGGGAGTTGGTTGGAGGCAGGTGACGTAAAGACAAAGACCTAGAGAAGGGCTTCGGAGAAGGAGAAAATTCTGGCTACTGGAAGATAACAATGGTGAAGGGAGATGGTGACGAACTACAAAGACAGACAAAGAGAAAGAAAAAGGGATCTTGGAGAAAAAAATAACAGAGGCTTCTGGACAATAACAAGAGAGGCTGGAGACAACCGGGAGAGGGTGACGGTCAAAGAGCTAGAAAAAGGGATTTTGGTGGAGAAAATAACAGAGCCCTCTGGTAGATAAACAGGTAAGAAGAGAGGTGATTGGAGGCAGGTGACAAAACATAAAGACAGAGGAGCAAGAGAGGGGCTTTGAGGGTGAAATCACACAGGTTTTGGGAACAAAAGGAGAAACACACACAGGAAACAGTGAAGAGTAGGAGAGTACACAACAATATAACAGATAAAATCATCTTTGAAATGCTAAGATAATGACTGCAAAAATAATGCCATAAAAACATTCTGATAATGAAATCAACTGATATAATTGTGCGTCTACAGCAATCCTTCACACTGTGTCCAAGCACACCAAGCGCTACGTTAAATGCCTTCAACCATGCAATCTCTCCCTCCGAACACCAACTGCTTATAAATGAATCGTTTGGGCATTAGCCTAATCCACCTGTCCTGTTTAAAAATAGTTCAGCTGTCTCAAAACAACAAATTCCTTCCTACAAAAAACTACTCAGTACTCAGCATGGAATGATACTTTGTAAATGTAGAAAACAAAGACGCCAAATAGCTCGTAAAATAAACAACGTTGGTTTGATGGAAGCAAATGCAAACAACAACCAGCAAAGGTAACAATAATCAAAGAAATGATAAACTTCTTTAAAAAAAATATTAAAGGAACTTGTTAAATAAAACTTTTGGATAAAAGTACACCGGCATAGTCTGTTGTACTAGGGTCATCTAGGCATCATACTTCAAGGCAGCAATTGCCTCCATGCCCCTTGGTCATTGGCTTGGTGTCCCTTAAAAAAGGACTTACATTTACATTGCCTCTTAGACTTGCCCTTTACTGAGGGGAAAAACTACCCTGCCCTTACAAGAACAAAATATCAGGCCTAGTAATCAATTTAAGCTAAATTGCAAGGGATGCAGCTACGTGGTTGAGCTGCAGGCATGCAAGGGCACCTTTTGCAGCCAGCTACATCGACTCATATATGTGACCACAGACCACTGCCACAGATCGAAAGTGTTCGATTTTTCAAGAGGGAGGAAAACCGGAGGGCCTGGAATAAAAACCCTTGTGGCATAGGAGAGAACCAATGTACAACTTTCCTCACATATGGCCCTATCCGAGAAAACCAGGGCCATAGTAGTGCGAGTGCTTTACGCACTACTTACCATCAATGTTTTCAGAGAGAGTGTTCTATTAGTATAATGCCATACATGTACTACATGTACAGCATTTCCTGGGAGACAATGTACTCTACAGCATTTGAATAGTTTTTGATATATAAATAGTATATATAATTGTTCAAAGGCATCTGCACAAAAATGCATGACACAATGTAGTGACTACCCCAATAAAAATGCAAGATTTTGCATTTTTCATTCAGTGCACACTTTGTGCCTCCCAACCTTTCACCTTTTATAACGATACGATGCCACAAGTCAGATACTCTTTATCTACTACCAAGTTTAAACATAAAGATGTTCATATCTTCAGAAGGTTTCCCTACTAACCAATCAACCAAAGAAAAGAAAAAAGCAGAATATTGAGGGTAAAAAGTAAAACGGACCTTCCTTGTACCTGTTTTTTCAACCCTTCGTACCTTCTGGGGTGACAAGGCCCCGGAGCCAAGTGAGTTGAAGGAGTCGGCTTTGACCTTGGGAAACGGCTTATGGAGCGAGCAAGGGTGGAAAGAAAGAAGAGCAAACTAAAGAATCCCAAGCAAAGGTTTGATGACTAAACCCACAGGGAATCAAAGGAACACAACAGTGAATACGGCTCAAAATTTACACTGGACCCCAGGCCAGAGGCCAGTGATTATAGAACTGGGCCAGTAAACTCATGACAGAAAAAGTCCAGCTGTCTTGTGTTTTCATTGAAATGTTGACTTTCAGTCTGATAAATGTCTTTCAATTCTGTCGAGTATTGATGAATTCTTACCCATAATACAAATGAAATCAATCTTCTCTTCGTGCTTGTTCAAATTGAAACAGTTCAAGCGCTAAACTGTGAGGTATTTTTTTTTCATTTCAATTCTGGTCTTGTAAATAAAAATTCTGGTCCAGTGGATTTGTTTCCCCCCAATTCGACGCCCTGATGAACTATCCCAGATTTCACAAAGTAGGGCATGAGGCCAGCAACTTCAATTAACAATACACACTGTACGTCTATATTTTGTTAATACTTCACAAGCTAGACCTTTAACTCCGTTTGACATTTAACAAAACACTACGATGTCAGTTAATTTTTATGTTATTAATATTCAGAGAGAAAAATCTTAGTACCTAACTCTTATTGAGGGGAATTTTTGGGTGGTAGTTATTTTTAAAATTTCTTTTTCGGGGGGAGGGGTGGTGCAAGAAAGGGGGCATGGAGAGGCATATTCAAACACCAAAAAGCAAGCCTGGAATTTTTTCTTTGAGATGGCAAGACCGTTATCATTTTGCAAAGGACAGCTCTTAAAGTCTATGGGAAGCTTTTGAAGGGGCATTGAGGACAAGACAAGGGCTGTTGCCTCTGTGTTAAATCCAAGCCTGCAAAAGTAGCCAATACAAAACTATTTCCATCAACTTTGACCAAATAGGGTTCTTCCCAGGATTTTTAAAAAACTGTGGGGCATTCTGGACCTAATTTTTGCACGTTTGGCCTGAAGCACGCCGAATTGAAACGAGAACCTTGCCATTTTTTTTCACTAGATGTTTATGTCTGCCTTTAAATGCTCTATTGTGCAATTTAACTGAAGCATTTTGAAATTTTTTATTGTGTTTTGTTTTGGTGGGGGCATAGTGGCCCGCATTCATGTATCGGTGATTTGCATTTGCAATTCGTGCGCGTTGGCCCAATACACTAGCTTGTGCATGGGGAAAACCCTTGACATCAAATTTTTTTACAATTAATGTTTGGTATGTGTGTATAAAAATATTACGAACGACCTTTTAGTGTTATAAATGTGACAGCCTATGACAACCCGTGACAAACTGTGACAACCTGTCACAAACTCAACAGCTGATTTAGTAGCACAAAACTGGCACAAACTTTACACAAACCCACGTCAGCTTTCAGATATCTGAAACAGACACGTTCAATGAGACTCAACCTCAGAAGTCTCGTTACATTGTGTGGAAAACTGCTCTAAAGTGTACGCATTTTTTGTACACATAAGGGTAGGCATAGTCCTTGCACGAAATGCAGTCAAAATTTACGAGTTACAGCTACATTTTTCGAGCAGGCATCATACTACTGTAAACGTACTATGCATACAAATTAAAAAACTGCCCTCAATGTACATTATGGTTTACAAAATATACATGTCAGCGTTCTCCCTTAACTGTGGTCCGCTGGCCAAATGCCAGTTATAACTTCTGAGGACCAGTCAAAATTCAGTCCCAGTGGTCCTGCCCGGCTAGTTCATTGCTTCCCAAAGCTATCTGTAAAACCACTGCCTGCTCGGAATTTTCATGGTGTCAAACTCAAGTCCCAAACTAACGACAGTGTGACAAGAAAGACCTAAAATACGGACCAGTGAAAAAGCTGTTGGACTAGTGAAATGACAAGCTAGCTGATCCAGTCACGCTCGCTAGTCACTGAAAAAAGTTACGGGCGAACCTTGCATGTACACCAGAAAAAGCTACATCATGGAAAATTAATGTGATAAAATTAATGACACTGAATGAGAAAGCAATTTTATTTAAGTACACCAAACCCAATAAAAAAATAAGTGTTAAAACAAAAGTTAATAAAAAAAAAAAACACGGCAACAGCAAATCACCACTGCAAGGGAAAAAGTGTCTCAAATATTAAATAAAATTAATATCAAACAACTGTGCTCTTCACAATATATTTGTAAAAAAAATAAATGATTAAAATCACACCATAAAAAGAATGGAACGGGATTAATCAGAACTCGGAAACATGCCATGCTGCGCGATGTACAGTCAGACCAAACTACACCGCAGGTTAGGATCGATGATTATACGACAAGGGCTGAGATTGGTTGGAAGAGGTAGGGGGGTGATTGGGGAATAACCAATGAAAATGTCTGCTTGGATGGAGTGTGCCCACTAGTTTAAGGGCTGGTAACACATTAGGGTCAGTCGGTGGAAGTGGTAACCCCGGCTTCGGTTGAGGCTCCGACTTTGGCTCCGTAAGTAGATTTGAAAATGTGCACTTTCAGTACGGACACCCTTAAGTGAGCGCTGGTTACACCAAGTCTGGCACATTTGAACTATGTCACTGTTTTCTCCAAAGTGCAATGCCCTGGGGGGATCCTTCATATCCTAGACTAGACTGTTCCACATATCTAAGATGGGGATCAGGTCCCACAGTTGTGTGTATATAAAAAAAATTTGATGGGCTGAATTTTGTTTCCACTCAAATACTTTGTTTCACATTATTGTACAGATTATACAGACCTACCCAGATTTAACCCTCTGATAAAGTGGAGCCATCTGTTTTTTGGGAGCAGGCTTCCAGATGTCTTGCTGACAACCTCTGCCAGGTTCTGAGGTTTTCAACACCACTTCCCCTTGCCAATCAATTTTGTTGGCTTAATGGGGAGCCAGAAACTAGTGGAACCTTCCTGCATTTGTGTAATTCCTGGAATTACTCCTGCACTTAAAGGTTTTATATCCCAGTCCATCCTCTTGAAAAGTAGACATCAAATTGGAGTATAAAAGTATATCCCAGTCAATCCTCTTGAAAAGATGACATCAAATCAGGGTACAAAAGTATATCCCGATTGATTCTCTTCAGAAGTAGGTTTTAATTGGGGTACAATGTATACCCCGGTTTGTACACTGATGACCCAATGCAGGTAGTATCATGGTTATTCCCCGAATGTTCAATGGCGTATAGATGGAGATAGGTATAATGGTTCGCTGGTCGTCGTCCTACCTTCCTCAGCCAATCTGAACTCCATCTCCTCAAAGCTTATGTCCCTCGCTAGGCCTCGGACACTAAGGCCTGATGCAGGGATGGCATGGGTGAGGGAGAGGGGGGAGGGGGTTGGATTGAGGATGACGAGGGTGTGATACAATAGGGCATGACGAGATTGGTTTAGCATTCAAGTCATTCTTTAGAAAAGTCATACCAAATACGGTTAATAAGAACAAGGGATCAGATTTAACGAATGTAACATTCCTGATAAATGGCTCACTGGTCTGGGTTTCCTCTCATTCTAGACACAAAACCTCCCAGACGTTACAAGTCAAGAGGTAATTACACAGTCTGAGCATCACCAGAAATACATGTGGACTATACCATGGACTATTTCTTTCTCCCTTTGGTGACTGCTTCAATTTTCTAAAAAAAAATTGAAGGCTTCAGGATATTAACTTTTAAAAATCATGAAATCAGGAGCAATCCTAAAAAATCAAACGCCTTTAAAAAGGTTGAACTCTATGAGTCCACAGTCTACTTAGCAGAGAGAGTCTTTGTGGATGAAAAGATCTGAAAACTTGCGCGGCTAGTTGACTTTATTGCAATTCTATTTGTAACCCCTGGAGTTGTAGATTCCCATTAGCTTTTGGGGACAGTATCCTCAGCGCAAGAGAAACACATCATGATGTTTATTTTTTTTTATACTCGAACAAAATAACAGCTACTTTGTTTCTCAAGGCAGCCATAAAAAAAGACTGAATTCAGATAAAAGTCTGAAAATTATCATCCCCGACTTAATGAAGAGACTGAATTTCTTCCAAAAATTCAGTTTTTAACAATTTTAAAACCTGTTACTTTTAAATTACACTGTATGTCAAACCAGGGCAATGTGCTCAATTTGTTCTGATGAGAGAATCTTTGCAAATAGTAAACATTATCAACCCATGTAGCGGCCATTTTGTTTTTTCTCCATTCAAGTTGACATGTAAACCAAACTGAGGCTGGACAAGAAAACAATCTGACCCCTTTTTGGATAATGAGAATTGATATTTGGTTATGCACACAAGGAACAAGACCACGACGACGGTAGCCTGATAAACTTCTACACAGGAGCTACCAAACCATCAGTACCTTTATAATAACATGTACAGATTAGACAGTTCCCAATCTTTACGAGCAACTTGGGATCTTGCTTTCAGCTGCGTCAAGTATTCAAATTTTTCTACAAAGCCACGTGGTTCACCCACCAATCACAGTGCAGGGAAATTCACTAAACTCCTGCATGCCGCACACGGTATTTGCGCAACATGCCTAGTTGCGCGTTCAAAATATGATAATCATTGCCGGCAAAGATGGTTGACTTTACACTGCGTGTCATCAAGTGGGAACTATGCAATAGTTAATTAAGCTTAAAGGTTATCTGTTTTGGATTGTTCAAGTCCAAAACGGGATTAAAGTCAATTAGAAAAATGCTGCAAGGCCATGGGTATCGTTGCATGCGGAGAAAACCCCCATGAAAGCACCAGCCAATCAACAGTCAGTAGTCATTAGTCGCAGGCACAAACTTCGGCAGGTAAGTTTCAACAACTTGCGCATACAAACACAGCCCAAAAGTTATTCAAATGAAGGCTTTTAGTTTATTTCAGAGATTTCAAGATTTAAAAGGTTCTCATACGTGGCTGAAATCTTGCTGAAAACAAACATTTTAAAAAGGCTGTGGAAAGTGTCAAAAAGAGGAAATACATGAAAATGGGTGTGTAGTTTTATCATGTGTTATGACCATATGCTTTTATCATGTGATATGATCATGTGATGTAATCATGTGACATGAACATGTGATATAACCACAGGGTACTAGACTTTGTCTTCAGAATGCCACATCATACATTTTTTGCAACTTGGCGTTTATTTTGTGGCAGTTCACATTTGGACTGCTACATGTTTGTGATTGTCGTGTGATATTTACCTTCCTCAGCTGGTCTGAATTCCTCATCTTGGGGCATGTCACCCTGTATTCCTCCAAAGGATCCTTCCACTACAAAAATAAATTTTAGAGAAATAACCCAAACAATATTCACAATATATTACAACTTCTAGATACTCTACATAATCCAGTGACTTTCCATGTCATTGTCTGTGAGTACATGACTTATGTTGAATTTGTGCGCAAGTCATTAAAGGTAGGGTATTCTTTTAGTAATTACTCCACAAGTTGTGGAGACTTACTTTGTGAAGAGCACTGGAGAGCTGTTGATATTATAAAACATTGTTAGGAACCACCCCCTTTGAAGTAATGTAGTTTTAGAGAAAGGTAATTTTTCACCCAAGTATTTGAATCTGAGAAAGGCTTCGGGCATGATGCTTTTCTCAGGCATCTGAAAACACACAATTCTATGCAACAAGGGTGAGTTTTTCATGTCATTATTTTCTTGCAACTTCGATGACCATTTGAGCCCAAATTTTGACATATTCGTTATTTTATGCAAATGTTGGTAAGACACCGGTCTTTGACAATTACCAAAAAGTATACAAAAAATACCAAAGTAAAAGTATAGAAAACATTGAAATACAAAAAAGTATAATAAAAACCTTTTTGATACTTGCCTTCCTCGGGGGCCAGCACAAACTCCTCCGATGCCATGAAATTCTCATAACCCTTCTCAGCCTTGATGGGCTCAGGGCAATCTTCATACTCGTCTTCCCTTGGCAGGGGTGTCACCTCTAAGGTAGGCTTCTGCGCCGAGAAACAGTCCACGCTGTCCCCGTTGGACGCTGGGGGCTCATTCTCTCTGCCCTCCGAGGCGGCCGACGGGCTGGACTTGGGCGATTTCTTTGCAGCTTTTGTTGGTGTCCTATTCTTGGGTGATGTTCTGGAAATTGAAAGAACATCACAAAATTAACCCCTTTAAAGACCTTAGCCAGGATGAGATTCGACGAATGTGAGAATTCCAGAGAATAGCTTGCGAGTCTGGTTTCCACTTATTCTAGACCCAAAACCTCTCTGATATTACCATTCAGGAGGTTTACAGACTCGGTGCAGCACCAGACCCTTTGGTGACTGCTTTACTTCTTTCAAACAAAATTTGAAGGCCCGGGAGATCCAAAAAATTGGGAAATCAAGAAAAATCCAGAGATATCACAAGCCTGCTTAGCAGTCACAAGCTTTGTACCAAAATGCCCCCAGTGGTCATAAACAGCCGCAAGACTTTACCACTTCCCTCCACCCAAAACGGTCAAATAATAATCATGACCTGAATGGACATTTCCAATGTTTCCCATGTATTCATGCTAGCTCCATTTCTAGAAACCAAACCAAATGTATGTTCCCGATTTTCTTTTTTCAGGCATTCTGGCTGGCCATGTCTGTAATGATGGTAATGATTTACGTGTCGTCCAAAGTTTCCAACATTTTTACTGTCGTACAAAGATTATGGCGAGTGTAAGGTGGGGTTGGTGACCACATGCGACTTCAAAAGGGTTAAAATGTTGATATTTAAATAATGTGCATCAACTTTGAAGTTTTTTTTTTTAATAAAGGCTACTTTGGGAGGAGGAAGGGGGGTCCTCAAAAGTAGTACAACCTGAAAAGTGTTGAAAACTTTTGGCGGTCTCTAATACAGAAAAAGTTGGACTGGTCTTTACAAGCACTGAATCCGAGAAAACAAACATCCCAAGAAGTCCATCTCACAAATTGCTCGGTTTTGTTATTGTAGCAAAGTCACCCACTGGACAGGCATCCTTACATACTGGGGTTGAATTATTTTGACCCACGTCAGCATGGAGGTCTAGGATACTAAATTCTTCCTGTTTCCCCGATAGGTTACATCAACAAGATCAACTGAAGTATACAGCACACCTTGATTTTTTCGGAGTATTCCTTGGCGAGGACTCAGCCGGGTTCTGCATTTGCTCATCCTTTACTTCTGACCTGATAATTTCAAGAATGATACAACATGCTAGATGAGTAAAGTTGACCTTGTTGGGGCAGAAGATAGGAGGTCTAAAAGAGGAGGCAAGTGTATTGACCTAGGAGTCAAGTAAGATGGGTATGGCTGGGCAGATTGATGTTGGGGAACAGAAAAGGACATGATGGTGGAGGTCTTTCTTGGTATCCTTTTGCTAGGTTACACCCCATTTGTTTATCTAGACAAACTTACGTGTTTTTTTTACATTTTCACCTGAATATTTAATGAGCCATTTGCGAGTTGATTTGAATAAGTCTGGTACGCCTTTCTTAGAATTTGAATTCCTCAGACAGTTGCTATGACAAATGGTTCAGGGCAAGCTTTTGTATAGCAACCTCCAGATGAGCAAACCCTGGTACCATTGTGCCACACACATTCATTGAAAGCTGTGTATGGGTGTTGGCCGTCTCTTATGTAACTATGCAACAGCTTGCCCCAAATCATGTGACGTAGCAACTGTCTCAATAGTCTAGGAATTTAAATTTACGTGGTAATTTGTGACTAAGCAAGTCATGGTACCAGACATTATTAAAATCTAACCCTCAAATGGCTTATTGGGATGATAGATGGCGAAGCATTTCCTTGGTATGACACTATGCATGAAAGTGAAATCTGCTTTTTTTTCTGTTGAAAAGTTTGTCTATGCACCAAGAAAATGATCAAATATGGGCTACACACGTTCAACGCAACTGCCACTCTCAACAAAAATTTGTCTAATATCTACGATTATGAACAATACAAATTAGCCAAATGTATTTTAGAAACCAGACACGTAATCAAAGCAATGTTACATCAGCATTCAGCATGGGATTGAACCCATGACCGTAAGATTGCAAGCCCTTCAGTCTCACACCTGATTGCAATTATACAGCCACCAGGACCACAATTTACCAAAATGATGCACTCATTTCCTAATAGATAAAGTCCTAATGAAAGTGGGGAAAAATGTTTAAGTCTCTAACCTCACGTTAAAATGGTGTAAAATGTCATTTAATTTGATACTCTTTCAGAGCAAAAATTTGAAGCATGACATCATCGGACAGCAAAAACAAATGGGTCTGTACATTTCAAAGAGGAACTTTTGCGCCAAAAGGTCACATTCAATGCTATTTTTATTGAATATCATCAAATTCACGAATAAACTGAAAATTCTTTGCAGAAAAATTTATAGACTATATATTTGAAAATTGACGTCATCAAAGGTTTTGGGATTTTGACAAAATATGAGCTTGAAAGGTATCAAACACAGTGGCAGTTTACACCATTTTAACGTGAGGCTAGAGACTTGTAATTTTTTCCCCATTTTCATGAGGACCCCATCTATTGGAAAGTGAGCGGATCACAAAACTGAATTTGATCTTGGAGTCCCTCTTTAACACCACCTTCGAGCAATCGATTCGTGCTTCACAGCAGAAAAAAGATCGGAAGCCTTTGATAACCTACTCTGTGCGGTTGTTTGCAGCATTCTTTGGGGATAACGTCGGAGAATTGGTGATTTGCGTTTTCGGTGCAAATGGATTCATATCCTCATCAAAGTTGAAATCAGAACTAAAAACAGAGTGGCAAAATCATAAAAGAAAAAGAAAAGATGCTAGCAAACTGAAAAGCTAGAAGCAGCATGATAAATAAAAGAAAAGAGACAGTGAAACACAAATACTACCTTCTGACATCTTAAATTGAATAATGCTCAACATAATCCATTCAAACAAATTTTTGAACCCCAAAACAAAACAAACAAACAAACAAACAAACAAACAAACAAACAGACAAACAGTGTTCTAGTAAGGCTTGTGGTAACACCTCAGTATGAAATTTCTCTGTTGAGTTGTGGTGTCAAAAGAACCAGTGAACAACAATGATTGTCTGATCAGGAGAAAGCCAAGCACACTGATCAAAAACTCAAGTTGTTACACCACCAGTTCTTTTTCAAAACCAGAAACAACTCATAAGAAATTGTTCCATGGTGTCAGCTCAAACCTTACTAGATTGTATTCCCACCATGAAAAGTTTCAAATCCTTCTCATGTACATGGTGTTACTGCAAACCTTGCTAGATTGTATTCCCACCATGCAAAGTTTTAAATCCTACTCATGTACATGGTGTTACAGCAAACCTTACTAGATTGTATTCTCACCATGCAAAGTTTCAAATCCTAATCGGTCACAATTTCTCCTGATAATAATATTCAAAACTAAAGCTACTAAATTCGGGGACCTATGACATCAGTATTATCAGTGGGTACAAACCTGTTGATATTGGCGTCATTTTTGCGTGATATTTCTGGGGAATTCTGAACTTGCTTCTTGGGTTTGAACGGGTCAATTTCCTCATCTAAGTCTAAATCCCCACTGAAAGAGTAGCAAAGTAAAACAAATAACAATAATAATAACCATGCAAAAGAAAAAGCAAATCATTACACCACCACATTTACTCCCCCAAATTAAGGGAAAAAACCAAACCCATAAGTTCAGTAAAACAATGTCAGTGTGTTATCCTAAAGTAAACTGTAAACTGTAATTATTCAGATATTAATGTTCATAATTGTGATGGATAAAGAAGCACTTTGCATTATAAGATGACAGAAACCAAACCTTTTCTGACAGCAAAAAACTCTAATTAAAGTTCTTTTTCTTCTAAAGCTAATGGAATCTGGGACCCTTTTACACTATTATTTGTGGGTACAAACCTGTTGATATTGGCGTCATTTTTGCGTGATATTTCTGGGGAATTCTGAACTTGCTTCTTGGGTTTGAACGGGTCAATTTCCTCATCAAAGTCTAAATCCCCACTGAAAGAGTAGCAAAGTAAAACAAATAACAATAATAATAACCATGCAAAAGAAAAAGCAAAGAATTACACCACATTTACCCCCCCCCAAAAAAAAAAATTAAGGGGAAAAAACAAACCCATAAGACACAGTTCAGTAAAACCAATGTCAGTGTGTTATCCTAAAGTAAACTGTAAACTGTAATTATTCAGATATTAATATTCATAATTGTGATGGATAAAGAAGCACTTTGCATTACAAGATGACAGAAACCAAACCTTTTCTGACAGCAAAAACTCTCAATAAAGTTTGTTTTCTTCTAAAGCTAATGGAATCTGGGACCCTTTTACACTATTATTTGTGGGTACAAACCTGTTGATATTGGCGTCATTTTTGCGTGATATTTCTGGGGAATTCTGAACTTGCTTCTTGGGTTTGAACGGGTCAATTTCCTCATTTAAGTCTAAATCCAGACTGAAAGAGGAGCAAAGTGAAACAAAAATAATAATAATAACCATGCAAAAGAAAAAGCAGATATTACACCAAAAATACAAAAAACAAACAAAATACATAAAAGTAAAAAAAATATAAGTAAAAAAAATGTGTGTATTCTGCTAAAGAAAACTGTAATTCTTCAGATTTTAGTCTTCATAATTGTTCTTTTGTTAAACAAGTTTGCCCCAAGCAAGGCTAAAAGCCATTCTTGGTGAGGAGCTACAAGAAGAAAAATATTAAAGGTGAAAATAACTCAGGGGAGCTGTAGGTATATGTAGGAATTGATATTCCTCTTAAAACAGTCTAGATTGTAGGATGAAGGGAAACATGCACCAGGCAATAAAGCTGTTGGAAAAGCTCTTTGTTCTACATCCCAAAATTAAAGATGCAGCAGCACAATAACCAAAAGTATTCCGACAGCAAAACTTTTATTAGAGGTTTTCTTGGACTCAGGGACCTATGATATCACTTACAAATAACTATTATATCAGTGGGTACGAACCTGTTGATATTGGCGTCATTTTTGCGTGAAATTTCTGGGGAATTCTGAACTTGATTCTTGGATTTGAACGGGTCAATTTCCTCATCTAAGTCTAAATCCCCACTGAAAGAGTAGCAAAGTAAATGAAACAAAAAATCATGCAAAAGAAAAAGCAGATATTACACGTACAAATGTACTCCCAAACTTAAAAAAGAAACATCACACAAGTAAAGTGCATTTGTGTGTGTCTCATTCGAACCTAAATGTAAGGGGACATACAGAACAATTTATATTTTAAAATGTCTTTTTTCAAAATTGTTGGAGGGTAGGTCAAAAGAAATAACCGTTTAAGCGAAATTCAGTTTACAATTAAAATAGTTTTTAACAAGCAAATTTTATGGGGGAAGAATAGTCACTCGTGCTTATGACTGTTAATGGTAATATCAGATCAAGTGACAAGAGGTATTGGGAACGTTAATGTGAAACTAAAGGGATTGGTAAAGTGCTACAAAGAAAGTAACTATTGAGGCTTCCCTACAAGTTTGTCAAAGTGAAGTTCAAAATGAACAAACCTTCTGTTGTTGATTTTGTTTTTGGGCGATGCCTTTGGCGAATTCTGAATTTGATTATGTGAGGCAAATGGATCCTGGCTATCATCAAATTCAAATTCCGAACTGAAATGTGTCAAATAATAAATCACAGTAAACAATCATGCACGACATCATTTTTAACATTTTTGAAATTAAATAATAGAACAGATAAAAAGTTCACAGTCAGGTTCCCGATGGACTTAGGGAAAGAAAGACAACAAACTCGGACAACAAACTATTTGAATGAGTAGATTCTACTAGTTCTTTTTACAAAATCTGTAAACTTCCCTATTGAATCTTCCATATAAGCTTCCATAATTTTAATAATTTTTTTTTTTTTAAATGTAACGCTACTGCAGTATGTCTTTCATAAAAGAATTTGTTTTATTTTGTTAAAAAATCAAAACAGACTTTTAGGACAAACCTTTTGCTTTCAGTACAATTTTTGGGCGATGCCGCTGGGGAATTCTGCATCTGATTCTTGGGTTTGAAAGGATCTTGGACCTCTTGGACTTCATCAAAGTCAAGGTCAGAACTGTAGCATGTCACAAAGCAAAAGTCAATCAAAAAATAAGAGCTTCGTGGGTGCAGGAAGGGAAAAAAAAAAGCCAAAAAACAGAAAGCAACGACAACAACAGCAACACGACAACAACAGCAACACACAACAACAACAGCAACCTAACAACAACAAGCACCAACACAGCAACAACAACACACAGCAACAAGCACACATCACAGCAACAGCAGCAGCATCAACAGCAGCAACAAAAACATCAACAATAACAACACAATAAAACAGCAATAACAACAGCAAAACAACAGCAAAACAACAGCAACAGCAACAACAACAGCAACAACACAACAGCAAAAATAAGGACAACGACAGCAGCACAACAACAACACAAAAGTACCTCAAGCAACATCTTATCCTAAAACATGAATAGAGTTTTTACAAATTAACCAAGTTTGATGAAATTTCATGCCAGGGCTTGAAAATTTACAATGGACAGCAGGCCCTAAGCCAGTGATTTTAGCATCTGGCCCCCCAAAAAAAGGGCAGTGGCTAGCAAGGAGGGTTAAAAAAACAAACCTTGCATTATGGACAGCCTTCTTAGGGGAGCCCTTCTGCTTCGTCTTGGGGGAGTTCTGTATAGCACTCGACGTCCCAAAGGGATCCTTCATGTCATCGTAGTTGAACTCTGGAGTGGGGGATTTCTTACTGCTGGGGAGGGGCGGGGAGTTCTGTAGACCCTGACCAGTCTGGAAGGGGTTCATGTTCTTGACGTCCTCCTCGCTGAGGTCGTAGATACTCTTCCCCGTCTTACTGGGAATACCTGCCGTTATCAAACAAGGTACAGAAAAAATATGACAGAACAAGAAGAAAAACTCTTGAGATAATTCAAACACATTTCCAGCAGAATTTTCTTCCAATAATTTTGAGTTAAAGGGGCGTGTCGTTGCCTTCAGATTGGGCACTTTGGGTTCAAAAAGCATTTGTTATAGAATTAATAAGGTTGGAAAGAAAGTAGAATATAATGATCCACACACAAATCCCTCAAAACTGTGTGGGTTCCCCTTTACTTCAAGCACCAACAAGGTCCGCCATCTTGTGGAGACAAAAATTTGGTCCCACAAAATGGTGGACCATGTGAGTTCTTGAAGTGAAAGGAAAGCCACACAATTTCGAGGTATATTTGTGTGGATCATTATATTCTACTCTTAAAACATCTTTCCAACCAAATTAATTTCAAAACAATCCCCCTTTTTTAAAGCCCAAAGCGCCCAATTGAAGGCAGCGTGTCCCTTTAATCATGAAGACAAAAACATGTCACATGTTCTTTAGATTTATGAAACGTGTATTGGACCCTAGTGAACAATCAGGACAATTTCATTGAGTGCAAGGGCTGACCTACATGTACATGAGTATAGGTTTTTATAATAACAATTTTGCTGACTTTTCTGGGGGCCAAAAAAAAAAAAAAGGAAATCAGATGAATATCATGCCCTTTATTAAGTTAAATAGAAGAAAATACGACAGCTGTATTATGACTAATCATTCAATATCATCCGAGTTGTTTTTGTAAGCTACAAGCAATTTGCAATTACTGAATTCAATCCGACATGGTGAATGCAATCAACACTTTCTTATTTTCTCTAGAGGTACGCAATCAGGGCCCACTTTTATAGAGCTGCTTTAAGCACAGGTAGCCGAGCAGAGCAAAATTAATGCTTACCAGAATAAGATTACCAGCCAAAATACAATGTCACATGTACCAGTTATGACTGGTATCCTGCTCATTTCTGCTTAGCAGCTCTATGAAATTGGGCCCAGGTAATAGACTGTGCAAGTCTTGACGTATCGAAGACAAGAGAAAACAGCTTAAACAAAGACTTTAAAAAGGGCACTTTTGACTTCCATAATGTTAAAACATTTCTTTACAGCATTTCCGATCCAAACTGAGAATCAGAACTACGATTGCAGGGTACCGATCATCAGTAATGGCTCTCTATTCTGTTTGTATTTGGAGCCGACCTGTAAAGGGCGGAGTCAGAGATAGATGTCAACGCACTTTAGGATGAAAGAATACAACGTTATACGCAATCTTGACAGTCACAAACCTGCAGCAAAACAAAAACATCTAAAACCCTCTCCTCCGTACCTTCCTCCATCATGGAGACTTCTTGTGGAGACACAACCGGTGGCAAATTCTCTTTCTGCTCTTCCTCCCCCTGAAATATGCAGTCTACTGACTGCTGTTCTGCAGCAATTTCAGGCTCTTCAGAGAGCTCGTCGACGCTTGTTGGCTGTTTGGCCAAAAGGGATTCTCTGCAGAGTAAAAAAAAAGACATGAGTCTAACTTCTAAATTTTGGAGGAACAGAACTAGACAGCCAGGTAGAAATAAGTCTAAAACTGCGGTCTCCCTTAACAGTAGTCCACTGCCAGTTACAACACCTGAGGACCAGCCAAAATTTTCTCCAAATGATCTGGCTGCCTAGTTCATAGTGTTGAAAGCATCCCTATTTAATATGAAATATGGACAAGTGATAAAGCTTGTGGACTAGTGAAATGACAGGCTAACTGGTCCTGCTGGCTAGTCACTGAAAAAAAAGGTAACAGCAAAACCTGTAAAACTTGAAGGGACAAGAACTGCAAAAAGTCAAGATTTTTGAAGGTGTTCAACGACGACTCACCTTGCGGAAATTGTATCAATAATTTCGTCCAGGAATTCTTGAGCAAACTGCAGGTGCTCCTGGTGGTCCTGCCGGGTGAGGACCTGGACGCGGTCGGTCCAACGCTCCTCCTCGTCCAGTAAACGCAGGATATCCCAGGCCTCTGGGTTGGGGACTGGACGGGCCGGTGTGATGGGCGCACGATGGGAGTCTCAAATGTCACCTGATGGAAGCAAGAAGTTCAACGAAAAAAATCGTCATTGACAATTTCATTTGAAGGCTTCAATGAAGCAGTTGATATATTTTGGATTTCCTGTCAAAACTTGAAAAAACATTCCTTGGAAATGCCATGTAATTGTACATTACTGCCTACTCAACATCATAGGCTTGCATTTGTTGCATCTTCATTATTTCCTCTTTGCCGAAGTGAAGGATTCAAAAGCACTAGGGTTTTAGGGACATCCAGAAGGATTTGGGCCAAAGTGGGTTTCTGCTATGGGAGGATTCAGAAGGAATGGGGTCCTCGGCTGTATTTGACATTTATAAGAGAAAAGAGGATCGGGGTCTTATGCAGCTTGGCTAAAATGAGATTCCGAAGGATCAGAGTTTTATGGGGGGGGGGGTAAGTGCTGATCCCTGTCATAAAAGGATCTAGAACAATTCAGGCCATTAGCCATGGTAAGCAAAACCAGGAGGATTAAGACAGATCCGGGTCCTAACTTGGCTTTTAACTCTCTACCACTGAAGATTAACTGAAGATTGAGACTATGGGTATTAAAACAAAAGGTCCTAGTTTGTTAGGGTTACATGTACATACACATCCACTACCTAGTCCTTTGTAGTAATTTACTCACATTGTATCTCAAACTTGAAAATGTTTATTCAGGAATCATTGGTTAAAAGCTCTTTAAAAAGTCAACTTCTGGTGCATTATGTAAGTAAACAGTGTGTGTCTATCCTCCATGGTCTAAGTAATCGTTGTTAAAGCCATGCTTCCACACATTAGTAAACAGTCAATTTATGTGACAAATAAAAAAAACTTCTAAAAAGTTGAAAACTACAAATTTATGTGTGCTTCAAAAGGGAGCGATTACTCCTGCAGGTTTGTATAGCAAATTATTTAGACCAAAGATATTTTTGTGCACACTGAACGTTGCTATTGAGTGGCAAAACATGATTTTGTTTGTAGACATTTTGAGTAACATTTTGCTAAAATACAGGAAATCGTTCACTATTTAGAGCATGTAAGCCACACAGCCTGGACTTCCTGGAGGCACGATTAGTGCACAGCTCAATGGAAGCAATCATCAAACTTATACTGCATGGAGATTGAATTGTCTGATTTTTATCAACTTTTGATATAGATGAATGAAGAAAGGGGACACAGCTCAAAACACTTGTTCGGATGTTACTTTTTTAACTCTTGAATTTATGCGGAAATTACGACACAAAATGTAAAATTTCCCATATGACCAAGGTGCAGTATCTTGCCTGCCCGAAAGGCCCTGGAATGCACAAGGGCAATCTTTTTGTAAACAAAGGCTACATGGTCTACATTACAGAATTGGTAATTGTAAAATATACTTTTGATCACAGATTTACATAAAACTTACACAGTCTAATGATGATGATAGTAGAAAACATCCCTTGAAATATTACTGTCTGAAACCATAGTTGATGAGAAATGAACAAACTAATTCTCCGATTGGAGTTTATCGCTCAGTGAGCATTTATTCATTTGTTGAACCTATATGATTTCATGCAAATGTGTAATCGGTTTTTCACTATTTTCTCGTGACCCAGATGGCCGATCGATCTCAAACTTCTATTTGTCAGTTTATGTATATGGTGGATTACATAAAGTGCTTACACTGCCAGCAACTGTTTTGTTAGCAAAAACCAATTCTGTAATGTTCCTTTAAGCGTTAACAATAATAATGTCCTGTGGATAAAACAGACAAGACAAACCTGAAAACTGTCCACGCATGGGTTAGTCACTAACAGAGTAAGTAAAATTTATAACACAATGTGCACCCATAAAATATCTGATGAGTGTATTAAACTAATATTCATTCAAACCGTCCTGCAGTGTGTCTTGGTGTATATACTCCAAGATGCCTCAAAATCTCCCCTTATGCTGAAAACCCGCCCTGCACTCAGGATTCCCCTAACCACCATTTTCTATGTTCCAAAAATATTTAATATAAACTGGCAATTTCCTTTCAAAGTTTTTCAACGAAATGAAAAATTGTGTATGTACCAAGTCAAACAAATTGTATCAAAACCATAAATTTTGAGTATTTCTTTGGTTTGAGTCTATTTTTATGATTTACCGTGTAACTGATCCATCACGCAATTGTTCCCAGGGAAACTTTTTTCCGCCACTGCAGAAATCCTGGGCAGAACCCTGCACAACAGTGAGGTAACCCATCCCACACTTTCCTGTCACTGCATTTGTGTGTGTGATCCATCAGTGCCACTGAGTGCCACTGCAGAAATCCTTATCTCTTCTGGCCCAAATTCCATTGCAATTGAGCACAGCTGGTGGCTTCTCCAGCTTACCACTCTCATTGAAGCACTTTAGGCAATGGCTCTACTCTCTACATCAGCATTGTGTGCCTCAAAATGCCACTGTTGTGGCATAGTGAGGTATGGGTTGGTTGTCTCAAGAAGTACACTGATTTAAAGGAGTAATGGAAAACCACAAATGTACATACAAATTTAAGTAAACTGGACTCATCTTCAACACAAGCAAATACTCTCGCATTACAATGTTCACAAAAATGTCTGACTTCTTGTGTTAGAAATAATATTGTGCACACAAACTATGTCATAATGTTCACACGGAAAATCTACATTACATGTTATACAATGTGTAGCATGTTATAGGGACATGTCACATGTATCAGACAAGTTCATTATTCCATAAGTTTCCCATGCAATCACTCATCATGCACTGTACAGGCAAAGTTGTCTAACATTTTAAATCTACGATTAATTCAACATGTTGAGCTTCATACACATCAAACGTTGTGTTAAGGGCCTGGCTGGCAAACTCATCCCATGCAGAGGTTTACGACAGCTACCTCAGGGTGTGATTGGTCTAGACTCCCTGCCCCAGGGAGGACGGTCATGTCTTCGAAGACGTCTTGCGGCTCCCAGCTTCTCGGCTCCGAGGGAAGCAGCATGGACTCCGGGAGTGCCTCGCAGTGATTGGCCACCTCCTGCATGTGGCTGCCCTCAACGTCCAGCTCCTTCTCCAGGAAGCGCAGCTCGTTGTCGTTGACGTGGAGATCCTGCAGCTCAGCATCCGTGGTGAGTGACGGCTGGTTGCGACAGCGTTGATTCTCATCCCGTAGGCAGGTGTGTGGACTGTCGAACAAGTCCTTGTCAATGTTGCTGGCGCCAAGAGCTTCTAACACTTCCATCATGTCCTTCTCCTTGAGACTGTCAATGGGAAAACAGAGATCATCATCCACTTCATTTTGGGAAAACCCCAGATCCTTGTCTTGAGCGACTCGATGATACGGTTGATCCAATATGGGCTCAAACGGCTTCCGTTCATCGTGAGTTGGTACAAGCTGATGATACAGACCGACAGCAGCTTGGTCGTGCCGATTCTCCCCAGGTGAATCCTGTTCACACAAGCTCCCACCGGCTGTAAGGGGCTTGTACTCGTGGCCAGGAAAACCTGGTTTGAAATCTCCGCTGGTCTCGTCTTTGGACGCTCGCCCGTGCATGGCAAATAGAAAATCCTCTTCCCTCAGTTCGTATCTTGGAAACTCATAAAGCGAGGGCGGCTGCGAGGAGTCTCGTCAAACGGCCCTTGACGGCGGCCCCCTGCCATGGGGTCATTCACTGACCCTTCACCACTCATAAACCCCCTTCCCATGTCAAATCTCTCCCCGACCAAGATGGCGGGCATTGAGAGCGAACGCTGGGCTTGCTTACGCCTCGCATGATCCCGGTTGAAGTTGATGTTTTCCACCGTCGTGTAGTCGAGCCTCTGGGGGCACTATAGCGCCCTCTAGGTTTGCGCTGGGGTGAGTGTGGGATGTCTTCTTCAGTGGACTGCCGTCCCTCCTCGTGAGAGTTTACATCGCCCATGACTTGGACAAACACCATGATTGTTCAGTTAAAGCATAAAGTGGTTTTAAAGCAACCACAAATAAGGAAGGGTAAAAAAACAAAAGAGGAAAAAGAGATTAATTTTGGACACAAGTTCTACTACATGTATGGTCAACCAAACTGTGAAAACTGTATAATCATCACAACAAGCGCAAATGCCAGGGGATCTGCTCTCAGGAGATACTGGGGAAGGAAAATAGAAAAAGATGATTCTATTATAAAGGTCGGTTAAAGGGGCACTGTACTTTCTGTTAGTTCATGTGCTTGCGTACAGTGTAGCTAGTATACTGTCATTGCTTAAAGATACATCGCCAGTTGAGGCGAAACAAAGGCGCTAAAATCAAAATGCATTCAGCGGGATAAGGTATTACATGTACACAAGAGCTACGGGGGTGAATGACTTCAAAACAATCTAGCGAAGGATTTGATTAGCATACATGGATGTATGTACGCCAAATACATTGTGTGTAATATTCATGTAACTAAAGAGAAATGTAACAGCAATATGTACAGAAATATATAAGGTGGTCATTACATCTATTATAAAAAATTAATAATACAATTTTTAAGTACAATTGTCAGGTAAGGTTCAGATTTACAATGTACAACAAATTCATGTACAATCAATGTACATGTACGTACATGTTTTTACAGTCCTAACAGATGGTACTTGGAAGTTGGGATAATAATTTGTTTTTAACAATTAAGAATATTTTTACAACAAGTCAATTTGGAGCTCCCAGAAAAACAGGACAAAAATTTACTGTCGCTTCGTATGCTGCACCTGTCCAAATAGGGGATTTTTTATCCTCCAAAACTGTTCAATGAAAATGACAGAAATTCTGCATAATTGTTGTTTACTGAATGTAATTGTACAGGCATCAACACTGGGTCATCATGCAGGGTTTGTTTTATATACTGGGTAAGCAATTGCGTCAGGCCTCGAATTACCAGCCATGGGGGCCACCGTCTCTGTTGCTCTGGTCTTGGCCTTGGTGCCCCTTTCAAAAGTTTTATAGACTTTAAGATATTTCAATGGAAATGCCCTTTGCAAAATGAACACGGCCATGCTCTATCAAAAACGAAATTCCATTTGTAAATCAAATACTAATAACGAAAATGTTATACGTAGCTAAGCACATTTGGAAAATAGTGGTAACAACAAATATCATCTTGAAAATCATACCATCATGAATAAAGACATTCCTGTTACATTTTGTATGTAAAAGTACCACAGGAATGTACATCATGTAAAATAGATGTACATGTACATGTCGTTTACGATATATGCCATCTTACTAGTATTTGGGTTTTAGCTATGAGCTCCGTTTAGCGTTCAAATTTTTCTATGCAGCAAGGTTCACCGATCAATCATGCAAGGAATTTCGATATTAAAACTCACAGAGGCCACACGTGATATTTGTGCATAGCTCATACTTGAGCGTTCAAAAAATGACATCATTGCCCCTAAAGATGGCCTGGAACACCGGAGAGCGCAAGATACATGTGTAGGCAGGAGTCAGTGGAGAGTGGAAATTCGAGGAGCCAATCAATGCCTTCGGGATCTGGTGCAAGATTGATTGATTGATTGAAGAGGTGGACTACTTTACACTGTGTAATGTGTAATGTCCAAAAACAGAAGCTACAAATACCAGGCTATATGACACATGCAATTAAAAATATAAATGACCAACTTTGGTTGCTGAAAAAACTGACAAGTACGAGCTAAAACTATGCCATGTCAGGTCAGGGGCATTAACCCACACCTAGGGTAGTTTAAACTGTCAAGCCGACCCAGAGGATCTGTGGATGAACACACGTTCATCACGCACAACTGTAGAGACTTCCCCTTAAAAACAACCCCGGATGACACATTTCCTGATTAAAGGGCGACCAATAACGTTGACTGGACGGCCAAAAAATGACGACAGCTGCAAACAACGCGGGACTCAAGGAGAGTTAAACGACTAATGAAGAGACAACAACCACAGCTGGTGATTACTGAGTGATCACTCGCACATAAACACTCCCCCAGTCACTCCCACTGATTGAAAAGATGCACCATGTTGACAACCGTTCTCACACTTGAGGTCTTTGTAGAGGATCTGCGTAGCTACTTCGTACAGAAAGCATGTGCAGAGCGAACCCCCTGCCCTACAGTTTGTATGTCTGTACAGACAAGTGAAGATACACATTGTACAAATCTCTGTACAAAGTACAACTTATGTAACTGTAGTACTTTACAAATGTAGAGAGTGCATGCTGTAGTACATACTGCATGTAGAACAGAGAATGAATGCAGACTCCATGTGGATGACCTTGGACTTGGCAGAGTGTGAAATAGACAAAGTATGTTTCCCTACACATTGTAAACTATGTGATGTGGGGGAGGTTCCACTATCAAAGAGCTGCCAACATTTGCATCTGGCAATCAGGACGATATTGTACAACAATCAGGGAGACATTCATCATAATATGGACAAAAATTGATTCCAATATCAGGGAGATTTCAAAATTTATTCATCAGAACATGGAAAGATTGGTTTACTTTCAGGGTACTTTCTGCAGAATCAGGGAGAGTTGGCAGCTCTGCTATCATGGTTGTCCATGGTTCGATCATTTTTGTGAGGTTTTCTTTTGCAGTTACCTACATGTACATGTAGTTGTGCAGTGTCACTACTACAGTTGGTTTAATGCCCTGAGCCGATGTCTAAGTTTGTGTACAAAGAGCACAGGTCATAAATGTAAATTGCAATGACTGTATGTTCAGTGATTTTAATCTTTGATTCAGAAAATCCACATGTCAGTTACCGTTACCAGTTCATTTATAAGCAAACGAGATTCTGAAGACACACATTGTGCAATTGCATAATTGCCAGCAAAAAATATTTATCACGGAAATTCATCTTTTATTTTGGGAAAAAAAAATCAACAGCAAATAGCGACTCTTCATACATGTAATTCTTACTTTGTAATTAATAAGGCAGATGAAGTTGGGCCCAGTGAAGCACAGGGAATGAGTCGTCTTTAGACTGAACGCTAATATTGAGTAACAAATGAAAAACAAAAAAAAGTAGCAACTGACACATTTTGTGAAGCATTTTGCTACGAGTGTGTACATGTAAGCTATGGACGGGAAATCGTTTGTGCAGTATGCGAGGTACATGTACATAGTACATCCCATGGGTGAAATTCCACAAGACCGCAGGGCAGGGCTTCTAGCTCAAAGTTTTTTATCGGACCAGAATTTATTTCACAAGACCAAAATCAAAATGAGAGAGATTTTTCAACAAAGTTCAACATTAAAACTATTTTTTCATTTGAACACTCACCGAGAGAGAAGGTTTAAATTTCATTGTCTTATGGGTAATGTGTACTTTGATGCTCAGCACAGAATTGAAAGATTTTACCAGACTCAAACTCAAAGTCAACATTTGAACATCATTTCTTTAAAATAAAGATATTGCACAATGAGGTATTATTATTTAACTAAACAACTTAATTGACAGGTCCGTACTTGTTCAGTCCTTTGGCCCGATGCTGAAATTTTAGCCCTACATGAACTCTGTCTGTAGCCTATTACGTGCCTGTATATTTTGCAAAAAGTTACAATTTGCACTTACTGTAAAATTCAAATTCCAGATTGGAAACTATCTCACTCTAGAGGCAGAGTACTGTATGCTAATATGGTCTGCTGTTAGAGGTCAACCATGAAAGGTCAGGCCATCTGAGGTCAGCATGAGACGGCTCTGAATGAACAAGACAGCATCATCAGTGAGATGTACACTGTGCTATGCACGGTATGTGTGACAGGAGAATCTTGTACACTGTGTAATTGGATTATACTTATAGGAGTATGACACATATTGTGGGGTCACAACATGCATGTAAATGTACACGGTGTGATGTATACATGTACATCATGTACATTGTGAATGTCCAATAGGGCACATGGAATGTAAACGTGTAATGAGTGTAGAGTGAATATTAGACATCAGACTGTGGGCTCCGACTGTGAATGATAATGTAAAACATACAGTACATGTCGTCATAACACGAATGAGTACTAATAGAGTTCAGCACATGTCCTCATGACATGAACGATGTGTAATTAATTGTTTCTGAGTAATGTGGTGACAAAGGGCATGATATTTGGTCCTTGGAAAAGGGCTAACATTGTACACATGGTGTACATACATGTGTACATCATAGGCTTTAAAAGACATTTCACTTTCAGGCTGTTTTATCACGATTTTTCAGGTTTTCCCTAGACAAGTGTCCACTTTCGTAAAGCTGTAAATACATGTAATTCCCAAGATAGCAGAAAAAATGCACATTGTAAGCAAGATTTCCCATAGATTCCATTATTTATAAAAACAGTTACGAAGATTTGACATTGTTATAGTGTGAGTTCACCAAAACAAATGCATTGTTGAGAACTTCTCAGCTTGCACGAACCACTGGCAATTTAACGCTCATTTAGCGTAGCCTGCAGTAAGCAGCAGATATGAAATAGAAACTGTGCTAAGGGTTGCTCCAGAAGTGGGAAAACTTCTGCTTACAGGCTTTATGAAATTGACCCACTGTCACTTTTCAGAAAAATTAGAAAGTAGTAAATATGATTTTTGTTCATGGGGGCGCTTGAGGATGTCGCTAAGTACTTAATTTGCAACAAAAATTAATTCCGGAGCTTACCTTGAGAGATTTGGTAGGAGGCGGTGATATGAGTATGTTGTCTCTGCTCAATGGCTTGAGGATGGAGAGTGGGGCTAGCGCAGGCCTGTTGGGTGCCTGAGGTTGCAATGGCTGGGGCAGGGAAGGCTTCAAAAAGCCCACTTTAACGGGGCTAGATTGGGCAGCGCTGGAGCTGTTACAGACTGGTGAGAAGGGGTTCACATTCATCATTAACCTGTTGGAGAAAAACAAAATCACAAAAAGAAGAAAAGATGAGAAAGTTTTTAAGTCACGGACAGAGGTTTGCCAGTGGGCACGGAGACAACATGGACAAGGGGAAAAAACAACTTGATACAGTTGGTTTGATACGAAGAATCTTCAGTCAAAGAAATTTGGGATCACTTCCAAAATGAAGAGTAAATATGCCAGCGTTCTTCCTTAACAGTGGTCTGCTGCTGGCAGGCCTAGAACAACACAGAGGCCACGGCCAAAATTTCCATACAGACTTTAAGACTTTCTAATGGAAGTGCACTTAAAAACAATAAAAACAGCCTTGCTATCTAAACATGCTAAAAGATTAAATTCCTGGTCTGCGCTGACCAACCATTCAAATTTCTCTCCAAGCGGTCCGGCTGGCTACAGTATGTAGCAGTGTTGAAAAGCATCCCTACATATATGAAATATGGACCTAGGTGAATTAGCTGACGGACTTGTGAAAAGGCAAGCGAACTGGTCCAGCTTGCTAGCGGCTATAATTGACACAATTTCAGGGAAAACCCTACAATTCCCCATCATGTAGAATACAATGCAGTACTTCAGTAAATATAATCATGTACATGTATGTAGTGTGTCAAACCAAACATTGTACGGGTTCATAAATTTATAATAATTGTCTAAATAATTAAAATAATGTGACTACACCTCAATAATTGATTTCTGAACACAAAAACAAAAACCAATGCTGACGGTAAGACATCGAAGCCGTGCACTTATCCACGCACACATGACCAGACCTACCTGAGGCAATTGCAGAAAGTTTCTAAGTCACGGACAGAGGTTTGCCAGTGGGCACGAAGGAATGTTAGCAACGAACGACATGGATGAAGGCAAAAACGTGTATGAGTCATCCAGACAAAATAGAGGAACCATACCAACCGGAATAATCATCTTACGGCAACTCAGAGATTCTGAATTACATTGCATCTCTGTTGATTGTCTTAGCTTCTCCAGTCATCAGGCAATAGGTGTTTACTTTAAGACTTGTTTGTATGATTTGAGTGTTTACAAGTGACCAAATTCAGTTGGGCTTTACAAGTAATATTACTGGACAGTGTACATGTACCTTTCCTGAATGAATTACATAAAAATATAAATAATTCAACCTTGCCACTTGTAGCTTAAAATAAAGACGCTGACGGTTGGTGAGGCTCTGAGTTGGGTGGAATTGATTTTGCATGGCTAATTATTATGCAGCTAGCTTAAAAAATCGGGCCCCCCGAGTCTGAGGTAAAAACTATACAGCACGGAATCATGCAGGAAAAGTGTGAAGGTAACACCTTTTATTTTAGGACTCAGTGCATTTGCCATGATGATACGTACTGTACATGTATTCTTGAAATATTAAATGATGCTGGGTATTATTTGGAAGAAGAGTGGATTTGCAGTGCCACTGACCATTCACTTAACACTGCATGGTCCCTGAAATGGAGTCTGGTTGCCAGACTGGAGAATTCACACTTTTAGAGTACAAACACAAAACCTGTGGGCGTCAGTGAAAACATTGGTTCAAGGATCAATTGCAGTAGTTGCCTATACCATATAATAATATACATTACACTGTTCAACAATACAATAATAATACATTGTATGTATACAATAGGGGCCTACATGTACACTGTTCAACAATACAATATCAAAAACCCAGGATACTTTCAACTGCTGCCTAAAACAACCAGTGCACTTTATAATCAGGACATAATTGTGTGCTTACAGTTTAACCAGGAAAAACATATGGTCTACGTTTTTTATAAACTGGTATTTACCACCTTTTTTCATGCCTGCATTTATATCCAGGGATGAGATTTGATATCAATTCCTGAAAAATGGCTCGTGGGTCTGAGTCCCCCTTATTCTAGACCTGAAACCTCTCCAGATGTTACAATTCAGTGAGGTTTACAGACTCTGTGCATCACCCATAGAGCTATATATATTGACTAGCGCTAACACCCCGTTATACACGCACTAAGGTTTTGAAGCCGTGTGGGCGCATCCATGTTTATGTACAAACCAATACAAAAGCTTGAAATTTTGTACGGCAATTGTACGGCTATTTGCATGATAAAGCGTTTGTTCTTTTCTGTGCGTCATCGAACCAAATATGCAGCAAATGAGAATGCACAATCTGCTAATGAGCGTACAAACTGCGAGCGTCATGTGCGTCATGTTTAACATGTGCGTTTGCGCGTATACGGTTTTTTTTTAGTTCGTCATTCTTGCCGGCATATTGTGTATCCTTGAAGCAGATTTCGTTTTTTCCCCCTTGACATCTTGAAGCATTGAATCCTCCCAAATAAGGCTTTAGTTCGACTCAGCATTTTTCCTAAGACGTATGTAACACTATCAGAGAATCACCTACTACATATTTTTTTAAGACATCACTAAAATCACCTGTTTACAAGAGCAATGATCGTTAGATTAAATATGGCGCGTACGTAAGCGCGCACGCCGAATGCAAAATTTTTGCGGCCATGTGTGCTCTCTTAAAATTAAAATCGTCCCGTAGTCACGCAACACATCAAACATGTCTGCGCCCAGGGTGGCTTCTAAACTCAGAGCAAGTTAGCGCTCTAGTCAATATATATAGCTCTATGGCATCACCAGAAATACAAAACTACAGGTTTGGACACAATGTGGACTATTTCTTTCTCCCTTTTGTGACTACTTAAATACTTTTTTCAAGACAGTTTGAAGGATCAAGGAAATTTTGAAAAAATTCATGAAAAACCACACACCTGTAAACACTGTTTGAAACATCTTTAAATACATGTATACACTACATGTATGTAATGTACAGTTTCATCAGGACTCCATGCATAAAGAATAATGAACAGTAAAATACATTTGAAATGCCACATGTTGCAAGGAGGGCATATGGTACTTTTTATTGTTCTGAGATGAGTTAAAATGCCCAGTGGAATACTATTACTAGTCAGGGCTCAGTGATCTTAGCACTGGGCTAGCAAACTCACAACCAAATAAGGTATTAAGCCTTGCCAGCAGACTAGTGGAAATTAAGGTTTGTTTTATTTTGTTATAGGTTTTTGTCATTGTTTTTTTTCAGGGGGGGGGTAATATTTTTTGTTTAAACTTACACTAGTATAAAGGTTTATAATTTTGTTCTTCTTCATTCATTTGTAAATTTTAATTCTCCGGATAAAATAAAGTCCTTATATTCTGAGCAGGTCGCCCAGGGAAGGGCAAAATTACTGTGGTGTATAAACAAAACTGTCATAAAAAGCGCTCCCACGGTAAATAAAAATCTGATTTTAACAGATGAAATCAGTTAAATGGAATACACAAAAAGTTTAACAACAAGGCACTTTGGCCTTTTGCTGAGCGATTTTGCATTAAAAAATCAACGTTAAAAAACAATAACAAACAAACAAAACAAGGGTTAGTTTGTTAACCTGTAACTCATCAAAACAAAACCAGCAAATGACAAAATATCTTTCTCTCTTCAATTTTTTTGTGCTAGTTTTCTCCAGTACAGTGAAACTTACTAGCCCGGTGATAAGGAGGGGGGGGGGGTGTGAACCCCACACCCCCTAAATCTGAGCCAGTTTTTTAAAAAATACATAGCAGCATGTAAACTAATATTGGGTTCCATCATATTGATAAAATAATTTGTTATACCCTTTTTAGAACCGATGTTAGTGCAGCGACTATAGCATATAGTAAATTTAAGAATACTTAATTTAAATGTTTTACATGTAATAATTGCATCTTAAAAACCTTTCTTGTTTTACCAGTTGGTCCTTACAATGATGTGTGATAATCAGTTAAGCAACTGTAAACAAAGGCTTTATAAAGTCAGTTTATCTGGTGTGCACACTTCACTGAATCAAATTAGTTTTTTTTTAAATCTCTCTTCAATACATGATGTACTAGGGCATAGCACGTAAAAAAACAACATTGCATTGTTATTCAAATAAATTGAACATCACGCAAAGACATCATTACACGGTGTGCGATTGTGATAATGGGGTTAACGAAACATATAAACTGACAGAGGGTTTAACCACACCGTGAACAAAGATTGATTTTAAAATCACAAAGTCATTGACGGTTTACAACATGTACATGACATGAACATTCATTGTGTGCTGTAGTGTTAGCTCAGAGGCAGGTTTACATGGTATGCACAATGATGATGGTGTAGTCAGACATCAGTGTTCAAGGTTAACATTGATACACCCTGTACAGTAAATTGTGCATTGACATGTATTACATGTATAAATAAAAGTATGACAGTGTCAGTATGATATACTTCAGTTTGTTTCAAAAGCACTTCAAACAAATTTCAAACTTTTTTCGTTGAAAAGACCCTCCCTGTGTACTGTACAATTAAACCCCTTCAGTTTTCATGTAACAATAACATAAAGTCACAATTTTACACAATGCACGCGGTCACATTGTTTCCAATTTACAGGCTTGTAGTATTTGTGTATCTCGTTACTTTGCGTGCTACAATAAAGGCAAGACACATTGAACGCTAGATGGCGTTTCAGAACGATGCGATAGCATGAAAATAAATTTCCCTTTATTGGTGAAGTATAAAACGCCTTGACCAAAGACTTTACGTGTCTGCGCTTGCATGGTAAATAGGGTTTTTCCCCCGAATTGCATAATCACCATCGCTGGTGCACATGCTAAAACCATGCACGAAGCAGTGTTGTCGCTGGTATGCACGCAAAAGCCAGCGACAGCATGGTCTGCTAAGCACAGTTCCTTAGAAAAAGACACAGGCTTTATTTTGACACCATTTTGGACACTTTGGATCAACAGAAAGATTAGTTTACTGTAAAACGTAAGATTTTTTTCTTCTTTAATATTGTTGTGAAATTACATATAGTTGTATAAGAATAGATTATAGATTTATCAGCTATTGATCACCAATAATTGGCAATAGATATGCAGCGATATAGGCTGGCACGTGCAGCGCGCCGCACCTGCTACGTGATTATTAATACGTGTGCGCGATATAAAGAACGTCTTGTTTATATCGAGCACCCGCACCTTTTGCGCTAGCGCCCTCTTTGGCGTAGTGCGTCAAGTTGTCTGCCACGCTACACGCTAAAACGCTACCATATTAATTAATGGATTTTATCGTAATTGTTCTGGATCGAATGTTATGTTCTCTATTCCTAGTAAAACATGTTGTGTTAATATAAAAGGCTGTGGAACATAAAACATATGAGTTCTTGCTCGGATACTGAAGTAGTCGGACCTGACCTAATAAATAGTTGATTCCACACTGTGATTCTGTCCGTGTTAACTTATTTTCGGTTCTCAAGTCTCCCGCGAACGAATTCACAACAATATGTTTTGCTTTGTTGTTTTGGGGAATTTTTTTGAGGGGTGTTTGCGCAAAGTCAAAATGCTGTGGTCTTGCTAAATTTTGTAAAATTTAGTTTTTGCCATGATGCCCCCACGAGGCAATTTTTGTGGCTGGGTGACACGAAAATCATAGCAAAGTGACGATTGTGTCATGAGAGTGAGAAGTTTCCTGGGGCGCTAGTACTAGTAGCACTTAGGCTAGTAGTAGCTAAGTACAACTGAAGAAGTCAATTTTTTTTTAAAGGGAGTACAGCGCCCCAGTTACTGGGTCTACATCAAAGTACTGAAATGTAGGGTGTCATGGCCGAGTGGTTTAGAGCACCGGATTCAAGTTCTGGTGGTCGAGTCATCTGGGTGTGTGTTCGAATCCCGGTCATGACAATTGTGTCTTTGTCCCTCAAGCAAGATGCTTCACTATAGTATTATTGCTCCTCTCCACCCAGGGGTATAAATGGTTACCTGCGAGAGGGTAGAGGTTGATATGTGTATGAAAAAGCCTTCGGTGTGCCAGGGCAGCACAGGGCTGTACATACCATGAATACTCCCCACCTACTCCTAGAATTATGAGGTTCGATCCGCTATCGGCTCCATGAACCTCATAGAGAGCCATGTACAAATTCCTATACAAAACTTTTTGCCCTTTACGTTTCTGCACCTGGAGTTCTCATTTGAAACCGGATCTCGCCAAAAATAGGCTCTACGAACTCTCATTGAGCGCTGCATGGGTCAAGAAAATCCACTCTGCAAAAAGTCGTAGGAAAAACATTTCACAGCAGCACACGCACATGGCCGGACTTGCAAAAAGTCTACCAACAAACTGGTACTCCGCGCGCAGCAACGCTGGTCCCGACAACTGTGGGTTGGTTTTGTACACAAATCATGCGACTCCTGCGCCATATTTGTTACAACACTGTTTGAATGGGAAAGGAATTACTGTAAGAATTTATCGCTTTTTAACAATTTTAAATTTGTGGAGTGGATTTTCTTGACCCATGCAACGCTCAATGAGGAACACGTAGAGCCTATTTTTGGCAAGATCCGGTTTCAAATGAGAACTCCAAACAAAAAGTTTTTTTACAGGAGTTTGTACATGGAGCTCTATGGGGTTCATGGAGCCGATAGAGGATCGAACCTTAACTAGGAGAGTAGGTACTCCCCAACCAGGGAGCTGAGAAAGATTACAGGAATGCTATTCTAGCCCAATGACCAGGGCACTAAATGTAAAGCGCATTAAAACTTGACTGTAAAATGCGCTAAAGAACTTGTAATTACATGGAAACTGTGTTGTGAGTATGACAAGTGCTTCTTTCCTCCATTGTCTGTTTACTGTGAATACAGTGTAATGATTTTCACACAACAGTCACAGTCAACACCAACATTTCAACAACATCATTATTACATGACCAAGCATTTGTTGACAAGTTGAATGACATTTTTCTTTAAATGCTAGAGAAGTAAAACTGAAATTCATTACTTCAAAAAGTTGAAAATATAACAATCCTTTTTTTTTCTTCTTTTTACACAGACACAGACAGAGTCAGAGATATAAATAATTCCTAAATAAGTAATTGAACGATATTGAATTTGTTGATTTAAACAAATTCAAAGTCATTTATTAAAAATAAAATAATGTAACAAATCATCAATCATTCAACTTTCAAGCATGTTTTCATTAACTGGGACCTTAAATTACAACAGAGTTTACCAGAATAAATAAAAAACTCTTACTTAGTCTTACAAAAACAAGTTTGTTCTAAACGCCCCAAAATACGGCCGCTATGCGTTTGACGTTTGTACACGTTCGGTCCTAAATACGATACACAGTAAATAACTCCTCCGTGTATACGTGTTCATTGCAAGTTACATGCAAAATATAACGGACAGTCGGGTGCTTTTTGTAATTAACTTATGCAGGAAGCTTGGAACGGCATCATTCAACAAGCAAAATAAACAAAACGGACACGCAGCTAAATTTCCTTTTGAATGAACATGATTAAATGAGAAATCCTCACCTTAGTTTCGTAAGAAATCTGAAAAAGAAGTCGAAGGGTGTACGACGGGCCACCAAAATAACGGGGAGACGTTTTCAAATCCATGACCGTTTGCGGCCGATTCTCTTATCCTTGTAACTGCGCACGCGTGCAATCTTATGCAAATTATTGGGTACCGGCGGCTTAGCTCATAAAAACTGCTCTGTGATTGGTTGACTCAACTTAACGCTTGACTGAACAGAAAATTGTCTAAAATAAAATTCGTCGTGTTGAAAATTAACTGAACACTAATTTTTACCACAGAATATTTCTTGTTAATAGAAATGTCTACCTTTTTTGTAAACTTCCTTTTTTAATTTAGCCATCGAGCTCCACATGCAAAATAAATAACCCAATGGAAGCTTACATTTCACAAACTACTGACTAAGGACAGTGACTTTTGGGATCTAAAATAACTTCGTCACAATTTGACCCCATGGGTCGTTGGATGGAGCTGGGATGGGAGGGGCAAACCTCCTTTTTGTTTTAATTTTAAGAACTTATTCAACTGCCTATGTTATAGTTGCAGGGAATACATATTTTGCCCAAAATGAAAAAAAAACCACACAAAATAAACAATTAAACACACCCCAAAAAACCAACATGCTGAGAATAATTATAGATAATAGTATACGTAAATAGCTCTCAAGTTCTAATCATCCTGTTGTGATTTGCGGCCTTGTCATGATATGGCAGGTGGATTTTGACAGCTGTGGGCTTTGAAGATACCACAATGCATGTCGGGGTTTAATGTTATTTCATTGGTGTTAACTCCCTAGTGAAAGGGCTCTTGTCTCTTGCCTTCGGAAATCTGAGCGGGAGTTTTGTTTTCTTTATAAATTTGAGCTTCTTTAGTTCCGCATAATCATACTTTGAGTTTTCCGGCAAAGTCAGCGCTCTTTGGGATCTGTGTTCCTCAACTTTCTAATTAATCTACATTGAACTTAAGTGATTTAGTACTATTAGTACACAGTATTTTGTTTGGAGATACATGAGATGGGGAAAGTCGAAAGTCAATAATGTTACTTTTTGTTTTGTGAATGTGGTGCGACCCCGCGTGTGTGTTGGAGCATAATGTTGGAGATCGAGAGCAAGGGTTGGAGAGCTGGAGAGGTGGACCTAAGAACATGACAGTGTGTGCCGGTCGTTCACGACAGTTTGACGATGTTTTTAAATTTAACTCCGTGCGAAATATGTTGAGCCCATGTTATGATAGGCTCGCTCAATCTTGCGATTGCGCTGCGCATTCTAAGGAATTTCATGACCATCAACAGCTGACCTAAAGTGCGCGCGCAATTTCAGGATTCCCATCACTCAGAAACAACCCTGGAATGATAAACTAAAAAAATAAGAAGGGGTTTAATTGGAGGCGTGGCGTTTGGAGAAATGCTAAGTTAAAATTGTTGGAGTTTTTCAGAACAGGCCTAAATGGTACTTTGGAGCACAAAATTAATGGGTACATCTTTTTGACTAAAAGGTTTTAGTTTGTATCTCCATAGAAGAATTTCTATATCTGTTTTATGTTGTACTGCACTATAGGTAGGGCCATCTCGTGCAGATCGGCGCTGGCAAATGCGCGCGGGAAAAAGAAGTCCAATGTAAATTTATGGTAATCTGGTTGGCTTGAAAGTGTTTTACTTTCACCGTGGTTAATCAAAACCTAATCTAAACTTAAAAGTTTGTTTAGGCCACCGGTCTCATCCAATACCGCCGGGGATGGGCGATGACTTGTACATTTTGAGGATATATAGTGATGCATGATCGGACTTATTACTGCTGATCGGTGCGATGGGCACACAAAACGACATTACACAATGATAATGTTAACTATCAACTGACCCTCTTCTTTTGAAACCAAAGTTGCAGGAGAAGAATTTAAAAAAAAACTTCGGTATAATGTTGCGATCGAGTCCTACTTGCAAGGTAAATATGACAATTATTAATTTTCAATGGATTTACACCAGGGTATTTATTGAAGGGTAGATTCGAAACAAGAAAGAGGTGACCGGGGGTTATTGGGTCAGCAGGGCAACAGCCCATCGCCTATGGTTCATGGCGCTGGCCCGGGCCGCAAATTTATGTTCTGCAGCACACGCTGGCTACGGAGTCAACAGTTAAGGATGGGAAGAACAGCCTATGCCCTAACTGTTGACTCCATAGCCGACGTGTAATGCAGGAAAAAATTCGCGGCCCGGTACGCGAAATTTACATTATAAATAAATCTCCCTGGTTATCAGCGCATTCAACAAGTGGTTCGCTAGGCCAAACCAGTGAGGACAGTCAAATAATTATTATGTCCACCATTCGGCTTCCCAGGTGTAACCACTGCTGCCTGCTCCGGGAATGAATTATTTTGAAAGAAAAACCTTACCAGTGGCAAATTTGGCGGACTATATAGTGAAATGACAAGCCAGCTGGTCCTACCGAGAATGAGACACACAGCATTCGAGTGTTTGTTTTGGAAAAAGAGTTGAAGATGTTTTCTTGAATGTGTTCTCATTTTTGTAATTATGCTGATGACGATAATAATGGTAATTCTTGTGTAAGAATAGATGCCCATATCCAAGCACACCTCCCAAACCAATAGACCTCAACATTGAAAAGAACAGGGCAAGTGAATCTTCTCAATGGAACTCATGATATATTTTAGCGTATTTGTTCTACACATTTATCTCCAATTCCATAATCTAGTAAAATAACCAATGTGTAACTAATATTGGCTACGAAACGCAATTATACAGTTTGCTCGGGCGCATTTAAGATATTGCGCAGAATTTTGCGCGATCTCTTAATTGCGCGATCTTTATTGGGCTCGTAACAAGTGTCAGTTAGTCAGTCAGTCAGTGCCGTGTTGTTCAAAATCGGCCTGTTCAGCTTTATTTACCGCGCGCTCGTTTAGTGCACAAAATACTGTGAGGGCATACAGAGGGGTTAAGTGATGATGCTCAAAAGTACTGCTTAAGTCTTTATTTGTGAGCTAACTTATCACTTTTAGAATAACTAGTACTACTAGATCTTGGGAAGATGGCGAGCTCATCAAGCAGTCCAGCGGCGGTCGATCCACAGAAGGTTGCCGAGGAGCACGAGAAACGGAGACGGTTGCGACAAGACTATCGCAGTTTGATTGCAGAAACACAAAGTGAGTCCTATAATAACTTAAGTCAAATTGTGTGAATGTTTTGTCAGTCAGTGGATTGGTTGGTGGACTGGTGGTGGTATTCTATTATTGGGATTGAGGGCACGGGGTGCGGGTAACTAGGGTACGGGGTTATCGACCACCGCCAAACAACATCTTCCTCCATGGACCATGGACACCCCCTCCTTTTCCTTGACCTTGTTTTATGTTGACTTCATATTTTTTCATAGAATCATCACATTCACAATCACATCCATCAATTCATGAATATGATTGTAAAATTTGACTATAAAATGCCATCTCCATTCGCCCTGGTTGAATTCATCATTATTGATCATCATCATCATTTATATCACCATGGTCACTGCATTATCCTTGACTCAGTGTCTCTATCTAGTCATACCCATCAACCAGAACAAAAAATATATGTAATGAAATAATTAGGCCTGCCAAAGCACTCACAATAAATTGTCATCAGCCAATCATAATTATAAGTTTAAATTTATTAACTAGCAGACTATAATAAGTGATTGACAATGTTGATTTTGTTGTGTGTACTATTTTGTTTCATAAAAAAATGAAAATAACAAGCCTACAGAGTGTTGTGGTTATCATCATTATTACCATCACTGCTTCATCCTTTGGATTGGCCGTGAAAGCCTTAGGTCCCGTGTGTTGTGCAATGCACGTAAAAAGACCCAGTTACCAGTACACTTATTGCTAAGAGAAGGGGTTCGCCCCGGTGTTTCAGGGCTCAAATTTTGGGGGAAATCCACAAGACCATACAAATGAGATCAATCTTCTCTTAGTGCTTGTTCAAATTGAAACAGTTCAAATGTTAAACTGTGTAGGTATTTTTTCACGTTTCAATTCTGGTCTTGTAAAAACATTCTGGTCCTGTAAACATTTTGAGCTAGTACAAGCCCTGCAGTCTTATTCTAAGTTGTTTTTGTACTCTGCCATACTGATGATTGATTGTTTTTCACTATTTACCTTTTTCTCCACAGAGAACCGGGAAGAACTGATAAGTCCAGAATCAAATGGATTGAGCGAGACTCTACTGAGAGCAGACTCCCTGTTCACACAAGGTAACTTTGTCACCAACGCCGATTTCATTGGGCCGCTTAGCAGAAGATATTGCAGCTTAGCCAAAAAATATGCCGAACCAATTGTAAACGTGGCGTGTCACGGCCGAGCAGTGAAACACACTGGACTCAAGCTCTTATTGTTTTCTGATCAGCTGAGTGTGGGTTCGAGTTCCGGTCTTGTTTCCTTAAGCAAGAGCTTAACTGTTGTTGCTTTGTCCTTCGAATTGGATGTAAAGCCGTAGGTCCATGCGTTGTGTGATGCACATAAAAGAACTCGGGAACACTTATCGTTAAAAGATGGGATTTGCCCCCAGTCCACTCAGCACCTGCAGCACCTTGTAAAGCTTCTCTAAGTTGTTCTCATAATTCCAAAATTTCAAAATCCAATCTTTAAAAAGTTTTTTTTGTACAAGTGCCTTGAGCACCTATTGGTAGATACAAGCTTACATAGACCTTTGACCTCGCATTGTTTTCATGCAGAGATTCGCAGTCAATTATCACTTGTACGCATATTACATAGTGAATAAAACAACATTACCAATGTACAAACATTATGCATGCAGACGATCGAAAAGTGAAAGCTGACATATTACATCACCTGAGACCAATCATAACACATTGGAAAGTTTCACGTTATCTGCAACATTTATCCAATAAATCATTGGCCAACAGTGCTGTATTATCTTTTCGATGAAAACAGGGGACCAGTCTAGTGATTTATTTGCTTTAAACAAATATTCTTATCCTTTTATTTTCAGTGGCAAAGATGAAATGTCCAAGGGAGGCAGCTCTAGATGCAACCTCATGCGGCTTGTGTCCACACTGGGCAAAGAACGAGCGCAGAAACTACACACAGACTTCCACACATTCGAGCCAACAGAGTTTGCTGAAAACTTGGTGAGCTCAGCCCTATGGCCAGAGAAAAAAATTAATAATTATCGCTTTAAAAAAACATTGTTCTCCTAATATGTTTAATTTTATCCCTCCCCCCCCACCTTCAGATAACATTTATGAGTGACAGGAGGATATGTAATGATCAGGGAGACAGGAATGCACCATTTCCAAAGGAGGGGTGGAGTAAATTAGGACAGACGGCCAAGTTCTGTTTCAGACGGGCACCAGCATTCCACTTCATGTAAGTCGACCGAGAACAACTTTACTTAATTACAATTAACCACGTCATCATGTGGACTGGAGAAGAAGGCGTAAGCTCTACGCCCTTCTTCCAGGTCACTCAAAGTACATTTTTTTCCAGTAACAAAAGGCTGTAAGCGATAAAATGGCTCCTGACAACATCAAAAAGGGCATTTCTGTGACATTTTTAATGCTAGTAGAATTACCCCAAAGAGATGCTTTCCCATTGCCATACAGAAATAACCTTCTTATATGAATTATAAATGGCAGAAAACCAATCAAACTTTCACACTCGTTTTCTTGAAACACAATTTTCCACATTAATAGATACAAGCGGCGACTGTAGTCACGTGACTCATAGTGGGTATAAAATGTAAAAATACCAAGTAAGCGACGAACAGTGTGCAGTGAAAGCATGGATGCCCCGAGTGCTTCTACCGTAAGGTAGGAAGAAGCAGCCATGCTTTTCCGTGCACACTTCATGTTGCTTGCCTGGTTTGTTTACATTTTATACCCACTATAAGTCACGTGACTATGGTCGCCGATTGTGTCTATTGCTTACTCCTTTTTTCGTCAACTTTTCGTTACGCCCTTCTTCCAGACGACAGTGTTCGCTCCTCAAAGTCATCTTATTGTATATTCCCCCCCCTTGATTTACGTAAGTTCTTCAACAAGTCCTTCATATGTATTCTTTGATGATTTTTCCCCCGTTCTCAGTTTGGGATCTTTCGAAAGGGGGGAGTGTCCAGAGAAGAAGAGAAAGACTGCAAATCGGCAGAAGGAAAAGGACAGTGGCCCAGCAGTGGTACCCAAACAGGTATTTAACCCTCCTACTGTCTGACCATTCAATATCGTCTGCATTTGAATGATAGATGTACTATGTTAACCAGCAGTATGATGACAAGTGTTGAATGCATACACAGTGCAGTGCAGAGTCAACCCTCCTACTGTCTGACCATTCAATATCATCCACTGTGGTTTCCAATGTTACATGCACTATGCCAGCCTGCAAAAGTGGTGAATGCATCTACATTGTACACAGTCAACCCTCCTACTGTCTGACCATTCAATATCATCCACTGTGGTTTTGAATGTAGATACAAATAGGATAGCCTCTCCTGATTAATGCACACACAATACACATGTACACAGAACCAGTCCTGTACATAGTTGTACCACCATACACAACCCATGCAGTAGAAATGTTTGGTAAAGTTGGTTACCTTACTGGCAAATGTTTTTTGGTGTCATGGCGAGTGGTTTAGAGCATCAGATTCAAGCTCGTTGGTTGAGTCATCGGGGTGTGGGTTTCGAATCCCGGTCATGACACTTGTGTGCTTGAGCAAGATGCTTTACTATAATTGCTTCTTTTCAAAAGGGGTATAAATGGGTACCTGTGAGGGTAGAGGTTGATATTGTGTTTGAAAAAGCCTTTGGGCGCCATGGCAGCCCAGGGCTGTATACTCCCCAGGGAGCTGAGAAAGATTACAGGAATGCTATTGGCCCAATGCCCAGGGCACTAATGTAAAGCAAATTGATACCTTATTGTAAAATGCGCTATATAAGAACTAATTATTACTGTTATTAAAGTTGGTATCTTATGGGTTATCTATATTGTTTTGTACCTGTTTCTTAGCTGGTATCCATGGGAAAGAGTCACCAAGAGGTCACCACGGAAGAAGTAGAGAGAATGCTGGGAGTTCTACACCAGGTCACAAGCTTTAACCAAGATGACATGTCCAAAGGTAACAATACAGTTCATACCTCTCCAACTTTATTCATACCTTGATTAAGCATTCGAATATGTTAACAAAATCTGAATCGGACATTATGCAATCTGCTAAGATACAAGTTTAAAAGATGGAGGAATCTTCTGACAAGGATTATTCTGGCTGGCCTCTTTCTTAATATCGTTCATTCACACATGATTCAAAGGGCTGTGACATGCTTTGCTATGTTTTTGAATAATGATACCCTTTGATTGCACCATGTAATGGTTAAAACAAGGTGCTGCAGCGCAATCTGCAGCCAACCATGCCAGAAAACACGGGGTGAACCCATTCTCTTACGATTGGTTGAACTGGGCTCTTTCACATGCATTACACAACACAAGGACCAACAGCTTTAAGTCCCAATCCGAAGGACAAAGCAACACTGGTTAAGTGTCCTGTTTAAGGACACAAGTGTCAAGACCGGGACCCGAACCCACACTCTGCTGATCAGAACATCAACATTGGAGTTTGATGCGCTAGATCGCTCGCCCACGACACATCTTCGTACTATGATACTTGTCATGAGGTATACATTTTACTTATTCCTACGCTAAGAATAAAAATATTACTTTATGATAATCTAACTCTGTGTATTTTTCTTTGTGAAAATCAATCTGACTGCAGCGGATCCCGTTTCGCTGTTTGAGTTTGTCATCAACCCACATTCCTTCAGTCAGACGGTGGAGAATATATTTCATCTCTCGTTTTTATTAAAGGTAAGAGTTTTGTAAATGTTCAAAAATCATCATCATAATCCACCACTTGTCTGGTAAAGACTTGCTTTTGAGTTTGATCTGCAATTTAATGTTGGACAGATTATACTTTTCAGCTAATCAGCTGATTTCCTTGTGTTTGGTTTTTTTCACCTTGCTGTGGCTGGCACTTTCCTCTTTTTTCGACAAACTGCGGGTTGCATGCCTGATTCTGGGTACCAAGGAAGGGGAATTTATGTTCAAATCAATGCAACACTATCGTTTCTTGAGGACTGTTGAGAAGTTCCTGTAAAAGACTTAATATTGGTAGAAGTGAAGAAACTACGTTTACAAAAAAAATACCATTTCCCATCCAACTGACCCCCCCTCCCCACCCACACACAGGTGTGTAAACGCCTGCAATCGGAGACCCTATTGCCCCTTTTTCATTCGTTCCCTCAACTTTTTGGCAACTGCTCCCATTGGTTTTGTACCACTGTCCAACTGGGGACCTTCACCCGACCGGGGACCACACTGTCCTCTTTTGTTTATAGGTCCCGGTTAGAATGTGTATACCTACCCATGCACACATATTCTTTCACCATCTTTGACATTTACTTCCGGCCAAACAGGAAGATCTCAAATTAAAAATCCATATCTGGTGAACCACATGTCATAAAGTCAAACTCTTTGTGACGTCTTGGAGCTAGTGATATATTTGTTAATATTAAAAACATGACCCCACTTTGATCTTTTTGTCCGGTCCAAACAGAAAATTCAAATACAAAAATACATCTCCATGTCACAAAGTCACGATCTTTGTGCCGTCTAGTAGCTTATAACAAAGTTAGTACGAAAAAACATCTTTTCGTTTTCGTGATGTCATCAGGTTTCAAATTAATTACAACATTAATTCAAAGTTCATTATTGACAATACAACCGAAAGCCCAGTGTTTGTTCGTAACAAACTTATTTCTAGTTTTATTTGGCATTACAATCAAGCATACAGAGAAAATATTGATACTAATTAAAAGCCAAGGATAGCCCAAAAAGCTGATAAAAAACGGCTTACTTCCATCGGGGTCCTTAAAAACCAATTAAATACAAAACTAAAAAATTGCACAGGAAAAAGTGAACAATGACAATAAAAAATGTACAAAACTGTTAAAAATTAGATTGAGAGGAGAGATTTGATGTTATTAGGAAGAAGGTTCCACTCATGAATTCCAGTATTAAAAAAAATGTATTGCACTCTGTCCCTTTTATTCTAGAAACAATAAAATTGGTGGAACTACCCCTTGTTGAATATTTGTGCATATCTGAAACCTTCCTGAATTTTTGATAGAGGTAGTCTGGTGCCATGAAACATTTTATAAACACGGTTTAGTTTGAATTGTGTAACCCGGTCATTAACGCTTATCATTCTCAGTTTGTTCAAAGGACGTCCTTACTCAGTCAAAACACCCGGATTCCTTTTGTTAAAATCCTCGGCTTCACAGCGTGGAAGACACACCATTTTGGTAGTTTTCCTAAATTTACTTATTGTCACGTGATATTATTTGCTCACAGGACGGCCATGCAGAACTGAAGTTAGACGATGACAGGATCCCGATTATCATGCCCAGAATGCCGTACATCGAAGGACAAACCAAGGAGCGAGTGGACCGGAAACAGATCATGATGACACTTGACATGACCCAGTGGAAGGTCAGTGACCAGTGGAAAACAGAATTGTTCAGACATCAGTTCGTTTTCAAAGTCAGAACCATCGGAAGTCATAAGAGAGATGGTGTTTCATTTCATTTACATTTATTAACTCTGGTTGTGAAGCCAAGGACTCTCAGAAAAGCGAACTCAATCACTATACTAGCCAAGAACCCCGTGGAGAGAAGACAATGAAGGAAGTTTCAGTTTTAGGTGTGGGAGGAAAGCCCCGGAGAAATATTCCAGGGGAAAACCCACTCAATCAGGCAGGGACTGAAAAACCCAATCCATGTAGTGCCCCAGTGTGGTTTGAACTAGGGTCCCCAAAGGTGGAAGGCAGGCAAGATACCACTACGCCAACCTGACTGCCAAGGGGTGTTACCTCAAGCAGACCTGAAACACCCTATTTGAGTATGCAAGTCTCAAATACGGATGTTCAAATTTATTTTGGGGTGAGCAAAGAAGAATTTACTAGAACGGGATTCGAGCCTGCAACTGCCGGATAAACATGATGGCTCTCCACCAACTGAGCTATCTTGCCCTAAATGTTGGCAGGTCTCCCTATTTTGTCAATATCTTTGTTTGTGGGTGCTGTCTGTAGCTTTTTCGAAGTCCAGTTCACCAATTGTGTTATAAATTGGTTTATTTTCAATCAAGTTTTTCTCGGTTAATTTTTTAGGAAATCATTGATGTTTTTGAGATTAGGCAACCTTTGATTCCAACGAGAGCTGGACCAAGTGAAGGGGTCAACGATATACAGAGGGGTGTCGAAGAAATGGAGATCCCAAACGGACAACCACAGCGTAAGAAAAAGGTATGTACAGGGTAAATTTAGTTAATCAGAGTCACTGAATATTTATCTTAACCCTCCTACTGTTTGACCATTTACTATCATCCACTGTGGTTTTGGAGGATGGATATACTATGCCAGCCTGCAATATGATTTCATGTAGTGGATGCATCTGCACAGTACAGTCAACTGTCTGACCATTCGACATCATCCACTGTGGTTTTGAATAACAGATAAACTATGCCAGCCTGCAATATGTTATCATGTGGTGAATGCATCTACACAGTACCCATGTAGTTCTGTGTGCAGTCGCTCCACCATACACAACCCATGCAGTTGAATGGTTTTCAATGATTGATCAACTCACTGGAAAATGTTATGGAAAATAGAAGGGTTAAAGTGCACTTAATATTAATAATATAGCTTGGCCTGCAAGCTGTTTCAATTAAAGACAATGTTATTATTCACAGTGGTTCAGTGATGCATTGAGAATAATGGACCATTATCATGCTGCTGCCATTTTGGTCATGTTCCTTGTAACCAAATCACAGTGAGAGGGGAGAATGTGAAATATTCATTGTACAAAAAGGAACCAGACTATTTCCCCTTCTAACCTCGATTTGGTTACATTGATTTGGATGGGAGAAATTCAAGATGGCCGCACCACGATAGAGGTCAATAGGGTCAGAAAAATTAACCTCACAGCGCCAGAAACATTCTGAGAATGGTTTTTTTAAAAGTTTCTTGATACACTTTTTACAATTCTTTCCTGTTAAACAGGCACAGGGATCACGGCGACCGACCAAGCCAAGCAGTTGATGATGGACTGATGTTGTCGCAGTTGCACAGAACTTGCCTTATGAATGTGGAGTAGTTCATTGGTCTTTTTTTTAAACCAAATGCTGAGAGTCGGTCGAGGCGGGAAAAGCTGCTGGCTTCACTGACCTTTGAGTACCATTCAGTAATCTATCGTTCTGTTTCAACTTCAAACTTTGAAGGTAGGGTCATAGATTGTTTTTTTGTCACGTAATGCTGATTTATAGGCAACATTAGAAAGGCAGAAACAATAAAAGTTACGTGTGGAAGTTTTAGCGAATACAGTGTCTACTTGCTGAGAAAACATTTAAAAAAACGGTCACGGTACTTTCACAAGAATGTTGAATCCATTTATGGTTAGCGAGGTGACAGCAGGTACCAACCGCATCCCTGGCCGCAGCAATCGAGAAACGATTCATGCATGAATCGTTTCTCAGGTTCAAATGTTTTTGGTGAAAAAATATCCTAACCATTACTTCATGGGGGAATCCTTTCTCAAAATAGTTTATACTTTCAACACCTGCAGTGCTTCCCACCAAGTTAGTTTTTTATCGTCATTAATTTTTTGAGTATTTACCAATATGTGACCCTACCTTTAAATCATAGATTGTTTTTGTGACTTGATGGGAAAATAGCTTACTAGATATATCCCACACTTTGAAATGAAACAAGAACAATTATAAGTAAAAGTTGAGGGGATCACACATTTGAATGTGGTTATGCATTTAACCAACAGCCTGTGGTGCTCCATTATTGGCCCCTTGCACTTTTTCAGCTCATCGCTCATTTTGTGTTTAGCAGGTCACATTCGCTCATTGTATATGGACCTTTGCTATTGGGCAACCATCTTGGGTTTTTTTACACCCTGAAATCATGTGTAGCTAAGGCGAGGCTTCGAGGACTTTAGTCTGAGTCCTTTCTTGTCATATTAGCTCAGTACTCATTATTGCTGTTGGACACGGGGACCAAGACAAACTTCGGACCAAACGCGATCAAAGTCCATTGCTGTTAGGGAGCGTCTCAAAAGTCGAGCACGTTCTAGGCTCAAAAGAAAATTCCGTAGGCATTTGCCAGCAATCCAAGCCAGAGCGTTCCACTGGAATCGCGACATTGTGCCGAACTTCGGGAACATGCAACCCTACACAAGCGAATGTGAGCATTAGAATTTTGAGCATTCCCATTGAACCTTCTGGCGGTCCATGTTTTCCTGCTAGAATACTTATCCAATTAGAACATTCCTACCTTTAAGGCTCCTGAGAGGCTCTCTCATTTTCATCTGTTTTATATTTGTACATAACCAATCAAAAATGAAGCTACGTATCGTGTGAATAAGAGAAGATCTACACCAATGGAGTATGACATGGGGTCAATATTTTACTATCAAAGTTCGCATAATTATGCAATTTGTTCATGTCGTGAGTGCAGCATTGGAGAGACGCACATACTGCTGCCCACGTGTGCAGTGGTGATGCAGCCAATGCTGTGATTGGTCAATATGTTAAGGGGGGTGGGGCTTAATGGATCGGTCTATAGGCCGAGCTTATGGTGTAAATTTTGTGTAGTAGGTAACAGTAACTATTATAGGTCACAATGGCGTGCATCTACAGAAAGTGCCTTAATACATGTATATTGTTAAATTTGTACGCATGGATCTCTTGTACTAGAGTTCAAGTAAATTAATCTAAAAGCTCCAAGGGAGGAATGCAAAATTAAACAGGGGGTAACTCAAGGTTAGCTTCAAGGTTTTGTAGGGTTATCCGGGTTTCAACTTCAAGCTACCTCGAGTTACCGCTTGTTTGAAGGTAGGGTCATTGTAGTGCATCAACGTAATGCTGATTTATTGGCAAAATTATCAAGATAGATACAATAGAAGTCGCCTGTGAAAGTTTCGGTTGAATACAGTGCCTAGTTGTTGAAAAATCTGCTAAAAACTATCACAGTATTTTCATGAAGAACGCCAAATCCATCCACGTTTAGCGAGGTTACAGCGGGTACCAACTGTATCTCTGGCCGTATTCAGGGAACCATTCAATCAGACACCAAGGAAATTTCCAAAAGTCGCCTGCGGTTGATCTTTGACGATTCAAAATTGTTTTACATACTTTTTACTGATTTCTAATCAACGGGGGCACTTCAGATGACAAATTTTTTGCAGGATGCTTACTACGATTACCATCTTTATAACAAGGAGGCTTTCGGATGAAAAACTACATGATATTTTTGGGGGGTCATTACCAAACTATGACCCTACCTCCAATACCACAGCTGACAACTGTGCAAACCCTAGGTACTAAACTGAACAAAGAGAAAATTTTGTGAATGAAAGATACACAGTGATTATAGTACTAAATTAATTCGGGCATGTTTTGTGATATCTAGAGAACAAAAAACATGGTGGGAGGGGGGTATTTCGGAAGTTTTCGCTTCAAATGTTTAAAAGTTTATTTTTTCATTTTTGTCGTTTATACTTGTACTCCTTATTTCTAACTTTTTAATAACTGATCGTTGTGTGGTACATTTTGTTGCGATAATTTTTGATTATTTGTAAGCTTTTTAAAAGATAATTGGAGAAATATGTCACCCTTTGTAGACGCTTATCAGATATGTGATTTAACCGGGGCCCAATTTTTTGTAGAGCTGTTTTAGCGGACAAAAGTGGTTACAAATTTCCGTTAAGCAAAAATGAGCTTGGACATGTGGTACACGTGCATGTTTGTGAAATTTTACACGTCTCTCCGAGATCTGGGCCCAATTTCATAGAGCTGCTTAATCACAAAATATTGCTTAACAACTGTCTTCTTAGCAGAAATGAGCAGGATACCAGTCACAAATTGTACATGTGAAATGGTGGTACTAAGCTTATTTTTTTAGCATTAATGCGGAGTGCCACTCACCTGGGCCAAATTTCATAAAACTGTTTAGCAGAAAATACTGCTGAGCATATTTCTTAGCCAAGCAAAAAATGAATGGGTACCAGTTGCAACAGTGTAACCTTTCAGTTTCTCTGTTAAGCAAGATTTTTCTGTGCTTAGCATGTTTTTGTGCATACAGGCTTTATGAAAATGGGCTCAGATGTTTGCACCATCTTGGGAGTCAATGTACAGAGCATTAAATAGACCTTTCTATTGTTGATAAACAAACTGCCCTGGTTGGCATGGATGGCCAAATGTTAGCAAAACATTCAATTAGGTCAACAGATGTTTGCAACAATACTGCAAACTTTCAATGGAAAATAACAACAACCCATGATTGGTTACATTGTTTCCAACAAATTCAACACTATTTTTGGATATTTGTGTAACATTGTTACAAACTGTGGCAATCTGTTTTTGCCTTGCATTCATGGCAAGTTTTCCTAACTTTGTTGGCAAAAACTTGGGCTGTGACGTTGCAATAGAAAGGTCTACATGTATACAGTTCAGTGCGCTTTTTAGGCGACACTTCATTTACATGCAATCGGACAGCGACTGCTCTATATTCTGACACCCCTATGTTCCGACTACCCTATGTTCCGAGAAAAAAAAACCTAGTGATTTACACGCTAGGGTAAGGGTTAGGATTAGGATTAGGAAAAAATACACTAGGGGTGTCGGAACGTAAGGGTGTCGGACATAGAGGTGTGTCACCAATCAAACTCCCAATTCCCCAAAAGGCAAGTGTGGCAGCCAGACAGCAGCTGCTTGTGATGTTGGTGTAAGTTGAGATTCAACATTCAGTTGTAAAACAAGTCAGACATTTTCTTTTGTCTCCAGCACCAACAGTCTTTTCAGCGACAATCATTCCATGATAGCAAGTTCTGTTTGAAGTTAATGTATTATAAATCATGGCCATTCATGATGGCTGTGGGGTCTTTTTGCCTAATGCTGCATCTTTTGATATTCTTTGATAAGTTGTTCTTTTTATCACATTAGTAAAGGTAGAATTAGTGTTTTGTTATCTTGTAAAATTATGTACATTTACACTTTTTATAATTATATCATGACTATTTATGGTATTAAAAAACAGCTGAATAAAAACAAATAACAAATTTGACCCGACTTTTTTCATATTGCAAGTTTGTACATGATCGGAATCGATACGAATAAGAACAAATCTGTTATATTTAGTAATCCATGAACAATGCTTTGTTTGTTTTGTTTTTTTCTTTATCAGTTTTGTAAACACAAGATCACACGCGAATCAACCAACCCCTCGAATGTGCATACAGTGCCTTAACTTGATAAAGCGCGGTTCCAATAGCGCCCTCTTTGTCTCAAACTTCATGAACTTGCCAACAATTTTCAGAATTTTTCTCCAAGCCAAAGTTGTACAGGAAAACAGATTGAGACGTCAAAGAAAAAACTTAGAGCGGTCCGCTCTCCACCAGGTAATTTTTTTTTTTAAAGTTTCTGTTCGAAATGGTAGTTTTATCTACTTTCAATGTGGATGCATGTTTATTCGTGAGAATTTACTTCGATACTGATGCGACTTTTCCCGAGTATTTTGATACTTCTGGGGCTGCAGTCACTGAGACTGTGTGGTAAGTAAAGGCTAGGTTTAGTAAAACTTTTTTGTGTGTGTTTTTATTAAAAAAGAATTCAACATTTTTAGGTCAGCCTAACAATTTTTTTTACTTTTTGCTCGCCCAAATTTTTTCAGCCTACAGTTAATAGTTTTTTTTACTCTCTGTAATGACTCAACATCTACATTTTGTTTGTTTTATGTTTTTATATTTGTTTTACATAATTAGTCAAACCATGGTAGTAGGTTAATTTAGTCTCTATTCTACTTCTAGGTAGGCCCTTGGTAATGTCTCTAGCAATAGCATGTCTAGGGCATCCTACCACAGGGCTAAGTAAAGTAGAAAAATGGTCGAACACATTCTTTGAAAAAAATAACTTTATTATGGTAACAAAAGTTATCCTTGTCTGAAACTGACTTTAGTCGTAACTGTTTAAATATTTATTTATTTACTTTTATTTTAAGTCTTCGGACATAAAATACACTAGCTCCACAAATAGGGCCAATCCACAAAGCATGCTTTCCCTTTTGAGAGCAACTTAAAAAATTGTTTTTTAATGAAATAATTGCATTTTTTTCTGTTAAAAATTCGCAATCGGGTAATAGTTCCACCAAAATCATCATTTAAAAACTGATAAATAGAAACTAAAATTTAAGAAAACATTTTGAGAAAGATAATTGGAAAAATATTTTACTAAATCTTTTACTTATCGGAGAAAGCAAAGCTGCGATTTCAAACAAGAATATAAAATGGAGTGTTTTTTATAACATTCACATACTAAAACAAATTGGAAAATTGTCTCTGTCAAGGAACATTTAAATTAAAAAAGTCGCATCCCCTCAAGGTGATCCCATGGCTGCTGCTTCCCAGGTTGTATCGTAAAGTTGGGTGTGATCCCTGGCTACACCGCAGTTAACGGTTGTATGGCTTCTGACTGGCATCTCCGAACAAAGATATTGACAAAATAGGGAGACCGCCAACATAGGGCTAGATAGCTCAGTTGGTAGTGCGCCGGTATGTTAATCCGGAGGTCGTTGGTTCAAATCCCGCTCTAGTAATTTTTCTATGTTCAACCCCATACTATTTGAAATTTGTCTTTGTCAATTTGAATTTCAAATAAGATAAAACAATTGATGAAAAAACAAGAATAGTTGAAGTGTCCAGTTTTTCAGTCTTTATCAGTGTTTATCACCCACAACCCCCTAAAAATAAAATTCACATAATCTTTCAAAAATAAATGTTGACACCTCTTGAACGGTTTTATTTCCAATCATTATAATAAATCTGGTCAATCTGCCCACTGTCCTTTGTCTATACTTTCACTTTGATGACTTTGCTCTTCATTTCATTAGGCTGAAATTCCATCAAAAAATGACAGGTTTTCAATTGAATAGTCCCACTATTGGTTCATCTTCATGAATGACTTATCCAACACAAGAGGCCTGCTCAACATCTGAAACATTTGCTCTCAGGGGGAAAAAATGACCCATCAGCAACTCTCACTAACCCAACTCCTCAAGCTTCTGACAAGACACCTTTTTGTTTCCTCTTCTTCTTTGTCTTAGTTTCACTCGCACAAAGTGTCACTGCGTCCGCATTCATTCCTACAGAGTTATCATCAACCAGCGACAAGTCGTCCATGTTTACAGAATCTTTTTTCTTATCTTTAGCTCCCTTTTTCTTCTTTTTCACCCCTCCTGAAGTCCTCTTCTCGGATTCATCATCTCCTGCCAAGTTTTTTATTCACCATCTGAATCATCCGCAGCTTTCCGCTTTTTCTTCTTGTGATCTGCACTCTTCTCTTCAACCCTGTCCATTTTGTTTTTGCTCTTTTTCTTTGGCGACCCAAGATCAAGTGCTCCATCATTAGCTATCATTCTCTTCAACTCGGATTTTAAAAGCTCTCCCTCTGCTTCGTCAATCTTGTGTTTCTTTTTCTTTGATTTCTTTGAAACTGTTTCATCATGACTATCTTCCGTCTCCACAGATTTCATGATTCCAGCATCCTTTTCCTCACATTCCAGAGTTTGGGATTCCGTTCTCCTGTGCTTCTTCCCCTTTCTTTTCTTCAACGGCTCGCTGTCTCCGTTTTCAGTTTCTTCGTGGCATCAGTTGTTTCTCGCAGACCATTATGTGTACTCTCATCACTGTGTTTCTTGTGTTTGTGCTTCTTTTTTTTCTTTGCATCTCCGCTTTCTTCATCAGCAGCTTTCCCATCCTCCTCTTCCTCACCATTTAAAGTAACTTGTTCTGGTTGGTCATGGTGTTTCTTATGTTTCCGTTTCTTTGATGATTTCTTGGCTGCATCATCACGGCAAGGTCTCTCCTCATCACTCTCTTCAGCTTCTATATTCTCCTCCTCCATCTTCTTCTTCTTCTTCTTCTTCTTCATCTTGTCGCTCTTTGTAGATTCCCCGTCGTCTTGTACAATATCGCCCCCACCGTCACTGGCCCTCTCTTTATGTGATCTATCTTTCTTTGTCTTTTTGAGGTCAGCCTTAGTGTCGCCTTGGCTAGATTGTGCTCCTGAAGAGGTACCATTCTCCTGAGTTGTTTTCTCTGTCTCCTGTCTGGTTCCTTCTTCAGCCTTTGCTGCGAGTGTGTTTTTCTGTTTCAAAAGCAGAGTTGAGGATTTTAAAAACGGTCCAGACTTATTACCAGTATTATCAGAAAAAGTCACAGACAACATGACATGATCTTAGAAAATTGGCCAAAAGAGGGCGCTGTGATGATCAACTATACACTTTTAACACATTCAGCCTTGCTATCAGTCAGATACAGTAAATATATCATAGCGACTTTACACCGACTTGTTTCTTTCTCCGGGCAGTGTCTATACAGAATAAAACCCTTGGGCAGGGCTCAAAATTTACACCAGACTGAGGCCCAAGGCCATTGATTTTAGCACCAGACCGGTAAACTTACATACAGACAAGTTCGGCGATCTTGTGTTTTATATTGACTGATAATACCTAACTGTGTAATACATGTACATGTATCTTTAATATAAGAGAAAGTTTTGGTCACGTTTACTACAAGTTTGTTAAATATCTTTCACCTCTGTCGAATGTGGAATGTCGAATAATACTTACCCATTCGACAAATGACATCAATCTTGTCTCAGTGCTTGTTCAAATAAAACAGTTTATTTTAAACTGTGTATATAATTTTCACTCATTTTGATTTTGGTCTTGTAAAAAAACTCTGGTTCTTAAAGATGTTGAGAGACAAGCTCTTTTCGGTCTTGAGATTTTCACCCAAATTCAAGTCTTGTTGGGTGTTGGAGTAAACAAACACAAAATAAAACAAACTGTACCTGCTTGGCTCCTGCCTCACTAAACACAGTCCAGATCTGCTCGATGAGTTTGGCATCACGCACATTAAGACCATTCTGCAAAAACCTCTGAAAGATTGGGAAATAACAAGAAAAATACCATTATAGGTACAGTAGTAGTCCACAGCAGCAGTGTATTCGACCAGTTTACTCCAGGATTAAAAGATCTTTTGAGTGCTTACCCAATTGAGATTATTCCAGTCAGAAAGCAACTCTTTTTTTTAGCCAATAATAGTTTTTGTCAATGAAACTCCGTTTGGACACCCATATAAAGTCAGTTTCTCATTGACATTTGCAGATTTTAATGGCGCATATTTTTTTACAGTCGTGTTTCTGAAGCACACTCAGACCATGGAAAGCCGTTATGTAAAGGCCGATCGTGGACCCACGCCTGGTTGAACAGACGTCATCCCATAGAATGATGAAAGGCCTCATGACAATGCAGTATAAACCATCTTGACAAAATATTGGCATTCGAAAGGAACTGGTCTTCAACTAAGGCATTAGACACAAATCCATTGATTGTTTGCAGTGGCCTTTGAGCGGTGAAACAGTTGCCTGTGCGTGCGCAACCCGCCACAGTGCCTCATCGCATGTTGCATGTTGACATGACCATCATCAAATACACACAGAAACTCAAATACCAGTTTTCATAAGACCGCTGCTGTGCGTGCATTATTATGTCCTTAAAAGCAAACTGGTCACAATCACAAATTTATAAAAGTTGTGAAAAACCAATGCAGACTTACTTCAAATTTGACCTTCTTGCGAGGAATGTTGTCGTAGTTAGCCAGACGTTCCAGCAGACCTTTCACTCTCGGACCTAGTGACTGTGAGGAACTTGCCGCTTGGACGCACTGCAAAACATTGCAAACAACAAACTATCTTCAATAACACTTCGCTCCAACGACGTCACTTTTGCTAAAAATATTGCTAAAAACATTTTACCACCTACGCAATCACCGCGATCATCAACGTGCATAACTGCAAAAGTTAAAATTAATGGGGGAGGGGCATGCGACATATACACAATTCGTACAGGCCTTGTGCTTTGTTCTTGTGAGGTAAGGTATTTTTGCGTTGAGGAAGATTAAATTTGTATAGGAAGATTTCAAAGGCATGAAGATAATGGTCCTCTGTTGTCTCTGTGAAGTATCTGGCCAGCAAGGGGCACCAAGCAATGACAAAGGGCACCCAGTAAAGGCAATGGGCACCAGGGAAATGACAAAGGGCACCAAGGCAATAGCACTTTTTGCCCAGTAAAGGCAAGGGCACAAAGGCAATGGGCCAGGGTAAGGAGACGATGGCCCCTGTTGCCCCAGTGTCTACATAAAGTATTTGGCCTGCAAGGCAATGACAAAGGGCACCAAGGCAATGACAAAGGGCACCAAGACAATAGCCCTTGTTGCCCCAGTAAAGGCAAGGGCACCAAGGCAATGGCCAGGGATAAGGAGGCAATGGCCCCTGTTGCCCCAGTGAAGTATCAGTCCTGTTCATGCAGGCAACTGAATACTATACTCACTTGATATGCCAACGTACATTGTGATTCATTTACAATCATGGAAAGAGTAAACTAAGACACAAGACCACATTCCCCACTCCTCAAGACAAAAGGAGCACACTGGTCTTAATGTCAAGAAACAAAACTGCTCTTTTCAGAGTCAGCACCACTCAAAAGAGATTACCACATGCTACCACAAATCTTACACTTATTTAGTACTACCATGCATTTTTATGAGATATCGCCTAACCCACAAGGCCGAACAGCCACTTCAAGGTGAGGGCTACACTTTACTGATTTGGGCTGTAGACCCAAATCAACTGTCACCAAGGGCATGTTGCCACCTATTCCTGGGGCTGAAATAGGGTTACCCCCTTCACAGTCCGTTAGGATGTCTGCATGGGTATCATCCACTAGGAGCCTGGCTGGTAGAGCAGAGCGCACTACCTTCCCATTTTTTACAAAGCAATTATGGTTAAGTGCCTTGCTCAAGGGCACAAGTGTCTTGACCAGGATTCGAACCCACACTCTGCTGCTTGGGTCCAGTGAACTAGACCCCTCGGCCACACATATCTTTAAGTCTTACCTACCTCAATCCACTGCGACTGTTTTACTTCTCCCTTGTTGGCCTTAGAACTAGCTACGTAGTCCTTTCCTCCATATTTCTCATTCTCCGATATGCATTTTGTGTGTAGTTTATAATCATCTCCACTGTAGGAAATACAAGAAGAGAATAATACAGTATTAAAAGCTGATCCCTGGTGTGTTGTGGCCGAGCGGTCCAGTTCACCAAACTCAAGTTCTGGTGTTGTCAGCAGCTGAGTGTGGGTTCGAATCCCAGTCACGGCATGCGTGTCCTTCAGCAAATCACTTCACCTGTAGGTCCCGTGTGTTGTGTAACGCACGTAAAAGAACCCAGAACACTCATCGTGAAAGAGAAGGGGGCTTGCCCCGGTGTTTCTGGTGTGGTTTGGACAGCAAATTGCAGCAATGGCAGCAATATAAGCAAGAAGCCACGACAACAGATGGACCAAGAGACTAAGAGATCGACAACCAAGGACAGGCGGGAGAAGAAGAGGAAGACAAAAAAAAGGAGATGGAGAGATGAAATCATCGCATAAACACGGCAACATGGAGTAGAATGACAAGTGACAGAAGGATGGCTTCATCCAACAATCGATGAAAACATCCTGATGAGGAGGAGGAGGAGGAGGATGATGATGATGATGATGAATGATGATGATGATATAAATGGTGATGAAACATGCACTACAAACAAACGGCAAGAAATCTGATCACTGTAGTGTTACTCACAAGAAGTCTTTGCCACAGTCCATACAAGAAAGGACTTCACAGTTACGACATTCTCTCAGGTAATGCTTCTCAACATGAATTTTCTTGACGCATTGGCCACAGGCGTTACATGTGAAGAACACCATGATGATTATTGGCACATCAATATAGACCCTTTCAATCTGGAAAATAAAATAGAAACTTTGTGTTACTAATGAACAAGACAAAGAATATCAATTTGAGGCATTGCATGGTGAGGTATCAATGTATATTCAGTTTGCCATAACACCATGTGTATATCTTCTATTCCCTGTAGATATTGTTCTTTTTTTTTAAGAACTTGTCTTGCTATTTTACTTGTCCTGGCATAAGTTTACTGGCCGACACTAAAATCACTGGCACTGGCCTAGGGCCTGCATGCATGCTGTCCAAATCAAGCCCGAGTCATGTGATATCCCAATACAGTCATTTGAGTATCGCATGTATGGGATTGGCGAAAAATTAGTAAAATCATGCCATCATAATGTATGGCTTGCCAGGCATTGTCTTGTTGTGTCGTCGCATAGTTTTAAAACAGCTGATAGTGACCGAGTGATAGGGCCACCGTGCACCCGTGCGTCATTGTCACATTGTCGTGCCAAGCCCATGCTGTCACATTGTTGCATTGTCGCGTCATTCTAGCTGTCGACTTTGAGAAAAATGTCAGCATCCTGCCACCACTTTTTCATTTGTTATGAAATATATATAATTTACTCAAATGAGATACTCGTCTCGAGTCCTTTTGCTTTTTGGTAAAAATGACTGAAAAGTGAAAAAGTGATGGCAAGATTTGAACATTTTTCCCAGCATTGTGTAGTTGCAGTGCAAATGGCTCAAAAGAGTCGGTCGCATTTATAACTCCAATTAATATTATAATATTACTAACATAATTATCAAATAATAATATTAATATTTAATTTCAACCCTGGCCTCACCCGGCCGGCATCATCATCATGACATTATCCTCACAAAAATGTTAAATAATTATTTCCAAATGAACAGTAATTCATCATCAATACTCTCATCCATAATCCATAATCCACTTTACCATCAATACTAATCCATTTCTCAATCAATAGTATTAAACGAAATGTTTTAATCATCTAACCTGTGCCTTGAAGTAAGCAATGATCATCAACACCGCCTATTCGTACACGTGTGAAAAGCTTCTCTGTATATCTTAACGTTGGGGGCTCATTGCTACCAGGTCCCCTTCAAGTATTGTTAGAAATTTGCTATTTTCGACTCAGGGAACTAGATAAGTAAGGTAATTACATTTTGGTTGTGGGGGTGGCCGCTACTCATTTACGGGATGGGAAACAAAGCTCTGATTCACTTTTGTTTTCAGAAGCACTTTGTCCAGAAGAAAAAAAGCAATTGAGAATTACCAATTTACAGTTTAATTTCTTCCTTAACTGTGGAATAGCTACGTCTTTAAAAGTCTGTGCTTTATGGTTTTTTTAATAGGATATACCCTGAATTTTGCACACCTATTTGAGATAACCCCTTATTCTGCTTAACTTTTTTTCTTGTCTAGAGTGTGTGTAGTGCATGCAGTGTGTACAAAATCGAAAAGTTAGTTTTCTTTTCTGGAAGTGTGTGCAGGGAAGAAACGGGGTGGAAAGAACAACGTAAGATTTCATCAATCGCTGAAAGTTACAATTTCGGGACATTCTCACAACCAAAACATCATGATCTTTCCTCAGTTACTTCTTCTCGCCTTTGTGGGATATTCCCTCAGCCAGCAGACCGACACCGATGAACGGGTAGAGTGCGAGTTGTGTGACAAGTCAGCGTGTCCCGCCGATCTCTCGTGCCTGGCCGAGCTCGTTCTGGACCGTTGCTCGTGCTGCAAGGTCTGCGCTAAAGTTCTCGGTGAACGGTGCGGTGGCCCGGAGTCCATAGACGGGCGGTGTGCAGACGAGTACATCTGCGCCGGGAAATCAGTCTATGACCCCGTGAAGGAAGGGGGCATTGGGCAATGTGTCTGCAAGAGTTTCGATCAGGTTTGCGGTTCAGATGGAGTGGTTTATGAGAACGAATGCGAGATGAAAATGGAGAGTTATGGAAGAGTTCAGAGAGGGCTGTCGGCCATTGAGGTAGACGAAACAGACGTGCTGTGCTTGACCCGTAAGTATATTTTGTCCAGTGTTTTATTTAAAACAAAAGTGAGTTAGTGAATTTTCTCGCCAGAATTCGCAAAATGAGTGGACTTATTATTGCTAACTGAAACTGAACAATGGCTACAAAAACAACACATCAACTCAACATCTCAGTGCTCAGCCTTGTTCTATCATGTCTATTCCATGATGACTGAGAGTATGGTCCCAGATATCCTTTTTTCTCACGTCTTTTCTTATATTAAAAGACTATAAAAACTTTAAAACAATTTTGCATGTAATTTTGTCAAATGCAGTTTCTTTTTTGAAATTGCCTGCTTGCAATGTATCATGTAACTAAACTAATTACTTAACAGTTAATTAGATCTTAGTTTTCAAACTAAAAAATACCTGAATCAGGATGCCACTTTTCTACTCTTTAACAAATTATGACTAACATTATATGTTTTGCCAAAAAGTGAAATGTTTTTTTACATATTACAACTGAAAAGGTAGTGTAATTCTTGCATCAAGACAAAGAATAATTTATTGTAGCTGTTGGATTCAGCATCTTTTTCAAATCGTAACTAACACTTGTTTAAGTCTATGATTTTAATAGCAGAAAAATTAATCGATAACACCTTTACAAGTTGTAGTCAAGGACTTTTGAAAGTTATTTGAATGGATTCATACCCAAATGTCGTCACAGTGTGTCCATTAAAGGAACCTTACAGAATTGGTTGTTGCTAATATAACAAAACAGTTGCTGGCAGTGTTAGCATTTTATGTAACCCACCATATACATAAACTGACAAACCTGTAGAAGTTTGAGATCGATCGGCCATCTGGGTCACGAGAAAATAGTGAAAATACCGATTACACATTTGCATGAAATCATATAGGTTCAACAAATGAATAAAACGCTCACTGACGATAAACTCAATCGGAAAATAAGTTTATTCATTTCTCATCAAATATGGCATTTCAGACAGAAATATTTCAAGGGATGTTTTCTACTATCATCATCATTAGACCGTGTAAGTTTTATGTAAATAATCTGTGATCAAAAGTATATTTTACAAGTTTTTTTCTTACCAATTCTGTAATGTTCCTTTGATTCTTTTAAAAAGTATGGATTCTAACTTTTTATGAAGGTCACAAAAAACAACCTTTTGTAGTTTTACCTAAACGCCGACAGCATGAGAGAAATGATTTGGCATCCTGGCGTCGGTCATGCCCCACCTCAATACTCCCCCTGTTTGCATTAACAACAATCAGTTTGACTTCATAAAGGATATTGAGGCAAGGGTTGTCCTTGACATTGCATTTTGTTTGATTTGTACAATGTTTTTTTAACATTATGTGTACTTTTAATACAGGGAAAAAGCTTATTGCAAAAACATTCTGTCCCAATGTTCAAGCGAATTCAATTCCATGTTCTGGAAATGAAGTTTTGTCAAATATTTTCAGCATTTTTGTTTGTTATCGTAAGTGGATTGTGGGGGTGGGGACTTCGGTGAGGATGGCTGCCAGGGTGGAGCAGAGTATCTTATGATAGAGCTGTATAAAGGTGCTTCTTTCTTTTGACATTTAATTGTTTATAATTGTTGTCGTCCTTTTACAACAAGCTAAGATTGATTTCCAGTGCTAATCAATCTTAATTGCTCAGCAAAGTGTGATTCAAACCAATATGGTAAATACTTGCTCTCACTGACAACTCATCTTAAATTTAAATCTTGGTGCTTTGCAAAAAATTGAGCCAAGCTTGCAAAGCGGGTCATTATAATATATTATACACCAGTTATAGCTACTTGGAACTACACTTTAAAAGGTCATACTTTGGTAATGACCCAGAAAAGACATTTTGTAATTTTAATCCGAAAGCCTACTTTTTTACTTATTATAAAGATGGTAGTAAGCATCATGCGAAAATTAATTCATCTGAATTGCAGAAATCAATCAAAGTATGTCAACAAATTTGAAATTCCAAAGATAGCCTGCAGGCAAATTTTTGAAAATTTGCATGGTGTGGATTTGAATGCTGCCCTCAATACAGCCAGTAATGCAGTTGGTTCCCGCTAACATTACAATGTAGGTGGATTCATCTATCTTGATGAAAATACTACAGGTTTTTTGCTGTTTTTGTATGACACTTTATTCAACTGAAACTTTTATGACTTTCATTGTATCTTTCTTGATAATGTTGCCTATAAATCAGCATAATGTCAACAAAAACCAAGTGATGAGTCAATGACCCTTCCTTTAAAGGAACATTACAGAATTGGTTTTTGCTAACAAAACAGTTGCTGGCAGTGTAAGCACTTTATGTAATCCACCATATACAATACATAAACTGACAAACCTGTAGAAGTTTGAGATCGATCGGCCATCTGGGTCACGAGAAAATAGTGAAAAACCGATTACACATTTGCATGAAATCATACAGATTTAACAAATCAATAAAACGCTCACTGAGCGATAAACTCCAATCAGAAAATTAGTTTATTCATTTCTCATCAAATATGGCATTTCAGACAGAAATATTTCAAGGGATGTTTTCTACTATCATCATCATTAGACTGTGTAAGTTTTATGTAAATCTGTGATCAAAAAGTATATTTTACAAGTTCTCTTCTTACCAATTCTGTAATGTCCCTTTAAATTTTGGAAGAATCATGGCAGATTAACAATGATTAAAGCATTGCATGAAGTTGCCATTGTTTAATTCCTTAGCTCAATCCAAAACGTCATGTATGGTATTGGACAGTGCCCATTTGAAATTTTGAAGCTGATAAAGTGCCCCCAAACCATCATACTAGACCCCCCCCCCCCCCAGGATCTCCACAATGCCCACACTCCCCTCCGTGGTTAAAATGTCTACAACTTTTACCCTTGTTCCAGTTCTGCAGGATCTGGTCCAAGTTTTCTCTTCCTTATTTGTTATTATACATGTGGGTCACTTGGCTCAGTCCAACAACAGCATCAAATTTCGTATGTTGTACTGGAAATAACTTGCATAGCTTTAAAACATCTGGTTTAGTGGTTCACAGTGACACATGTGTGTAGCTGAACTCATCACATCACGTCTACATTAGAATCAAGGCTTTTAGAGATCTGTCTGTTCCAAAACAAGGTTATTAATTTCCCTTTCAGCCAAACCTGTCACTGTTTTACTTTTTAGTTGACAGATTAAACTGGAGTTGAAGAATTGTATTCTATGAGATGGATTTTAGTTGTCAAGAAACCTTGGAAAATTCAGTCCAGTTCATTTAACTGAATCCAGATAATCATATATACCATTTTTACCTCCAGGCTTGCAAGTACCCTTGCACTGTGTTCTATATGTGGTGGTGTGTCGTTGCCCAGCAGTTAAGAGCACTGAACTCAAGCTCTGGTGTTTCTGATCAGCAGAGTGTGGGTTTGAGTCCTGGTCTTGACACTTCTGTCCTTTAAGACAAGACACTTTTATATCATTATTGCTTCGTCTTTCTGATGGGACATAAAGCCATTGGTCCTGTGTGTTGTATTAAAAACTATCAAAGCATGTAAAAGACCCCAGAGTACACTTTATATGCCTATAGAGAAGGGATTTGCCCAGTGTGTCTGGCATCCAATGCTCTTGTGTCTCATCTAGATGCAGAACAGGCTTTGATGAGAATCGTCATAGAAAAAGAAAGAGGATACAGTGCTAAGTACTGCATTTAGAAGTGCTTTAGTCTGGAGTAGACTAACCCATAGCAGTTCTCAAAGGAAACTATACTGGGATGTTGCATCAGGTGATTTCACTGGTCATTTGTGCAAGGGATGATAAACTACATTGTAATTGGTAAAGGTGCAAGTAGAAAGCATGAAAATTTACAGGAGCCTGGAGCCAGCACTTAGGCGTTAAAACACCCAGAGCTGGTAGGGCTAGCTTTATTCTGGAAAGTACCAACAGATGTAGTGTACGTGTACACTGCTAGTCTGTGATACCTGCACGTGCACCTACAATCAGACATGGTTCGAATTTTGTAGACAGCACAGTCTTCGGGATAAGAAACTTGTGTCCAGAGACCGGCCAAATATATAGTATCACTCCCTCAGCAGCATTGTCTAGGAAGGGTCAAACAAGTCTGCCGCACATTACTGCCCGGTAAAACGTTATTTTACCAACAGTTTTGTGGGGCTAGAATGTCACATTACATGTGTACATTATAAATGATTTTGTGTCACAAAGGCTAATACATTTAAAATTAACACATGTACAGTCATATAGATAAAAACTATTTGCTTTAATAGATTTTAACCGACCACCCTTTTGTGTCATCTTAATATCATAAGGGGGCAGGGTCCAACGTAACGCACAGTTGTACTGAACTTGTAGACAAGATGTACGTTTTTAAATGAACCCCAGTTCCTGTCTAGACCAGTAGCGGTTTCGAGACAACTTCTCACTCTGTCTAGTACTAAATGTAAATGTCATCACCATATAGTGGAAGAAGAAACTTGTACAGGACTTCAACCCCGCTGTAACCACTGAACAGCCCCTGAATAAGCCATTATTTGCGAGTTTGATTGGAATAATGTCTGGTAAAATGACTTGCTTAGTCACAAGCTCCTGGTTAAATTTGAATTCTTTTTGGCTGAACAAAGACAAATTTACTTGAGTCGGGAGTTGAACCTGGGACCTCCAGAAATTAACGTGCGGCGCTCTACCAACTGAGCCTTATTTTGGCGGTCTCCCTAATTGTTAATTCCTTTGTTCAGGGGGTGCCAGTCAGAATAGGGAGACCGCTAACATAGGACTAGTTACATGATGTAGCTCAGTTGGTAGAGTGCCGGCACGTTAATCCGGAGGGCGCAGGTTCAAAACCCCGCTCTAGTCATTTTTTCTTTGTTCAACTCAAATTATATTAACATTTACCCAGTCAGTTTCCCTTGTGATTTATTACTTTATATTTTAAATTTTAATTCCTCAGACTATAATCGACAGTTGCTATGTCACATGAAGTTGCATACACCATTTTGAAATGAACGTGTATTACATAATGGTACCAGGGTTAGGGTTTGCTCATCTGGAGGTTGCTATGCAAAAGCTTGCCCAACTTTGTTGAATTAGCAACTGCCTCTGTTGTCTGAAAAATTCAAATTTAAGTGGTTAGTGGAAAGTCATTTGTACCAGATTTTAATTCAAATCTAACTCAAAACTGCTTTAAATACACAGAGGCCAAAGAGACCATGGCCTCTGTTGCCCTGGTCCTGGCCTGGTGTCCCTTCAAAAGGTTCCCATAGACTTCAAGAAGTTCAAGTACCTTTAAAAAATAAAATTAACCTTGCCCTCTCAAATGAAATAAGTGAGTAAACTGAACAAGAAAGAACATACCGTTTTTGAGTTTAAAGAAGAGAAGTGTTTGATGTTTTGTAGAAAATATATGATTGGTCCAGTAAGAGTGTCTGAGCTGCAAGACCTGTTGTCTAGTCAAGATGTTCTTAAAGTTCAAGCCCTGCCTTATTAAGAGGGACTTGATCCATACAGGCTAGACGACTTTTGCTTACACATTGCCTCAATCCTCCTATTGCCTTCCAGGAGTAGAGAGCTCATGAGACCGAATCTTTGCTTACCATGTCTAATGACCTGAATTTGCCCTGATCCTTTAAATGATAGGGACCCTATCAGCAACAGCACTAACCCTTCCCCCTGAAACCCAGATCCTTCTCAATTCCATCTTGGCCAAGCTGCTATGACCCCAATCTTTCTCCTCCCTCTTATGTCAAATACAGCCTGATGGACCCCCCCCCCTCATAACAGAAACCCACTATGGCCACAATCCTTCTGGATTCTCCTCCACTGCAATGTCCCTAAAACCCTAGTCCTTCTGAATCCTTCACTTGGGCAAAGAAGACAATAGAAGAGTTGGGCTAGCTTTGGTCCCTCTTGTCTCATACTTATTAATTTGTCATCACCAGTACAGCCTCGTCTTTCTTTGTAGGCTTTTGGATTATTGATGATCGTTATTTAAAATAAAAAGCTATCTTTGCAATAATTATAATTATATTTTTTGAGCGCTTTGCAAAAAAATCCAAAACCTCGAGGCCTCCACAACATTAACATTTCTTAGGATTATAATACTCATACAGCACAGAAAACACTAAAAACAGTAAAAGTAAACAATAAAATAATACAAATGAACTTAAGACTTTATTTACTTATTGATGGGGGGCGTTTAGTTAAAATTAATTGGAAAGGTGTCGTATAAAAACAGGTAACTTAATGGGGTTGTTTATTTTTTGTTTCAATCTCAACCCACCTCCCCCTTTCCCACCCCCACCTCTGTTCCTCCTTCAATTTCATGTGAACTGATTGTAAAGGTTTGGAGAGAACAAAATTTGCTTGTATTGAAACAGGAGTGAAATTTCCATAGGGTCCCTTAAAGTGTAAGCCATCCATCTCCATATCTGAGCCCAAGGCTCTGGTAACCTAGCAGCAGTGGGCCAGCTTAAAGGGAGTGTGCAACAAATTGAGGTCACCTGCAGTCCTTATGAAGTTATGTCTTGTTGACAATGGATGCTTACTCACTCTGAATTCAGTCAAGCGTATAATAAATTACCAATGAATCGATTGAATCATTGAAAAATATCCAAGTTTAAGAGTATCTGTTTGCTGTGATGATCCAAATACTTCTGTGGCTGCTCGACATTTCCTTTCTCCATGCTTGTAGATTCAACAACAGAGGGCTCCTCCGACCCACTGCCAGTCAATTCAAACCCTTCCCTTTCCGCTTGTGAGGGCAAAATGTTTTTGAGCCTTCAAATTTTGCTTGAAAGAGCAATCATTAAATGGGGGAAGGAAGTAGTCCATATTGTGTCCAAACCTGTAGTTTTGTATTTCTAGTGATGCACAGAGTCTGTGAACCTCCTGAATTTCAACATGTGGGGAGGTTCCTAGTCTACAATAAGGGGGAACCCAGGCCTACCAGCCATTTATCAGGAATTGTTTCAATCGCCCAATCTCATCTAAAATGGGCATTTCCAAAAAGTCTTGTACAGAGTTTTTCGACGAGGCGCCACAATGCCAAGACCGCTTTGACAGATAGGCAAGGAACTCTGCGATGATGAAAATCCGGAAATGAAAACAAATTTTAGGGAACGATGAAGAGACCCCATGATAAGTTTGTACAATGGTTTTTGTTTTTAAGGTCCTCGGTGTTGACCTTTAACTAAACTGAGACCAGAGCTTGCATTCCATAGCTGTTAATCAGCCATGGAGGGGGGTATTGGGTGTCAGGGTGTTTAACCAGGCATGCTTGGGCCTACCGATGGAAACATCCAACCAAGGTGAACTTGTCAAAACATATTATTACTCAAAAACCAGAACCGAAACATTGCTTCATGCTTCATCCCTTTGTAACTTCTTGAGGTAAAGGACCCAGAGAGTGACAAACAAAACATAGGTCTGGGTTTTGTTTGGACGTCCTGGGAGCTGAAACTATTTTATGCGTCGTTTTTTAAGTTTAGGAATAAGCGGTGGTTGAATCATGACTATTGGTTAACATTGGGGGGTAATTGAATCATATAATTTTCATTCATTAAATTTAATTCAAAACAACTTTTTGGGGAACTTTTTCTGACTGCTGGAAATTGAACTATGCATGACTCGAGACGAACTTGTTTTTGGAAACACTCTGAAATGTTTTAACTTGATCAGTAGTAAATAGTCAAAATTTTTGTTGATAAATTTATTTGTATTTTTCATGACCCCGAGTCCATATGGAATGTAACAGACACCCAGACGTGCCTCTGGCTATAGCAGCATGCCACATTTCTATTCAAAGACAGTGACCTTTTTTTCTGGTGGGTAAATCGTTTTTGGCCAACATTCATCCAGGAAAGAAAGTACTCCATGCTGTTTGACATGTAGTCTTGTTTCAAGAGGTTACTCAGTATATTTTGCACATTATTACAAATCTGGAAGTACGATTGAACAGAGTAATGTAGTTTTGTTTCCCACTCTACAATCAAAGAGCCTAGCACATACATGTACTTGTCCTATAGCATGGAGTACCTAGTCTTGGTGCAAGATGTCCCTAGCCCATTTTGCTGCCGTTTGGTTAGTATTATACGACTTCTTCCCTGTTTCACAATTCACCGATAGAGGGCGTTCTGTACATATCAATGAATGAGTACTTTATTTTTCAAATTTTACCTATACATTGATGTGTGTAAAGCACTGTATAATACTTAGTACTTTCCTGTATCTTGTGAAAAAATACACAGGCATAATACTGGGTGGGATTCAAACCCAGGACCTTTGCCATTCTAGAGCTGATGTGTTACCACTAGACCACTGAGATTGCAGAGGCAGTTCGAATCCTATATTTTAGCAGAGGGTACCGCATCAATTTAATAAATGTTATCTTTGCATCGGGGCTAACCCATACACCGACGATGTGTAAAGCACTGTATTTGTGTACTCAGTACTTTCCCAAGTCCTGTGAAAGAGCCGGAGCGCCTACTAATCGGTGAATTGCCGTATAGTGTACAGTAACAAATGGAACAGCAAAATGCTTCATGGACATCTTGAAACAAGACTACACTATACCCAGACTATGGACATCTTGAAACAAGACTACACTATACCCAGATTAGAGTCCTAGTAGATTTATTGACCAAGGGCACATTCACTGCTTATAAGGTCAAATACTAAAGTTGACAGGATTTGTGACACCCAAGGAAAAACGGCCTGAATTTATTGTCCTGAAGTACAGTCACTCCACATTTTAAACATTAACCTCAGAGGTTCTGCTGACTATAGTTGTTCCTTAGTTGCACCATGGTTGCACCTGTTGTGTTACAAGTATCTTCTTTTGTGGTGTTGAAAATGTGAAAGGAGCAGTGACAAATTTCCATTTATTACTTATCAATCAAGCTTTGATTATTGAAAACAAAGTAAGTGTTTAGGATTGCAAGTGTCTCCATACTTCAGGGATTTGTTTTCCCAGAATCACAAAAGCCTTCAATGGTTAAAGCCCCATAAGGAAAGTGCATATTTTCTAAACAACTGGCGGAGCCCAAGCCCAAGTCATGGTTTTCGAAAAGGCCTGCGTACTGCTGTATATTTTAAAGTCTAAATGCTAAATGTTAACCACCTGAAGCAGCCACAGCCTTGTCAGTCAAATCCTTGTTAGAAGGAAGTCCCTGGTGTGGTCTGTCTCTAAAGTAACTGCCAGACTCCAGTCAGCTGCTTGAAGGCAATTAGCAAAGACCCCCCCATGTGGGCAGGACCTGCTTGTGTTTCCCCCTGAGCAACAGTGGACCTATTTTATAATGCAGTGTAAACATTCCATTGTGGAAGTAATTTGTTGGGCCAGATATTTTTAGATATCTTGACTCATGATATGGACTTCCTATTTAGCCAATGATGGAGTTGCTTTTGAAACAAAGAAACAACTTTTTGCAAACTGGGTTTATTTTTCAAAACTGGGGGGGGGGGGGCATTCTAGACCCAAATTTTTGAAGTTTGGCCAAAGGACGCTGAATTAAAACGAGGCTTCGGAATGCTTTCTACTTGATATTTATCTGGATTTTAAAAGTCCTACTGTGCAATCTAGAGCATTCTAAATGGTTTAATCTTTATGGACTTTTAAAAAAATTTGATCCAAAATGTAGAATCAGCCAAAATGTTGCGTATCGGCAGGCAATTCGCGCATATAGGCAGGCAATTCACTCGTATCGGCCCTATACATTACGCTAGCTTGTGCATGAAGAGAACCCTGCTCGGTAGTTAAAAATTAATACAATTATCAATGTCCTTTTTTCACAAGTGTGCTGATTCATTATCACTCTTTTTTGACAATTCCCTGGTATAATTGACTCATCAAATTTTACTTACATATTTTATGATGTGGAAGTTATGTATTATTTTGCTTTTGCACATTCACTGAAGGATGAAATAGTTTCATCTATGGTTTCATGAATTTTTTTATTATTCTTGCCAAAATGTTTATACTTTCTGTAAATTAAGTGTTATTTTTTTCGTTATTTTCAGCTCCTTTCATCACATCTCCACCAAAGGACGCCTTTCTGAAGCTTGACTCGCAGTCGGAGCTGAGCTGCGAGGCTATCGGAAGACCCATCCCTGACATCATCTGGACCAAGGATGGGGAAGAGTTGCCGGGTAACCATATCAACATAGCAACACGCAAGAGAAACGGGCCGACCAAGTTTGGGATGACGAGTTGGGTGCTGGTAAGTTATTATCACCCCCCCAACACCTCACCCCACCCTCTCTTGTTCCACCAACCCTCCCCCACCCCTTCCCCCGAAAAGAAAGTGTTCTCTTGAGTCAAAAGTGTCAGATACTGTGCTGAAGAAAATAATGGTTGAATTTATGTTTATTTTTTAGAATATTAAGAATTGGCTTTTTTCAGTTTGTTTGATATATGAGAGTTCTGAGAACTTTTTGAAAGATTATGTCAACAAAATAATAGTATTAATAATACTGGTTCTTATATAGCACCTAGTAGCTAGATCAAGGCACTTGGCAACATTGTTATTCCTGTTCATCAGCCATACTCAAACTTTCTCAACTCCCAGGGGAGCATACAATCCAAAGCTGCTTAAATTAGCACCAAGGGGTTCATCCAACACAATACTGTCTCAGCACTCTCAGGTTCTCATTTATACACCTGGGTAAAGAGAAGCAATTGTGGTTACGTGCCTTGCTCAAGGCCATAAGTGTCAGGACCGGGAATCGAACCCACTCTCCGATGGTTCAGTCATCAGAGTTTGAGTCGGATGCACTAAACCATTCGGCCACGACACGCCTTGAAAACACACAAGGCCCTCAATCTTTCCTCCAGCTTTGTTCTTTTAACTCATCAACAAGGTCCCCCCCCCCCTCGAAAAAAAAAGGTGTCTAGGTTGAGGTTGTGTCCAGGGATCGAGAAAAGAGCTTCTTCGTTTGTCTAGTCCTGGATCAGTTGATCTTTGTGACTTGTTTAGACCTGTCAATCAACCACAAAAATAAAACCTGTATCGCTGTTCAGCTACCCTAGTTTTTTTTATCAGCCACCCACCCCTCCTTCCTGACCCGGAAAGACACGGACCGACCGTCTTACTCCACATATTGCGTCTGAAATTATCTGGGACTTGGCGTCTGAGTTTGAAGGTGTGTCCATGAGAGTCATCTATCAGTCGTTGGCCTACAAATAATAGACAGTAAACTTCCTGGCAGTAATCGATGACTTGGAATCCGGTGGCCACACTGCTGCCTACTGGCAGACAGATCATGATAGTACAATGACCTACAATCCTGGGGACAATTGCATAGAGCTGCTTAAGCAGAAATGATTGCTTAAAACTTTTCTGCTGAGCAAAAATAAGCAGGATACCAGTCACAGATGGTACATTTGGTATGGTATTTTGTCTGGTAACTTTATTCTGGTTAGCATAATTTTGTTATGCTTAGCTACTTTTTGTGCTTAAAGGAACATTACAGAATTGGTTTTGCTAACAAAACAGTTGCTGGCAGTGTAAGCACTTTATGTAATCCACCATATACATAAACTGACAAACCTGTAGAAGTTTGAGATCGATCGGCCATCTGGGTCACAAGAAAATAGTGAAAAACCGATTACACATTTGCATGAAATCATATAGATTCAACAAATGAATAAAACGCTCACTGAGCGATAAACTCCAATCGGAAAATTAGTTTATTCATTTCTCATCAAATATGGCATTTCAGACAGAAATATTTCAAGGGATGTTTTCTGCTATCATCATCATTAGACCGTGTAAGTTTTATGTAAATCTGTGATCAAAAAGTTTTTTCTTCTTACCAATTCTGTAATGTTCCTTAAAGCAGCTCTATGAAATTATTTTATCATTATTTTACTTAAGATCAATTTTACAAAAATCATAAAGATAAAACCATTTAGAATGCCCTGGATTGCACAGGATTAGCAGGGCTTTTAAAACTAAACATAAACACCAAATAAAAACATTTTCGAGGACCTTACCTCAATTCAGCGTGCTTCGGCCAAGTTTGCAAAATTTGGGTCCAGAATGCCCCACAGTTTAAAAAAAATCCTGGGGGAGAACCCTGATTAGCCAGCGGAAACACTGCACAGATTTGATGGAAGTTTTTCTTGTCTATTTTAGCTCAATGTGTCTCCAAATGATGGAGGAACCTACGTGTGTAAAGCTATGAACAGCCAAGGAGAGACCAGCGTCTCAGTCTCCATCGTGGTCCCCACACCTGAAGATATGAACAACTTCAACGGGAATGACGTTGCTATCGAGTTGTAGAAGGTGAGGACAATTTTCAACACCCCTCACAATACTTTAGTGAGGTTATGAACCAGCCTTCTCTAGTTAGAGTGGATTGTCTGGCCAAGTGCTAGTCCAAACAACGGAGGCAGGCTTGGATTTATACGGAGGTTGCGTGTGGTCGTGGCCTTGGTGCCCCTTCAAAAGTTTTCCATAAATGGAAGTGGCCCTTGCAAAATGAAAACAGCCCAGTCGCCTTAAAGATGAAGTTCAAAGCCTGGTGCCCCTCCAAAAGTTTCCCATAGACTTTAAGCTTTTCCAATGGAAGTGAAATAAAAATGACGTTGCCCTCTCAAAGATGAAATTCCAGGCCTCCTGAGCGGACGAGTAAAATGCCAGTGGTCTTGCTAGCTACTTCAAAGGCTAAAGATTTATGACGCTGCCTGCACACACATGCCTGATTGTTCATGTGGCTGTAAAATCAAGTCCCATACGCATTACATTGTTTTATGGACCAGTGTGAAAAAGCTGGCGTACCAGCGAAACATCAAGCTCACTGGTCCTGCTCAAGCTGGTCATTGAAAAAGTTAAAGCTCGACACCGGCATTATCATCAAACTGTAGCTTTTAAGGTTTGATATTTTATCTTCCTCTTTATTTTCTTTTTTACAGGTCAGAGTTTTTCCTATGACACTTCAAGATTGTAGCTCCGACGTTAGAAACGAAACCAAACACAAGAAAGGCTAGCGATTAGCTTGATGCTTGCAGACTGCTCATGGTGCTAGTCTCAAAAGAGGGCGCTATATAGAAAAGTCATTTAAATCAGTTATTTACTTCTGAATATTGCATGAATATAGAGAGAAGGGAAGCAAATCCTTTCAAATGTCAAAGGTCAGTTAAAAAACTGTTGTTGTTCTCTCAACAAAAACTTATTCCTGAAAACCCCTGTGTGAAAGTCAAGTTCAGATTTTGGACCACCTCCCACTCCCTGCCATGATAAAATTTTATGTTTTATTAGCATTTTTTAAACCTACTTTTAAAAGCAACCAATTTCTTTCAACCATTTTCAAAACTATTGATCTTTCGCTGAATATTTGAAATTTTAAAGAATTTTTCTGAATAACCAGTTTTAAAGGCTTTCACGAAAACGTAATGTTACAGTTTCAGTATTTAAGGCTAATTTATTAATGTATTTATGAAACAAGAGTCTTGTTAAGAGAAAATTCCAATGGGGCATTTTGGCATCTGTCTTTTGACTGTTCACACTGGAATCATCCAGTAGTCCATTGTGTTTATCCAACTGGTATGGAATTACACAAAGGTTACATAAGCCAACATGGGTGTAGTGACCAGGGGTGTAGGGGTGGCAGGGGGGGGGGTGACACCACTGATTGTTTCCTTTCTCAGTTTTGAGTCTCATCAGTGGAAAATCAAGGGCATCCAGACTAAAATTCACTTCATGTGTGGGCTAAGAATCATTCATGTTTGTTGCTTTGATATTATTGAATACAGTGGTGCTGCATGCAAGGGGTGCTAGTCTTTTCTGGAATATTAGAGAACATTGGCAAAACAGGCTTCCCTTAGCCCCCCCCCCCCCCCCCCGGAAATGGTTAACTGCCTTCCGTTAAACCCTCACAAAGACAATGTTTTCGGTACACCCCTGAGGCCCTCACCCTGTTGCTTTGGAGCCCCAATTTCATTTAAATACATTAAATAAGTCAGTGTCAAGCACAAATTTTGATAAACTGCTGTCGTGTGAAAAGGGCTTCAGATTGTCTTTATGGAAGGTGATCTGTGTGTAAACTTCCAGGTTATACGTACCTTGAGAAAAACCCCAGAAGTCATATGTCGTTAAAATTTAAAGAAAAAAAACAAGTTGATGACTTGCTATTAAATCAATAAATCTTGCCTAGATGATGAATGGTGCTAAGTTAAGATGGAAATAGACTGAGTAAAAGGTTATTTACTTCACTTTTTAAACTATGCAAACAACTTTGTAGTTTTAGAAAGGACTTTATACTTAAATGTCCAGAGTTTTGTATTAATTAGTATTTTAAGTATTTTTACACATTTTACCAGCCAAACGTGCCTTATCTAATGTAGGTATTTATACATTGTCTAGAAATATTTATAGTTTGATCTTTCTTTTTTGTAATGGCTCTTTTTGGATTGATTTGAACTATCTGTTCTTAATTAACTATTTATGAGTATAAAATTTGTATTTTTTTTTTTTTTTTTTTTTATGTTTATGTGGTTTTATTTTTGAACCATCAATATTTTTGTACATGTCTTTCTAAGGCCATCAGTATCACTTAATCTCATTTAAATAAAAATTGAAGTTTGGTTGTCGGGGAAATAAGGAAGTAAACTCAGATTTTGTTTTTGTTTCTTATAATCTCCGGCCAGTAATGGAATTTAGATTCTTCCTTATAATAGTTGCCAAAATACTTTAGGCAATACGTTCATTGTAAATTGTACAAGTTTCTTGCTCCCAGTTTAGCTCTTAGCTACATGTAGCTAAACATTTGAAGTACGGTACATACATGATTCTAGGGATGAAAAAAATTAGTAAATGAACATGAAATCAGGCTCCCAATATTTGATTGTAGTTTCATGCTGTGTCCCCCCTGCCCATTCAAACTTGAGGCAGCCCACCTTGGAACTTCAGCTATCACGTCACTCATTTATTGCCAATATCACCACTTCGCTGTGAAGATTTGCCACAATGGCACTTATCGAAAATGTTTGGTTTTGTGTCATTTTTGAGATTTTTCCTTGACCTCTTTGTATCAAGAACTCACAGTTTGGATGTGGGATGAAATCATTTGTGTGAGCACTGCTTTCTTGTCAGTTTGCAAGGTGTGTCAGTTTTGCTCCAATCATAAATTTAATTTATGAAATGCTAAAAATAGGCTGAAGTATGCTTCCAACCAGTGCTGTAGGTCTCCCCCCCCCCCTCTGCAAAAGTCCCAGTCTCGGAAGGTCTGGTGTGCCCCTCAGGAGGATTGGAGGGTCTCAAACTTCCAGGTCTCAACTACAACACTGCTTCCAAAACCCAATGATGTATCATACCTTCAAATAACTACCACTACAACCAGGTCAAATTTTGATTTTGATTTTATTGTGGATAGATTTTGTTTTTTCATAATCTTGAGCCACTGCAGACTCTGTACAGGAGTTTTAGAATGTATTTTTATTATCTCGTTTTTTATATTAGATTTTGTAAAATGCTGCATATTTTGTACTTCAACTCATTTTTGAGTAAAAGGCAAAAACAACAAAAGATGTCTTCCATTCGTTGTTTAAAATTATTGTAATTCACATGCCATGAAAAGCAGACGCACAAGCCTTCCTAAAACAGCGTCAAACTTTTACAGAGGATCTCTATTGCATGCTGAATTTAACATTTAACAGTTTATAGTATTGTATACGTAACTTTAAAAAAATGTATGACTAGACATAAAGCATACAATAAAATGATAAGTTTTGCGATGAGAAATAAATGTATGGTGTGCTTCTTTTTTCAGTGTAAACCAGGGCCCAATTTCATAGAGCTGCTTAAGCAGAAAGTATTGCTTAACATTTTTTTCTGCTTCGCAGAGATGAGTAGTATACCAGTCACGAATTGTACATGTGACATGGTATTTTGGCTGGTAACCTTATTCTTGCATGCAGCATTTTGTAGTAGTGCTTAGCTAATGTTTATGCTTAAAACCCTCAAACGTGGCACCTAAGTGGGACAAATGGCATGGTACAGTTTAGGATCTCATGGCATACAAGCTGACCAGTGTGTACGATGTGGTTAAGACAATGGAAAGATTAAAATATGGTAGCATGTGCCGACACAACATACCTCGTTTGATGGTTTTAAGCAGCTCTATGAACATTGGCCCAGTATGTTCGTACAAGTCCATGCAACGTTTTGTGTTTACATGTGTGCACAGCCACAATCATGGGTACACATTGTTTAGTGTCCATGCTATGAACAACAGTTTGAAAACCAGTGATGTAACAGTTATTACAATGTTGTTTGTAAATTAATTTACCAGCTCTGTGTGAATGAAGAGAAGAAAGTACTTGAGTTTGTCGAATACAAGATCTGCAAAGAGTTGCTCAATATTTATGTGTTGTTCATTTGGTGTCTTTGTAATAAAAAGTGTAGGGCCTACCCATGATTGTGGCTGTGCACATGTACATGTGTACAGACAGACATATTAAAGCAGCATCTTGCAGACTCTCAAATTAAATCACTCTAAACACAAGTAATTACGTAAAACCCATTTATTCACTTGTCTGTTTATAAAGTTAGTTGAATACAACAAATAACAAATACAATTGTTACAGAATACAGGTTTATTTAGTAATAACTATTTGTTGATTTCGGGTTGAACAAAGAAAGTTTATTACTTTACATTTAATATTAAATGAATAACACTTGATCACAGAGTATACCTTTGAAAGGAAAAGTAGCGAAACATGAAATTTATCAACAATACTAAAAACATATAACAACAGTTTTCTGTACATGTGTACAAAATGTACATAAGTTTAATTCTGTTGGATCTATTTAATGTTTGGTGGCAAGTTTTAAAAGTGTTTCCTACAAAAAAGAAACACTGATTTTGTCTAGTAACTGTATCAAGAACAATTTGTTTGTGTTACTTGTGAGTGATACTGGTAATATTTCAATTAAATATCCTAAAACAATGGGGTTACAACTGTTATACTTTTCCTAAATAGGATTAAATAAATACCCTTATAGTACAATGCCCGTTAAAAAGCCATAGCATAGAACTGTTTCCCCAACCCAAGCTTTTCCCCATCGATTGGAAGACTAAGTTGCTTCCTTTTAAATGCCTGCCAAAAGATTGCACCCAATTTAAGGAATAGATCTTTTTTTAATGTGCCACCAACTTTGTCCTGTTCCCTGCCTCCACTAACAGTAACATTACAATCATAACCCCTGATTCTCAGATTACCATACGAGGTCAGACTAAATTTCAACTTCCGGCCTCGGTTTGACTACATGGTTTTGAATAGGAGAAATACAAGATGGCCTCGTCCTTATAAAAATCAACTAACTATATGAGGATGCTGCAGGCAGAAGTTAAGTACTTAGTTTAGTACTTATTGTTATGGTGTAACCCTACATCATTGGCTAAAGGTCACCACAAGAGGGCAGTATAAATATTAACAGTGAGCTGTAAATCTTGTTGAACACTCGAATTGACTCAAGAGTCGTCGTCGCTCAGGTCAATGGATGAACCATCATCGTCACTCGAGACATATGACGACACTTCAGATATATCATCTAGATTGTGGGGAAAAACCAAAAGACTGCTCGTTAAAAAGAAGGAGGTAAGTTTCATTCAGTAATGTCTGGAGCTGCTTCTTGTTTGTATCGTGCTTGCTAAATACATGTGCTGTATCTTGATCAAGTACTTGCATGTAATGTAGATTGTATCTTGCTTGCTCGCTAGCTTGTATTTCTGAGTTGAATCTTGCTTGCTCGCTAGCTTGTATTTGTGACTTGTATCTTGCTTACTAAATTGATTGTATACATGTGATGAGGTTGTTTGCTTGCTCGCTTGCTTGTAAATAAATGTAAGTTGTATTTTGCCTTCTTTTAAGAATGTAAGTTGCTCACTTAATTGGCTGTAATGTGAGTTGTGTCTTGCTTGCTCGCTTGCTTGTAAATAATGCAAGTTGTATTTTCTTGCTTGATTGTGTGTAAATTGTATCTTGCTTGTTTGCTTGAAGTTGATTTTTACTTGCTTGATTTAAACAAACATGCTATCTTACTGGCTCCTTTACTTGCTTTGCTTGGTTGAAAGCCTGAAGCTTTTGACGCATGCTAGTAATATTAATAACCCAAACTAAAAAACCTTGGCTTAAATAAGTAGTAGACCTTATACAATGGCTGTGCAGTCCTTTTTATCATTTTTATACATGCACAATACCATCAAGACGAGGCTGGCAGTGAAACAAGTTTGATTTCCTTTTAGTGTGTGACAACTGAGTGAGAAAGTCTATACTTGTCTTGTTTTAAAACAGTGATCTTGTTGAGTATCTCAGGGCTTTTCCTGGCAGGCAACTGCAAGATACTACATGGTCATGAGAAATTTTACACTTTGTATCACTAAATTACTACATAAAACCACAAGGTTGTTAAAATAACAACTGAACTGGAGGAATTCCAGTCTCTGGGGCTCTTGTATAAACAAGTGATGTCACAGGATTGTTGCAACAGTAAACAAAACAAAATGGAACAAAACTTTGTGGATTTGGCCCGAAACAAGTGGTCTTTGGCTACGACTAGCTTATACTGGCACAACTTTGACTTTTTTAGCAGTAGACAGACATAGTGATAAAACCAATTGCATTTTTTTGTACATGGTTTTAATTTGTGCATTTTTGGCTTCAGCATTTGGAAATATTAATTTTGACCAGAGTCTTTTTTAAAGAGGTAAAATACTTACCCATATTTTCAGTGACGGTCAGAAGTTTCTTGGCAGATCCAATGAGACGTTTAACGTTGACGTTCTTTTTACGCGCAGATCCTCCTGAAGAAAACAAGTTGAGGTGATAACAGTTGTAAGAAATTTCTACTCGCCCAAACAATTATTAACTTAAACTTCTCATTTGATTCAATCAATCTTGCACCACGTCCCGTTCCAGGAATTTTCACTCTCCGCTCACTGCCTATCTCTTGCTATTTGGATTTCCATGTAGAAAGAAGGTGCTGTGGGCAATAGTGTCAGTTTCCCATCCCTTTCTTGGCCTCCCCCATCTAATTTCCCCATACTGTTTTAAGTAGTATGCGTTTTGGAAGTCTGTGTGATTAACTCTGGTGGTTAGTACCACCAGTTGATACTTTCCCTCCGGCCTCTTCGTTTTGCACATTAACTTGCCAGGAGATGTTCAGGTTTTTGTGGTGCAGCGCATCTGGAAGGCTAGTAATTTCTTTTGTGCTGCCTTCCTGATGGTCAAGGCTGCTGAGAGCCATACACGAGAACAGGACTAACGAGTGCATTTACCAGGTAACTAGTTATTTATTTAGCAAGTAATAAACCACAAGCAAAATTGACTGGGTAAATTTTAAATGATTTGGGGTAGAACAAAGACAAATTTACTGGAGCGGGATATGAACAGTTGAACCTGTGACCTCCAGAATAACGTGCCGGCGCTCTACCAACCGATCTAGCCCTATTGTTAGTGGTCTCCCTATTTTTTCAATATCTTTGTTCGGGGTGCCAGTCAGACGACATTCAACCTGTAACTGCCGTATAAGTGAACAGGGGGGCAATGAAGAAGAAAACATTGAAGAAAAAATTAATATCCAGTACTTTCCTAGTATGATTCTAAGTTCATTACCATGTCTTCTCTTACCATTATCGTCCAACTTGACTGTATCTATTCCTTCCACGATCGTCTTCCCTTTCTTCGGCTGAAACAACCCTTCCACGTTACCTCCAACCTTTGGATTCAGCAGGCTCTCGAATACCTTCAGGTTGCGGACCCAGGTCGCATACTTCTGAAATTTCTTGGGCGTTTTCTTGGAGGAGGTGGATTCCTGGGATTCGGGGATCTTTTTAAGGGTCTTCTCGTAGCGATCCTCGTAGATGAAATCAGGGAGACCGTAAACCTCGCTGCTCGAGTTGAGACGTTTCTCCTCAACGCTTCGCCAGGAGACGTACTGGTTTCGGAAACGGCGAACTTGCTCCTCGTCAAATCTGTCTCTAGCCTGGAAATTCAAAGTCGAGAAAATAGTGAGGACCTTCAACATCACATTTGCTTATTTTGATTGTCACAGCTGAAATAAGCCCGATATGAAAATCCTGGACAAAATATAAACGTTTTTTCACGATGAATTTGTCCAGGTTGTTGGGTGGTTTTGAAAACAAAAGGATTGGAATAACAAGCTGTAGCAGGGCAGGACATGGTTACAAGTTGTGGCTGCTAGCCTGTATCAGTCTTTAGAAACTCGACAGTTGCTGAAGAAATGTAACAGACTATCGTCTAAAAGTACTTACTCGTTTCAAAGCCATCCTCTGTTTGACAACACTCGCCATTCGGTGGTTCTGTTTGTCCTTCAACTCCTGGTTAAACTCGTCGATCTCTTTCCTCTGGACCTGTTCCATCTTCTTCAGCACTCGTATCTGTCGCTGATACTTGAACGTCTTACCCCCGTAGACGGATTGCAAGGATTTCTGCTTGATGACACTCTTCCTTGTGATGATGACGGGCCTGCGGGTTCGTTTCTTGGCAGGCTTTCTAGGCTTCACACGACTGTGTTGAGTTGTGCTTGTGCTCTGACTATCTCTAGAGTCGCTCTTCACTCTGATACTCGGAGCTTTGTTCAGAGGCGACTCCGAAGAGTCTGAGTTTTGTCTCGTCACGTCTGAACGACTGGTAAGAACGGCACTAGATTTACTTCGTATTGACACTCTTTTTGTCACTTTAGTGTCGATCTGTGTCACCGACATAGTCCTCATTTCTTCCGTAAGCTTAGTTTCTTTAACAGGTTTATTTTTAACGTTTAATTCAAGATTGCTCTTATTTTTTTGCTCTTGAGTCTCAGTTTTCCGACTTCCCTTGTCCTGCTGCCAGGGTGATTTTTGGTCTGGCTCTTTGGATGGCTTAACGGGCGAGCTATTGCCAGTTCCAGGAGTTGAGGAGTTTGTTGATGGGGAGGTTTTCTGTATGTCCTGCACGTGCTGATTGCTTTGTCTGGCTGACGGAGTCTTAATTGGGGAGGCAATATTGCTGGCTGGTTGGCTAGAGTTGTCAGATGTTGGGACTCTGTTATCAGAACAAAAAATACAAACAGACAGTGATAACTATGAGGCCCAACAGCTACTAAACGACAAATTCTATACAGTTTAAAATTGTACTTGGACAAATTCAAAGACGACACTACTTCATACAGTCAAAGGATGCAGTGATTTAAAAGAAAAATTAAATGATAGGCTACGTATAGGGATAACAAAACAGATACTTTGTTCCTTTAAAACAAATAGTTATGAGGCTAATAAACGTTGAATCAAATCAGAATTCTGAGGAGAGAGAGTCTGTAATCTAAGAAACCCCATCGGTTCCTCCCTAAGAAACACCCGCACTGGTTCCCCCTTCTTGATCAGACCAGTACAGTATAATATCATGCCCACCTTGCTTCGTCCCTTGAAGTTGTAGGGGGGTTTGTTGCCCTGGCACCGGCCCAGGAAGATGCCCACCGTTTCCCGCCTTTTTCCTTCCGCCCTGCTTCAGCAGCCGTTGATGTTCCATGCACCTGCTGTTGCATAGGCTCTGGACACACACACACACAAAAGTATTTTATAAAGACATGTCCAATGGGTATAAGGCCCTTTTCGAAACCATGGCTGGCTCCAGCTTAGGCTCCGGCTCCGTCTGTAATTTTGGAAAACGTGAGCTTCTGGCACGCGGCTTTAAACAAGTGGACGGAGGATCTAACCAGGAGCTGAAACCTACGCCTTGGGTTTGAAAATGGCTTATGGTAGACCACAAAAGGTGGCAGCTACCACTCTTTACATGTCTTTGATTCCAAAATGCATGAGAAATCTAAAAGCATAAATTTATGAAATGTGCCCTTAACATGGTATAACACCATTGACGTAGACTTATTTTCAGGCACTAAATAAGCTAATTGCTGGATACGAATGTTGTAGATTGAGTACCTCATGTTGTTGTCCCTTTAATCCATTGCTGCTAGATTTGATTGCTAGACCAACTTGTATAAAAAAGCAACAGTTCAAAAACAAGGACCTGTTCTCTTAAGTAAGTTAAAAATTCTCACAGTTGAACATGGAAACAGGACCAACCGCGAACATAATAAAGGTTATTTTTAGGGGGCACTAGTGCGTGCACCATTGTTTCTAGGGGGTGGCTTTCGGTAAATTAAAAAAATGTAGTTTGCATTTGCATGTTTCTTAAAATCTTAAACTACGGAATTACATGCTCCTTTTCAGCACTCGAAAAATTTATGCAGTTTACTATTTTTTTAATTGAACATTGTCATGCGTGGTAATAGAAAAGTAGTTTTAAGCATTGAGTACAATACTTCATTAAAGCTTTACAATTTTATTCTAAAAACTCTTATCTTATGTTCCAGACTTCATATGCAAACGCCCCCCCCCCTCTTGTTTTGTTGTTGTTGTTTTCTTTTGGATCCCCCCCCCTTCTTTTTCCTCATATTTGTATTCGTGTCTAACCTCACTTGTTTTTCTTTCGGGGGAGGGTTGGGAAGGGTTGAGGGTCAGAGTGAGGTAATATCATATACAGAAACACATTCTGTTATTGATGCCAAGAAGGTAGACCCAAGCTATCGATTTGTTTGTTAGCCGGTGTTATCACATCTAGCAAGGGGACAAAGCGGAATCTCCAGGGATTAACACAATGTTTTCTTGTTATCACTTTAATCCGCTCAGCCCTCCTGAAGAAGTTTCAGACAAAATCCATTAATCTGTATTTTTCTAATCCTGTGAACAAAGCCTGCCCTCCCAATCACCTCTCGAAAAAAAAAACGTAACGTGGTGAAAATACGGTCCGTTAGCAACAACTTGCCAGCCATTTTGTGACCATCAAGAACTCAGAAGCAAGGAGGCTTTTTTTATACAAAAGCAAACGATGAAAAAGGAAAATCAAGTTAATTATTCAATTGATACTGTGGGACACATTTGAAAATGTACAAGTGATATTGGTTTCGGATGAACGTAAGAAATGTACAAATAAAAAGAATTTGCCTGATGATTGTGCATTCAGAATTGTGTTTAATAAACACAATTCACTATGGTCCTTTAGACTGGGATAAGTTGAATACACAATTCATGATCAATCTTTGTGTCACTGTTAAAGGCGAATTTGAATGTTTTTTTTACCGAAAACTTTGCGATGTTGATATAATAAGTGTAAATGTTCATTACATGGTAAAGATGGTCATGGTGGAAAACTTCCATTGAAATTATGTTTGCCTGAAATGCTGTAGTTTTTTTTTATGAATTAAACAACTAGTTGTCTTTGACGCTTGAAAACAGTGAAACCATAATGATGGTGTTTTTCACTATTTCTCGTAACACCAGGAACTGACTGAGATTTAACGCACCTACATTTTTTCCTCGATGAAAGAAATGGAATTAAACCCGAAACAATTGCACCCATAATAATTATGCACTTAATGGCACTGGCGTAAGTTCGTCATTGTGGTAAGTCGAAGCTATTTTTCCTCAGCACAAAATTACATTAAAGAGGAATAATTCCCCCATAAATTCAAGCTCCCTCCCCTACCAGATTAATAGTCTGGTGCCGCCGCGCAGATGGAATGTTCTCACCTTTCAGTAGGTTATTAATCTTCGGAAGCTTAGGGAGTCGAGTCCTTGGTTTTCTGTCATGGTTGTTTCGATGATGGCCATTTGGCATCGGGGCTGAGTTGCTTCCACGATCTGTCGAGAAAATAATGAGATTGTTGCTGACTGCAAAACAAACAAGTCTTTTACATAGCTTTAACAACAATTTCAAGCGACTTTAGCTCAAAGTTATTTCCATAACAAGTTTTACAATGAAAAGATGATTAAATAAGTAGTAAGAAAAACTATCGTGCCTCTCTTTGAATTGTTTTATATTTTAAGTTTGTATTGTTGGAAAAACAAACGAGTTTTAATACTTCCACTGCAACTTCAGGCAATTCTGTAAATAACCCCCCTCCCCCTCCCCATTTAAAAAAAATTCTAATTAACAACAACAACAACAACAAAAACCAGAAAGTTTTACAACATCAAGATGAGTTGATCTATAGACTATTAACCAATTTAAGGCTCCCTTAAAATTGTTTGAAAATTTGTGCGAACTTTGTTGTTGGAAAGAAGTTGTATAAACTCTAAGTTTACGATAATTTCTGGTTATTTTAAAATGAAAATAGTTACAGAGAATCTCTTAACTTCTTTGGGGAAAAGTATTAGACCGTTTTGGGGATTGAATTCGATAAAAAAAATTAATGTAATACTGAGCATCTTTTAGAACTTTTTGGGAAGTATAGGGTTTAAAAATATATATATTATAAGAACAACTAATTTTTTGTTGACTGAAATTACCTTCATTTTGCTTGTGCCTCGCTGAATGCACGGGGACACTCCTCGTGACGTAGCGTGAGTCATCTTTTAACGTTTTCTCCTGTCTTCCTGTCGGCCGAGGTAAGGCGATAAGTGGATCTTGGGATCTCGTCACTGTCTCCTGCTTTTGCCGTGGCTTGGGTTGGTATTTCACGTTAACTCCGCCACTCAAACTGCCAGAAAGGGGAGAGGAAGGCGAATAGTGGTCTAGTATTAATAACTAGTTTTTATATAGCGCTTTATCTACGGGCATCTCAGCACGTTTATCATGGTTTATGTCCAGACAGGTCTTTGAAAGTAATGAATTATCCCACCAAAGTGTTAACAAGGCGCTGCGGCACAATCAGCCGCCACTGCCAAAAAGGCAGAAACATTTTTGTTTTTAATTGCACTGTCAGAAAGGTAGCCAGTGCCATGGTAGAAACATATTGGTGTACAGTTATAGTGATTTTGACCAAAAGTTGAAATGGTGGTTGAAGACATGACTGTTGAGGTACCATAAATCTGGGGTAACGAGAAAATTCATCAGATTTTATCAAAGTTTTGTAAGTGATAAAAAAAATGAACGGCTGTGTTTCAGGGTTAGCCTCTCGTCAAGGCGAATGTGGCCACGAGTGGCGCGCACGTGGTCTTCCCTTCCCGACGCTTCGTGGCTACACAGCGTTGACTAAACCACGAAGGCCTTGACGAAAGGCTAACTCAGAGTCGAAAATTCGACATTTTGAACCATCTTTTCTTTTGATTGGTTGGGTTTCCATTCCAACGTTAGGGCAATTCTTGATAAAATATTTTTTTCACAAAGTTCGTTGACTTGCAAGCGTTTTGAAATTAAGCAACATTCAAAATCGATTTCACAGTGAGGAAAAAACATGATAACAACAAAATTAATTAATTATATTCTAGTAACCAATATCTGCAGTCTAAAAAGATTTGAATTTCCATTTGGATCGATATTTATGGTCTCACATTATCCGTTGAATTGCAAAAGGTAAAGTTCAAACAAAGCAAAATTTCACAAACTATTTCATTATTGGTTTTTTTCTGAAATAAAAAAGAAGACAAACATTTCAAAAACATAAATAGATAAGTTTCAAATTTTCAACTTCGGTAACCATATGAAAAATAACTGTTTTCATTTGAACTTATCAAGAACAAAAAATTCAACAAAATATTAGTCAATGAAAATGTTTTCTATACTTAGTTACAAAAAGCACTAGTGTTCAAGTTAAGTGGTCCAGTTTGTTAACAACAACAACAAGCACTAGAAGAACATCATTTAGTGCTGATAAAATTCACATAATTCGATGTGGGTTTTTTATTGTAAATTTAATGATGCCGAGTTCAAAGTTCAACACCCAAAAAGGCAACACAATTTTATACTAATGTTATACTCTCCTGAACTTTATCTCAAAATGATTGCCAATGATACGGTCATTCCGAAACTGCATCGACTTTATATAAGTTTCAAAGTTCAATGATGTTCGATAATTTACGGGTTTGGTGAAAGAATACTTGGGACTTCGGGTTTGTAGTTCAGGTTGATAAGAAACTCATATCAAGTGAAGTAAACAATACCACATTGCTTTATGGAGTACAGTCGATACTTGTTTTTAACCAAACAATAATAAAGACAAGTTTAACTGATAATTTTATTGAAATAATTTCCTATAAGATACTAATAGCAAGCGTCAAACGCGTCTTTTTTCCTTCTTTTTTTTAGGATTTAAAACTTTGCCAGTAGTGGTGTGAACAAAATATAGAACAAAAGTAAGGTTTGCGCTAACTTTACACATTAAGACGTATAATCGGTTATTCTGTCAGATATTTAAATATGTATAATTTTTCCGATTGAAACACCTCCTTTCTTTTTATTACTATTATGAATATTTATGTATTTTTAAAACTTTTTTCCCGAGGGGTTTGAAGTTATAAATAAAAATAGTTTGAATTCTGATGTCAATAATATTGTTAGAATTTTATGACCAGGGGCTTGCGGAAGAGACATTCTTCTTCTTTTATTTTTTTAAAACTTCTGTACTTCCCTACTTCCCTGGTGACTCCTAGTCAATATGTCTTTTATTGTCCGAAGGTTGAAAATAAGTAAATACTATTGTGTTACTTGCGGTAAAAGTATTCAACAAAATATCACCTGCAACAATTTATGAAAGTTGAATGAAATAAAAAAGGAAAACAACGTTTTTGTTTAACATGGCCCAATCAAAGAATATGCCTACAGATCGAATGTGGTTACAACCAAAGCTATCGTCAACAAAACACCCAATACGCCGTCTTCTTGAGTTACAAGCGAGTTTCGAATCGCTATTGAGTGGAAACGAAATACACCAAAAACACCTGTAACATTCGTGTAAACTAAACAAATCAAGCAGAATTTACACCAGTAGAGGGGGGGATTACAAAACTGCAATGGCTTCCCAAAACAAACTGACTCCTGAACCTGTCGCTACGGAAATGACATCCACTACATCTGTTGTTGGGGTGCGTTGTTGTTATGGGGGGAAAACGTATTGTTCGAAATCAAAAGCTATGTAAACCTTCAGAAGATTTATTTAAAGCATTACAAAACCGTCATGGGGCTGTTGACGTATACAGAAACGAACGACATTTGGATAACCTACAGGCTTGCTAGGGAACTTTTATTTATTTACTATTCATGATCCATGAACCGTAGGCTGAGCAGTACAGGATGGATTATTGAGTCTTTTTTATTTTCCTGTTAAGAATTTTTTTGTTTGTTAAGCAAACATTTGTAACTATCAACAAATTTTGTGTTGGAGTTCAACAAGACGTTGCAACGCACCAACGCGTTGGTTCGCGCGGCAATTTACAGGGAAATGAAGTCGTAGGTACTCGATTGAAACAATGCACGAATACTAATTGGGCTCTTATAAGTTATATGTTATAAAGAAAACAAATAGGGGGTGGGGTATGAACGTCGAATAATCAGGGTTTACCCTGAATTTTGTTCAGTGACTAGCCAGTGGGACCAGTTAGCTTGTCGGTTCACATAGTCTGTCAGCTTTTTCACCAAGTCCATATTTCATAATTGTATAGTAATGCTTTTCAACGCTGAACTACAAACAGCCAGCCGGACCACTCGGTGGGGGTGAATTTTGGCTTGACGGTCCTCGAGTGGTTTAACTGGCGTTTGGCTAGCGGACCACTGTTGAGGGAGAATACTGATCATTTGATTGATTAAACATTTACGATACAACAACAGGAGAACGATTCGAATGATTTTAAAAATAATTTTAACCACGGTCCTAAAACGACTAACAATTAAAACCACGAATGGGTCATCACAGGTTGTGACAGAACAATTTTGGCTTTTTTTTTTAATGGTGGTTGGAGTCTTACCACATCAGAGCAAGGACCTTGATGTGGGTCAAATTGGGGGAATTGTGCCTTTGTTTTGATGATAAAAGCATGGAACTTGTCACGAAGTTGAGTCTATCGCAATAAAGCTACATTTAGCTAGAATAATAATACATGTATAGTTTTTTTTTTAATATAGCGCTTTATCTGCGGGCTTTTCAAAGCGCAATTGATTGAATTTTCAAAATGGATGCCATTGCTCGTTTTTTTTTTAAAGGAAAAATCTCCGATGGCCCTTCAGCCAAATATCTTTCTTATGACATACTCTGACTGTATGCCGAATTCTATCATCAACAGGCACAATCCCATCACCCACCGGCCATTATCGCTCTTGCTCGTTGGTCTTACCAACTTTCGGCAAAAACCTAGAAAACTGCAAGCTCTCTTTTATTGTGAGATTAAAGAAACTAACTTATTTAATTGGTGATGGAGGTTTTTGGTAATTTTTGATGATGTATTTCATGATATTTTACCTAAGATGTAAGTTAGGCAGACGTCCAATTTAAAAGAAAATAAACAAAACTTTGAAACGATAAGGGAACAAACAGAACCGAGCTCAGATCTCTATAAACAAGTACATGTATATGTATATATTCGGTTTGCGGTAACACCAAGTGTAAAAATATCTACTTGCTGTGTAGATTTGTTCTTTAGAGAACTTGTTTTTAGAGAACTTTATTCTACTACCGCGGAGTAGATTTTCGGAATTCGGGAGACTTCTCAGTTCTGAAAAGAACTGTCCTGCTTATTAACTACTACCTGGGCGGGAGGTAGGAAATCGGCCTGGACTACTACTTTAGCTTTGTGGATCGGGGGACTTCTCGTAATTAACTGCACTGCCGCGGAGTGAGTTCCTTTGGTCTCAACGTTTCGACTAGCTTGCTCTAGTCATCGTCAGGAGACGACGATGACTAGAGCAAGCCAGTCGAAACGTTGAGACCAAAAGAACTATAGTTCTTCCAATTTGTTAATATATTGATGGATGCCTTTCACATAAAAAACTTTAAGCCGGCGCAACTTTTAAAAAACTGGTTGGATGTTTGCTAAACCTTAAGACTGACGAGCACACCGTCCCGCAAGGCGCATCGTTATGACTGATGCGGCGCGCACTCACTCACCTGGGCAAGGAACATGCTCCCGTTGAGGCAACATCCGATGTGACCATTTAGACGTACTTCAACAAAATCCTACCCTGCAAGGTCTACCCCTACGAAATTAAGCTGAAGACGTGTAAAGCCATCCATCGGCTCCACTGGATGAGGGGTGAAAATAAGTGCAAAAGTACCCCTCATGGAAATTGACAAAGTGTCCCAGTGCCAGTCTGTCGCCGAGTGGTTAAGTCCAAAGCGAATTATTGATTCACAAAATATTTTCTATACGCATTGCGAAATACAGCCAACGGGCAGCACGTACGATCGACAAACTAGGTCCACAAACTATGCACAATGTTCTTCTTGCTTCAGTGATACTTTACAAAAAATGAACAGACCAACAGCAGAGGTTGAACTTTCCCTTTTACGTGGAAGCAGAGTGCACCGCTGACACCTTTTATGTAAATGAAGCTACTGTATATTCATGAAGCATATTTTTAGATGAAGCTACATAGGCCACATTTTTCAGGCTGTTGTTGTCTCTATGGCTACCTATGTAAACAATCGCTAATTGTTATCTCACCTAGGCCTCTCTGATCCGCCGGTAATACCCGATAACGCTATTTAAAGTGCTGAGCAAGCTTGATATAGGGATTAATACGAGCCCTTACGCATATAAACACGGTATCTAAAATCTCTATTTAATAATCATGGGTGCGTTTTAATCGATGAAGAATGATTGGTTCACCCCCCCCCTCCTTCCTGTCTAAGGTGTGTTTACACAATGGTTTGAAGGCAGTTGATACCTTTGGTAATTACTCAAGAAATACATTACCGTAGAACATTAGTTGGTAAAGAGCACCCGAGATCGAGAGCAGCTGGTATACAAAACGATGTGAGAAACGACTCGCTCTGAAGTTAGGTATAGTTTTTAAGAAAGAGGTATAATCTGTCACTAAAATAATTATTTAAATCTCAGAAAGGCTGCAGGCATGAATTCTTTCTCATGCATTTTTAAGCACACAAATCTTTTATTATTTATTTCTTTCATTATTTTATTCTTTCATTATTTATTTTTCTTGCAACTTCGATGACCAATTTGAGCCCAAATTTTCACAGGTGTGCTATTTCATGCTATATGTTGGGCTACACCAAGTGATGATAGTAGTCTTTGACAATTCTGTTCATTTGTTCTGTTTTGTTTGTTTGTTTGTTTGTTTTGTATTTTGGTCATTTACCACCTCGCTGTGAAGATTTGCCATGAACAAAACACTATTAAAAAAAAATCATTTTATGTAATTTTTAAGACTTGAAATTTGGATGCTGAAATGGCTTCTGTTGTGCATGTGGGCGCTCATTTCTTATCAGCTTGCACTTGAAGTCTGTCTAATTTATGCTTCAATCATCCTTTTGAATTGTTACCACCTCGCTCAGGTCATGAGGGAAAACACTGCCCAGGACTGCCAGAAGCTTTCTCTCAGTGTTACAGAAGATTTATGCGTAAACCCCTATAGGATGTACCAAACAAAATAGCCATATGAGAAAATGTTGTAGGCGTCTTCGTATTATTGCCTTTTTACAAATCCTGTTTTTCTACATCCATGCTTATTTTTGTCTGGCACCGGGAATTTGTCAACCCTCCAAATAATCATCAATTGTCACTGAAACATTTTTTGTCAGAGAATATCTGTCAACTTATTTTACTGATTATCAGTCACGCAACTCGAAGTTAGCTTTAAAAATTCCTTTCGCAAACAACATGGAAACATCCAAAGTACAACAAATACCGCAAACTATTACTTTTTTGTATATTATTGATGAAAAAACAAACATGGATGAAATAATTTGTATACGTACAACAATTTTTATGCGTTATTCCGTATCCTTCGAAATAAAGGTGTGTTCTCATTATTCACAGTCTATAGAAAGGAAAAAAACACAGTTTCGTATATCCTTGGTGCAAATGAATTAAGATCGCCCGTTGACAAAGAGAGCCCTTGAGGTTTCTGCGAAGGAGGAGGAATCCAACAAGAGATGTTGTCACCGGTGAATGGTTCTGGAACTTGGTCGGTGGAGCCCCGGGAAAATCCCGTATTGGCCAACAAATAACAAGAGGCATTCACAATAAGGCGATGAATCCCAATTGATGATTGATGAGGGGCAGATAGGGGAAATATTTGGGGGAATTGTGACTTAAACAATAACAGGGCTCACCCTTAACACTAGCCCGGTGTAAATTGTCTCTCGTAAAATAACGAAATGCCACGGGCTAGTAAACATCACTTCTTAAAGGAACAATACAGAATTGGTTTTTGCTAACAAAACAGTTGCTGGCAGTGTAAGCACTTTATGTAATCCACCATATACATAAACTGACAAACCTGTAGAAGTTTGAGATCGATCGGCCATCTGGGTCACGAGAAAATAGTGAAAAACCGATTACACATTTGCATGAAATCATATTGTGGGTTCAACAAATGAATAAAACGCTCACTGAGCGATAAACTCCAATCGGAAAATTAGTTTATTCATTTCTCATCAAATATGGCATTTCAGACAGAAATATTTCAAGGGATGTTTTCTACTATCATCATCATTAGCCCGTGTAAGTTTTATGTAAATCTGTGATCAAAAGTATATTTTACAATACCAATTCTGTAATGTTCCTTTAACTTGCCTGTGGTATATTAGACCATGGAGGAAGAACCCCATGATTAGACCTCGTTTATAAACTAGATCCAGAAAGGTGGATCAGACCCGGCTAATAACAACTGTGCAACCAAAACTTGTATAAACCATATAGAGCAAGGTTAAACAGAGAAAGGACGGCTGGTCCTTTCTTTATGGTTTATATAACACTCATAATTTCTTCATTTTAAGATGTGAATAAAACATTTTAAAAATGTGTTAAGTTTATTTATGAGTGTTTGAATGTAGCTTTATTTGACCATTAAACTGGTTGTGATCGCTGCCATTAATACATAAGAAAGATACATTGATGACAATACATGTTTCAAATCTGGGCTACTAAAACTTCCTTGGGGCAAGTAACATGCACAGTCTAGCGGTGGGCTACTTTACAAAAACCTTATGAAGCACAAGGTTTGCTTTAATGATAAACGTTTGGAATGTGGCACACAGTCAGAGTATGTCACGAGAAAGACATTTGGCTGCAGGGCCATCGCAGATTTGTACTTTGAAAATAAAAGGTTGAGTAACAATGTTTTTTAAATAGCTGGCATTGCTTGTTATTTAACCTGTAGCTTTTTCAAAGGACAAATCTCCAATGGCCCTCTAGCCAAATATCTTTCTCATGACACAACTCTGACTGAGTGCCACATTCCATGCTTGTAATCATCAAAGGCACAATCCCATCACCTATATCTGTCCATAGTAACACAATCCCATCACCTATATCTGTCCTATAGTAACGGCACAATCCCATCACCTATATCTGTCCTATAGTAACAAAATAAACCATGGGGAAGAAACAACTGTGACCACTTTAACTTCTATGTGGATAACTTTAAGTTTTGTATGGAACGCGTGCAATACATAACGAATGAAACTGCATTTTTGATATAAAAGCTGATTATGACGGTTGTGGAAGCTTGGTATCTCGAAGGAAGACATTCAAGTGGTGGGTATTTTTAGGAAACTAATTTAGAATAAACTCAAACTGTTGGCTGTCTCATATTCTATGGATGATCCAGTGTGGTACCAAAACACAAACGAAAGTTAAAGAGAAGCTATAGTTTGATTAAAGTATCAAATTTGAGGATATAAAACAAATAAGTTACCCAAAGCCGTAAATTTTTTCTTTTGATTCTCGAATGTCGGCGACACCTTACCAAAATTGCTCGTAAGACGTTCTGGTGCAACTTCCATCCGCCGTTTTCAACGCCGGTGCGCTACTGGGGTGAACGGTGACGACCGCCCGCCGGTAAATCGAGGGGATCAGCAACGGAGGGGCGACGGGAATGAACTGTCCCCTCCCCGTCCATCAGTCTCTGTTCACGGTAAAATTCCTGCCCGTGGAAACCGTCTGGGTGGCCCCGTAGTAGGCTCCGCCGGTCGAGTTGGGACTGCGATGGGAAGCTCGGCTGGTCGTTGAGGATCCCCATGTTGAATTGAAATGAGCTTATTACAAGTTCAACATCACAATCGCTGTGGACAATTACTAAACAATGAGCACCGCCAGTCTATGTGCATAAGGGTCACGGTAATTGTACATACTCTAAGCGGCCATTCACAACCAATGATTACAGGCTGTCATGCCAACCTGTTGTCTGTGTATACCCCTGATATTAAAGCTCCGCGGCAGTGCAACGTATTAGTCTAGGATTACCAGGGTGATTAGTGGAGGCTTATTGGCCATGCAATAAATAATGTTGGTGTCCGTCCTGACTGAGGAGAAATTCCTACAAGCAGTCAAACGGAAATGAAGATAATTATAGTAAACTTGTTTATCGTTTAATTTCAAACAGTCAAAATGCAGCGATCGAATTGTATTTTATTTTTACAATTTCAAACAGATTAACAGTATTCGCAAAAGATCTGATAAAAAGAAAAACAAATGTATACATTATTATTATTTGGAACAGTTTACCCAACAATGTCAAGCTGGCTGAAACTACTGATCTATTTAAAACCCGGTTAAGACACACTTGTTCAATCAATGTTATCACAGTTAATTTATTCTTTTCTGCCTTTTCAAGTTATTTCATTCTCTTTTTCTACGCGCATAGGGACCTCACGGTGATATGCGCTTTATAAGAACCGTCTATTATTATTATTATTATAAATGTCCACGTTAAATAGTAAATCTCAACCTTAAAAAAGGGCTCTTTGTATTTATGTTTTTTTTATGTTTCCGTGTTTATATCCCACGTTTAAACATGGCCACGTGATCTCATCTCGACCAATCAGAATGGATAAACTGTTTCAAATCCAGGTATTTGTGATTGTTTGTTTAAAAGACGAAAAGGGTATATAATTTATAAAGATAACATTAAAAATGTATTGTAATCATAAATATTAACCCACTAACAAGTACATTTTGTTTGTGAGTTTTTTTATCCCATTAAATATTTTTTTTCAGAAATATCTAGCCCCAATTATATCAGATTAGAAAGCCTGGATATACCTGGATACTGGATCCCATACAACCACCCACGTCTAACATGGAGACCTCCATGATACACGGTGCGTACAGTTGTGTGTACTTTTTTTCACGGCAAATTACTTCACCAGTCCCCTGTGTTGGAGACCCCAGCGCGACTGTTGAAAAGACCCCATGGATTTTTAGGGTTTTAGGCGCGGTGAAAGGCGGGCAGTTTTAGGCGCGGTGAAAGGCGGGCAGAGTAAATAATTGTTAAGTCAAACAGCAAGGGTTTTCTAAAGTCAATATTGTTTATATTTCTTTGTGGCGGGGCTGTCACAAGGGTAAGCAGATTTTCAAGCACAGTATAAGCTAGTTCTAAATCACCTTTTCGCAATCGCGTCATGTCAGTTTAATTCTTTACAAGAGTAATTAACGCGTTGGAACCTACCTGGAGAACATTTATGTTTTTGTTTGTTTGTTTGGGTTGGGGGTGGTTTTTTTGGGGGGGGGGGCGCTTATCACAGCTTGTTGGGCGATGGTTTCAAAATGTATCCGACGTCAGCCATGATTTTGACAGTCAAACGTAGATGACATCATTTTGCAGACATCGAACATAATGTACTTCCAAGTTACTACAAAATAACTTACTTGACTGAAAGTCCCAAGTATCCAATGAAATCGTTTTGCCAGGTTTTGATTCATAAAAAAAAATGCACATTTTGTATGATTTTGAAGCGATGGTCGGCCGACCATCGCTTTAAATGTTTGTTCTGTCTGACAGTTTAAAATTGTCCCCATTTGCTCTCGTTTTTCTCGGCAGTCGAATACGGACTGCAAACTGGTCGTTGGAACGATCTTTGAATCTCAAACTACCCACATTTGTTTGAAAAATATAAACATCAATTACCGATAATGTAATTTCCCTTTAAACTTTTTGACATTATCCAACATGATAGGAAATTACAAACGTGATAGGAAATCGGAAGCACATTGTCTCATAGGAAATTGAAGGGAAGTAACGTAATGGACCTTCTTAAAAGTATTACTTGTTTATCCAATGGTTGATTTCAAGAACGAATTAAGTTAAAATGTTTGATCGATGGGTGTTGTGCCACAGGTTTGCTGCGGAACACACATAGACCATTCTGCAAAACTAATGAATCGGACGTTTCATGCAAACATGTTTTGTTAAGTTGTTATTCCGTGTAAACTGAGCAGTACACAGAAACGAACGGACTTCACAGTTTCACTGGATGACTGTTTACGATCGGAAAGCACCGTTGACAAAACTGAATACTCGAAACGGTCGAACAACTAACACAAATTTTACCACAATCTAAACAGTTCTGCATTTGGAGATCACTGTTGGCCAAACAAAGGTAACTATTGACTAAGCCGAATACATGAAAAGACCAAATAACTGTAAAAGTTCCACTAACGATTGTTTGCAGACAGCCGTTGCGAAGTGGGAGGCAAACCGCGTGGGAAATCCACACTGATGTGGTCTGTTGGACAGCCGTGTTTGCCCAGATGTGGCTGGCACTTTCCTCTTGAGTTTTTGAGCACCAAATTATAATAATACCATGATCATTCTGTTTTACTGTACGTAAGTTGTCATTTTCGTGCACAGAACGCAACCAGTTATTAAACATGAATTACATATGCAGCATTTGGTAAAGCGAAATGTTCGTTCTGTAGAACCATGGAGGCAGAAACCATGGGACAACTACAGAATACGGACCTATTTCCAAGTAGTATCCGATAATCTATTTATTCCTTTATTTCTGTAATAATATGTTGTTCTTAAAAAAATATTTAACCTAATTTTTTTTGCAGATTTTTTTTTTTTAACTAATGACTAACAAAAAACAATTCGTTTATTTGAGTTGGAAACACAATGTTCAAGTTTTCCTAAACCCTTAGGCCTATACATTACGTTTTTCCCAAGAACATTTATTTATTATTTTTTTTTGCAAGCTCTCTTTGTTAAAATAGCCAAACAAAATGTTCTCTTGTTGGGAATACATTTGCCAAATTTGTTTTCCTGAAAATAACATGATATTACTCAATATTCGGCGTTGTTTTTATTTGTCTCGACGTAACACAATATTAGTGACTGGTACTGAGTAGTGGTAGCCTATATACACACTGAGAACATATAAACATAATCGGGCTGGAAACAGAAAAATGCCCAGCCTCAATGTAGTCAACCCGGGCACAACAAACACTTATAGACCTTAGAATTCCACACATCCAGTTGGTGGTGTGTGAGTTAGGGGGAACGGGACCGGTGTAACATCAACAGAGAGGAACCAACTTCGAACCTTGAACTCATACAGTAGACTTCGAATACCCAGTGACCAGTAGCGTGTTTCTGTCAACAACCACGGTCGTTATTCTTTGGACGCACACTTGACCTTCAACTCAAGCCTCCAACTCCCAACGGTCAACACTTCAACTCTTAAATAACGTTTACAAAAATATCAAAGGAATTTACTGAGGAATGTTGATCTGACCGCAAATGACGGGGGACGCATTTCGAAATTAAAAGGTGGCGGACAAAGTCTGCGGTGCATAAATCATGATTTAATAGACCTTCTCACTGGGGAGAAAAGCACAATTCCATGCGATGCAATATTATTTTGTTGTCAGTGACCACGGAAGCGATTCAACCACTATTACAAAGTGTTTTCATTGACATTGGACCGGTATAATTTAAGAAGTCCTTTTCCGAAGTTGAGGCAGGGCTTGGCACCAGAGTTACAACAACACTTATACAATAGTAACCAAATAATATCTCACTCACAACATACCTAGGAATGATTGCTATTTAATTGTAAATGACGCCTGAAAGTAACAGACCAAAGCAACACAAGTTTTTCGGTATAGCTATAGAAAATATTTATTTCATTTTTTTTCAGCGTAATTATATTATAAATGGACAGGATTTCGTGCTTGAGTGATAATGAGAACCAATCAATGGACTTTTTCGTCATATTTTCTCAATTTTCCCCCCACGCTTTCCATATATCTTTACCCACCTGTGGTTCAAACTGACCCCGCAAGCTATACACTCTATACAAACTTCCCAGGTCAAAGTTGGACCGTGGCCCATTTCTGGGTCAGTATGACCCGGAATCTGTGACACAATATTGCCCAGAAAGGGGTCAAACTTGCACAGAGTCCGACTTAAAATACAAATTTTTAAACCACTTTCCGGGTCAGGCTGACCCGGAAATGGGTCAGGTCAGGCCACCTGGGACCCGGAATCCGGGTCAGTTCTGACCCGGGAGGTTTAAGAGTGTACCTATAGTGAAGGGCGGGTGCGCATGGGCTGCGAGTAATCGACTCGTTTGCGCAGCTCATTATTTATGCACAAGTTCGAGGCCATGTCAAAGGTCACAAGGACAAGTTGGACCGACTTCTTACGGGGAAACCCGACTAGAATACGCCTTTAATTGAAGTTGTTTTATTGCATTGTAAAACCATCAAGATTGAAACAAGATTTAAACCCAAATCCAATGTCCTCGTGAAATAAATGCTAGAACAATTTAATCAAAATATAAACTTAATTTTATGAGTTTAATTTTATGAGTTAATTAAAACTGACTGAACGTAAGTGTAGGCCTGCTGTGCCTTTTTTTTGCTGGTTGCCTTTTATTAAAAATGTATTGTAATTAAAACAAGTATAGATTATATTGCTAAAGCTATGGCCCAGGGGCGCCCCCTATAGGGAGAGGCAAGTCAGTTTCTATTCCTCCACAATTATATTGCCTCGCCCCACCGCCTCGCCAAACTTGTTGATCCCTACGCACTCGTACTCCCCGGCATCTTCAACCTCCAACCTCGTGATCTGCAGCCAGCCCGTCACCTCGAACTCTTCGGGCCCGCCCCTGGTCTGCACGGTGAACCTATCCCCACTACCCTTGGGGATGAACTCACCAGGGCCGTTGGGTCCGATTTTCCGCCACTCGATCCTGGGGACGGGATTCCCTAAGATCTCGCACTGGAGGTATACGTTGCCCACAGTTGAATTTGTGACGTCATAGGGTTCGGTGACCACCACAGGAGCTTAACAGAGGGAGAAGGGAAATGATGATTATTCCATTCATTAACGAAAGTCTTGGAACACCCTTTGGTCTGCCATGACACCAAGATACCCCAAAAAGGTACCATAAATATACCCCAAGAAGGTATAGATACCCCTAAGAAGGTATGTAGATAACCCAAGAAGTAATCGTTGAGACACCCCAAGAAGGTATCATGGAAATACTCACAATGAGGTATCAGGAATATACCCCAAAAAGGTATAGATACCCCACAGAAGGTATCATGGAGATACCCCCAAATGGTATAATAGAGCAACTTCCAAGAAGAGTGGAGATACCCACAAGAAGGTATCGTGGTAATTGAAGTCACGATTATTTCAGTTCTATTTTGGATGTTAAACTCTCTGAACTAGCACTAGCAGTGTACCACCCGCTCCCACCAACTCACCCTCATCAGGCCTGATATTTACTCCCAAGAGCAAGGCAGTTTTACATAAAGGTAATCCTCAATGAGACCAAAAATTCCCCTGGAACATTTCAAGGTACCAAGGCAATGACCAGTAGCATGAAGACGGCAACTGCTCCCTACGCCCCTGTGAAGTTTCATTACACCACAGTCAAGAAAACTGACCTTCCTGAATCAGCACAAAGTTCGGTGGGAAGTACTGCCTTTAATTGCTCCATGGTCACCTTGAACTCACGGGAAGCTGCCACAAGCAATCATTTTACAAGTGGCAATTTCTCGGCGTGCTATGAAACATTTGACATAGCAATATTCTGTGTGCTTTTCACACTGTGCGCTTAAGACAAAAATTGACTCTGATGCAAAATGAAGATTCGCTATTTGATATCGATATTATATTGATATTTCGGATTCTATAGAGGCCAGTCGACGGGTGGGAGGTCCACTTGTACATATTTCACCCGGTGAGATTCCTCATCATTCATTCATGATCGTGATATAGGCCGAGGTACTACCCGGTACTTTCCTTTCACAAATCGTGAGCGAAGTGGTTTTTGTTGTTGATACTTCGGAAACATTCCTGGCACCAAATTTTGGCTCCTAATTCAATTCATACACAAGCCGGCGTCGTTTCAGGGACTGTTTCAAACTGTTCTAATTATGATTTATTGGCAGTTTGACTTCGACTCGAACGTTAAAAAGGGGGACACGTAAAGCATTCCAAGGGATTGGAAAACCGTTTGCCTCTCTACCCCACATTAATTCCAGCTGTCACCATTAATTATAACTCAATGTGGATTGTCGCTGTCAACTTTTTGTTTGTAGTGAAATGACATTTTAATTCACTGTGTAGTGTAGGCCCACTATCCATATAAAGGTCTTCTGTAAAATGGAATGTGTATGTGTGTGTTGAGTATAGAGTAAACTTGTATAATGAGTACACATCGTTTTCTGTGTAGAATTTAATTCTCTAAAATGTTGAGGGATTTGGTACGGTTGTTGTTGCTGTCTTTGGTTGGTGTTGCTGCTGTCTTTTGCCGTTGTCTTTTGTTGTTGTTGATGGTGTTGTCGTTTGTCGTATTTTATTGTTGTTGTCTTTTGTTGATGTTGATGTCTTTTGTTGTTGTTGATGGTGTTGTCTTTTGATGTCTTTTGTCGTCTAAGGTTGTATTTTGTTGTTCTGTCTTTTGTTGTTGTTACTGGTGTGTGTCTTGTGTCATCTTGTGTTGTCTTTTGTTGTTGTTGTTGCTTGTATTGTTGTTGTTATTTATTTATTAATTTTTTTTGACAATAAGCAATCAGTAAACAACTTACCTCCCTTACACCTCCCGTGTCTTTCTTTGACAACACCACTTCCTGACTCAAATGCGATCTTCTCCAGCAAGCACGCCGTGTCATAGGTAACTCCGTCCGACCCGCAAGCCAGCTTCTTGTTCACGCAGAAGCAAACCACCTCGGGGTCCGCCCCGGGGTGGACGTCGTAGTTGGCGCGGCACTCCATCCCCCGTCCGCACAGGCCGAAGGTGTGCTTCTTTTCGGCGAGCTCCTTCGCGGTGAGATTGGCCGGGTCGCAGAACTCGTATTCCCCGTTGCCGCATCGGTCGCAGCACTGGCACGGGTCCCTGGTGTCCGGGACCAGCCCGTGCGGACATTTATCCTTGGTGACGAGGGGTTCGCATACGACTCCCTCACAGCTACACTCCTCCGTAACCCCGACAGATGCTTTGTCGTCGAACTCCAAACTTTCGCCGGCATCTTGGGCGAAAGAAACGCCTTGAAGCAACACAACCAATACACAAAACGATACACACCACATTATGTATGTCATTGTCTGAGTACAGCTATACAGACCAAAAGCAGTCGCTGAACAAAGATGTTGATGAACTTTTGTATCAGTCGATTATGGTGGACCAACTTCCTTTCCCGACGAGGTTTTAAAAGTTTTTTTTATACGGGTACAGAAAGTTGGTAAACGCCCCACAAGAACAACTGTGGAGTCCAAACCTTTCTCTTAGACCAACTAATTCTCGAGTGACCGTTTTTGAGTTGAACTTATCAAGTTCAACACCAAGGCGTTGGTATCGAGGATGCCTACCCAGCAGTGAGCCGACTGTGGCCTCCGTGCTTTGAACAGTCAAAGAATGCCACCAGATGAAATACTAAACCCACGAAAGATGGTTTTAACGCCGCAGGGGTCCCGGCTGCCTGGCCTATCATAACCGACAATCTACAACATGTATATTTGGGCTAATCAACATTAATAATAACCACTGGTTCCCATCAGCAAGAAAAATGTGTCCCGTCACAGCGGTGTTGCGGTTGCTGCTATGAAGAAACAGATTTCGAATGCTGTGTGAGCGGCATCGATATTTCGATGGCTTATCGATTTCGGAAGTAAAGGGAAAGTCGTTCATGCACACATCAAAGCAAAATCAACACAACTTTTCCGAACTGTTCTTGAACTGGTTCAAACCATGTGAGACGGAAGTCGATATGGATGTAACCAATTGACTTTTTGTGTCAATGATCTAAGCCCAGAAACCTTGTGCAGATGCTTTTCTTGTCACCTGTTCCACCGCTGCTTTCTTGTGATGGTTGATGACCATGGTTGTTTTTTCATTTTTCCCCAACACCTGTCATCTCACTCGATGTGCACATTCTGTTACTTATGTAACCGGTCAAAACCAACCACGCAAATCCTTTGTTTTTTTTTCCTTTTTTAACGGTTATTTTAGTATGTGCTCACTTTTATTTTCGAACTTACTACATTTTTAAAACTCTGACTAGAAAAACTCTGCTTGTTTTATTCCAAATAGTTCACTTTGATCGCAGTCTGGGGTGCTCCACTACAGAAGGCCATGAGTCCTCCTATGGATGTCACCCAAATTCATATTGTATTGTTTTACTATACTGTTTTAAATGCATTTTGATCATTAATCTTTATCCAATTGTACGTATGCAAGTATGAATGGAAATAAAACATTAAAAAACCTTAAAACAAACAAACAAACAAACAAAACCTCTTGCTAATTATACGGTACTGAGAGCATTCTCTATGCTTAGAGGGCACACAAATCTCCTTCCTTCAGAAAGTATATTACAAGAGAACCTCCCATTCCTTTACTGGTCATTTAGTATCAGGTATTCCTTGCATACAACAGTGGCAGTTCCAATTCTTGCAAGGAACACTACCTTTCCTTCCAGCCTAGGTTTGGTTACATTTGGGTATGAACAGCAGAAAAGCAAAATGGCCGCGCCATGATAAAGGCCAATACAGGCCCGCCTATAAAAAACTATAACCACAGCCTTTCGTGAGTCTGCTCTCTCGGCCATTTTGAATTCCGATTTTGCAAATCTCGTTTGTGTTGGTCGATAAAGTAATGGACTCATTTTCTATATATAGTTTAAAGGCACTGGACACATAGTGGTAATTACTCAAAATAGTTGTTAGCATAAAACTTACTTGGTAACGAGCAATGGAGAGCTGTTGATAGTATACAACATTGTGAGAAACGGCTCCCTCTGAAGTAACGTAGTTTTTGAGAAAGAAGTAATTATTTGAATTGATTTTGAGACCTCACGCGTGAGGTCTCGAAATCAAGCATCTGAAAGCACACAACTTCGTGTGACAAGGGTGTTTTTTCTTCCATTATTATCTCGCATCTTCGACGACCAATTGAGTTCAATTTTCACAGGTTTGTTATTTTGTGCATATGTTGAGACACACCAAGTGAGAAGACTGGTCTTTACAATTACCAAAGGGGTCCAGTGTCTTTAATTATAGTCTTCCAATTAACATTCTGATTTTTCTTCAGGAAACTTTTAAAAGAGTAATCTTGTAACATATACATTGTATTTGTTGGATCATCAAGTTGGATGATTATTATTGTTCTATTGTTCCTCACGTGTTATGTATTGCGCTTTCAACAATTTAGGTAAAGAGTATTACTACAAATGCCTGATTTATTATTCATTATTTATTACTGTCGAGCATAATTATTATCTCCAACCGCAATATCAATCAGGGCCTCGTGATTTTAAAGGCATCACGAAACTAGACGTTGACGCAGTAGACTTGCTTTCTAAAAGCCTGCCCGTTTGAAGCACCAATCTTGAACTAGTGGTTACCAAGCGCTAAACGACTGACAAGCAATAAAACACTACATAAACTAATTGCTATTTTGGAAGTTTGGAGAAACTTCACAACACAAACTCTGCGGCGACTCTCTGACATGTTTAGCCAGAGTTCGCCTGCGGGGTCGATCATGCTGAGGTCGTCCCAAACCCCCTTGACTCGAAACCAAGGCGAAAGAGAGAGAGAAAATAGTCATCAATCGAAAGCCCTTGCAAAACAGGCTTGACTTTCCACACAGATCAATGTCAACAGAGTTGATCCAGTTTGATACATGCATTCTTGTGGGGATTTTAGATTTCACGCGACATTGACACTATAGCGTCAGGTTTATGTTCAAGGCGAAACATTCTTCTCCCTCGATGAAATTTACGACTTAGTCACCGGGTGGAAGGAATGAGACTCGAACCTATTAAAACAAACAGTGGAATGGTTTTTTAATTGCCCTAAAACATAAACAACAGTTTCACCTATCAAATCCAAAATTTACGAGCATATTGGACGTCATTGATTTGTATTCCAAAATAAGCTCAAGACCTGTCTAGTTGCACCCTCTCTCACCAACCTTGCTCTATGCTTCACACAGTCATCCCAGTCTACTTTTTATTGTTGAAGTGTAATGTTCTGTTCTCTTTTTGTTTTATGTTTTTCAAGGCATATCCACCACAAACCCCACTTTGTGGGGGTTCTACCTCCACTGTATTTTATGTTTCAGTAAGGTATTATACTATTTGTGTCTGGTTGAAATAATCGTTGCATTGAATTGAATTGAATTAAGGGCATGCACGGTACCGTCTGAAAACTGTCTTCAATACTCGGTTTTAGAACCATGGTTTAACAATTCGACGTTTCGACCATCTGCTCTGATGCATGGTCTTCAGTAGAATGACATGTTTTAATTTGTGATGGTTTTCGAAGAAAACATCTTAATTCTGAATGATTATTAAAACTGACTCAGTATCAAGATTAAGGATGAGCTCTCACACAATTAAGTTTTCTGGGAAAATATTTCGTCTTCCTTCCTGTCATCTTTAGAGAACATGTATCGGTGACAGAAAAAGATTTGCGTTTTAACAGTAGTATCTGTGGTACAACCGATATTCTCGAAAAAGTGTGCAGTTATTTCCAATATTTTCCACAAGTTAGATTCAAAAACTTTCTTGAAGACTTGGTTGTCTTATAGGCCTTATATGCATTTTTGAGAGGGCAAGGTCATTTTCGTTTTGTAAAGGGCGAGTCCATTGGAAAAGCTTTAAGTGTATGGGAAACTTTTTTGAAGGGGCACCAAGGCTAAGACAAGGGCAACGGAGGCCATGACCTCCGTGGCCTTCGTGCAATTCCAGGGGTCTGGTGTTACTTTTCCAAAAACCAATACTGATCCCCTTTAACATAAAACCACCTTTATTTAAAGGTTGTTTTATCCTTTGTTTTATAGGAATCACATTTTAATGAAGGTCTAATAGTGCATTGTTCTCGGCCTCAACGGTGCTTCATTTTATTGGCCGTGATTTGGAACATACTTCCTCCGAGTTATTGCTTAACAATACCACATCAGGAACTTGGTCAAAAAATGAAAACATCTACAGGAGATGAGGTCGATTAAAGAGACTCGATCTCATGTCAGTTACCATGTGTGTGCTCGCCGTCGTGGAATGATTGGGTTTAGTTACCTTCGGGCGTAATTGTTAGGTTTATTCAAACAAAATCACTCTAATGTCGAGTCATGACAGCAAATGTTCTATTGGGTTTTATTGGGGAGGATGCAAATTTACTTTTGTTAACTTTTGGAAAGATCTGTTTCCACAACAAACAAAAATGTGTCCAATATACAAAAAATGTGTCCAATGAAACGTCACACGTATATCTGTAAGTGAAACGTTTTAAGTCCTGGCATGAATATGCAAATTTAGATCTACATAATCATTAATGTAGTTATACAAACTGATGTATACATTGAATATGTTTACCATGACGGTATTCAAGTTGTTCTGTTTGTTTGACAGACCTTAGTTCAAGTATATAATGGATAGAAGTATGGAGCATACCAATATAAAGGTATGGAAACATTCTATGTTGCGGAGTTCAAAATGGACCCGAAAACCTAATTTCACGGTTGGCGAGGCTTGTAACCTTGTACACACTCCAATATTAACCCTCTTCCCCTCTCCAAAACTAGGTCGATGACAGCACTCCTGGTTAGACTCGATTTTTTTTAAAGCTATTGTTCAGAAAGTGTGTTTGAAACCAAGGAACTCTTCCTAACGTCATCAAGTTGGGAGCAGTGTACTTTTTGCACGGTGTTTCCAAAACATCAGATGGAGGGAACCAGACTGGAGGAAACTTTAGACGCCTTATCAGGCAAAATGTGACCTTTATAAGATGTGAACTTGACGAGTATGCCTATAGTTGAAGCTTTTACTACGAGTCACAGAGGTGTCTTGTTGTTGCTCAGACGTCTCCCTGCATACCAGCACGTCAACTGGTCCTTAGCAAAAGAGACCGGGGTCTGAACTGAGATAACTGTTCTGTTGTCCCTATACTATTACCAAGAAAATAAAATTGGCTGTTGCAAACTGCGTTACCAACCAAAAGGACCTATTACACGAGCATTCTCTTTCCAGAGGATAATGAGTAAGACTGTTCCATTTCTTTCAGGCGATAAGCATCTCCAGCCCCTCTGGGGGAATTAGGCATTTTTTTTTTATAATAATGAGATGTAGCTTCATACCGCGGGTGGAAGATTTCCACAAAACCTTCTCTAAATAGCATGCACAATCCAAATGAATTCAAAATTACGTAACGTGCAGGGCAGGGTGCGTCAGATTTTGGGACAAATTTTTGTTTTTGTTATGTTTGTATGTTTATCCTGGTCAATTTCAGCAAAACTAAATACGATTTCATTAAAACACATTCAAATTCACACATTTTTCACTGATTCAATCAAACTATTGGGTTTCTTTTTTTAGCTGCATATTTCGTGTTCGTGCACACACGATTTTGCTCTTCTCATTCAGGTTTGTTTTAGTCATTCTGTTTCATTCAAAACTACATTTTCACTATACTTCAGTTGAATTTTTACAACCTATACTTGATGAATTTGAATGGCTGCCAGCCTCTTGCTGTCGGCTAAGAAAGTGGATGATCGTTGCGACCTAATGACTAATGATCTTATTCGACCAGTGAATGCTAAACTGTTATTGAAATTGACTCCTCCTTTTGACTACGTGTTAAAATTAATGAGTTGTTGTTGAAATTGGTCGGGAAAGCCTATGATAATGTGTTTTTAAGTAGTGTTTTCGCTTTATTTGCTTGCGGACCAGCCGAGTGTGTTAATAGCCTAACCATAATTGACCAACAGAGGGCAGTGTGATCATGTTGCGATGACCAGTACCAACAAACGCTGTCAAGCTACTATTTACAGATTTGCATTTTCCATTGATCCATAAATAACGCAAGACCCGTGAGAAAATAGAGGTAGCGATAAATGTCTGCCAAGGACCTGTTTTGCCCGTCGTTACTCGTCCCGCGTATACTCGGAACTGTGTCAACACAGAAAACAATAGGCGAAAATACAGGATGACCTTCGGAATCGAGACTTGATTGAAGCTCCAGGCGTTCAACAAAATATCTGCAAGGAAAATGTGTGCCTATAGCATACACAGCTGCAGTGCACAGGTTGACGCGAAATATCGATTTGGGTGTTGTTTTCGGTTGTTTGAGTCTTACGGTACAGATTCACTCCCACTTAAAAGAAGTTCTGTTAAAGCAAGTCAATCTAAATGATAAAAATAAAAAAATACTCAAAAAATATTTAGAAGTCTCTCAGTCTCGTGACATAAAAACAGTGACATTTGAACTTCTCCAGTTCTATTTTTAAATTTTATGTGGGTAGTCCAGGGTCCCTGAGCTACGCCCGTCATAAAGGAAAAAACACACAACATGGTTGCAAATTTCTAAACAGAAAAGCGGCCATCTTGGGAAATGAGCCTTACGCTTGTGAGCAAAAAGGAACCAATACTTCACGGCATAGCTCACCCAAACTTCATCAAATTGAGAGGCAATAACCCAAAAGGGCTGTGGTTGGGGTCGAGTAACCATGCTTAACCCTCCACGAATTATTTTAACCAGGTCCCAATTCCACTGAGCTGCTATACGCACAACAAAGTTTTGCTTACCAGAATACGGTTTACCAGCCAAAATACCATTTTCGCTTAGCAGGAAACTGTTAAGCAATATTTCTGTTTAAACAGCTCTATGAAATTGGCCCACAAGGTGAGATCACACTTAGATAGATAGTGATACTACTATAGCATTTCACCTTGCTTTATGATCGCTCTTTGGTTATTTGGGGTTTTGAGGCATTGCACGGTGAGGTAAACCAACTGTGTATATTTGTTCTTGAGAACTTGTTTTGCTATTTCTTCTATTTCTAAGGAGTATATATTTCGGAAGTCGGGATACTATACTTTAATATAGTGCTGAACCTGCTTATACCTGGGGAGGTAGGAAATCGGCCGGGACTACTACTTTCGCTTATAGTGGATCGAGGGGACCTCTCGTCATTAACTTTACTTCCGCGGAGTGAGTTCTGAATTGGTCTCAACGGTTTGATTAGCCTGCTCTAGTCATCGTCAGGAGACTGAACAGTTTTTGAGATGCTGGTCTCTTCTTCATTTGAACCATGTTTGCCGACCTTCAGTGTTTGAACCAGGTGAGGTCACACTTAATGCTGATAGTATCGTCCATTATTTTCATCAGGCTATTGGCTTGCTCTTTGGATATTAACACATCAAGCCTATCTCATCTCTCTAAGCAGGGGCAAGGACCAGACTCTATGCTATAACAACATAAAGAGAAAGAGATAATGAGCTGATGGGTGTTCAATGATGTGTAGCGCAAACAACCATAAAGCCATCTTGGGACCAACGACACAGTACCAACATGTTGGCACAGTGTAGGACTCGGAGAGAAGAATGGAGTAAATTGACACAACACAGCGCCCATGACAATACACTGTAAACCATAGAAATGTACCTGCAGGCGACTCGATGTTGGCTGACGGATTAGATATTGTAATGGTTATTGGTGAGGGTGGCTAAGTACAGACGAACATTAGCGGGCTAACAAGAGACACCGAGACGCACACCTCCATGTTCCTATCAAACAATGTATGGCTTCTGCTTTTTGCTGTTTTGCAGCCTGCTGTTTGAATGTTAAAGCACGCGGGCAACATCGAGATAATTATTGTCACAGACTAGTATTAAAGACCAGTATTTTGTGTGACCCAGCATTATGTTAGCCTAAACATGAAATTAACAAAAATAGTGGGAGAAAAACTGATATGATGTCACTGTTTTCAAACAGCTCGCAGGAAATCAAACACATTTTTCAATAAACTATAGCACTTCAAGCAAACCTATTTCAAGGGAAGTATTGTAGCAAGACCATCTCTATATCGTGTTGTGTGGAAACCTGTGAAAGAGTGAACTATTTATATAATTATAAAACGTTGCATCTTACCGATGTTGTACCCTTGAGGGCGGTAGTGATATTTTCGGGTTTATCAAGACTTATAAATCGTATACATGTAGTATGACAACATTTTATTCTGGACTACACAGAAGAATGTTCTAACAGAGTCAATCTTTCACAAGTTTGTTATAAACCCAATCGTTATTAAGAAGAAACTATAACTAGTAAACTTGCGGTAATGTAAATCTCTTATTATGGGAGGAGTGTTGGCTCTGAGAAGAGCCGGTGTGGTCTCGACGTTTTGAACAGATGCTCGTCATCAACTGTTATTGTACTATAATGGTATAACGGATTACAATTCGACAAATGAAAGCAAACACGCTTCCAATCAGTAAACACAACACTGTCTATCCCATTCACGATTTCAAGCACACACTCTTTGCAAAAAGCCAAACCTATTTTTAGATGTAGGCTAAACAAATACAAAGTGGAACATTCAGAAAGATCTTTCCTTTCGAAACAAGTCCGCCATTTTCAAAGAATGGATCCCTCTATGATCAAGCCAGACATCGGGAAAAACCCACTCCACATGTTACATTTATATGGCTACACATAATTTTTGAATTGATTAGTGTAATGACATTTTATTGTTTGTCAAATTGTGTTTGTTTTTTTTACAAAAAAAGTATCAGGTTCTTTTGGCTGGTTGTTTTGGTGGATAACTGAAATTGTCATGCCCACTGATGCTTTTATTCCGAGTACACACGCTCGTTCTTTGAAAAGTTACATGGTGTATCTGTTGCAATAAAACTTGGGATATACGTGGTACCTGAATTGCTTATGAAGAAACCGCGAGGAAGTTTAGCAAGGAGGGGGGTATGGGGAAGGTGGAACTGAACATACATGAACTTAAAGTTAAGTTCAAAAAATTATTAAAGATGCCCTGACGTTTCGACCCTAGCAGAGTCTTACTCGAAGGGTCGAAACGTCAGGCCATCTTTAACTATTTTTTGAAGACTCTGCTAGGGTCGAAACGTCAGGCCATACCTTCGAGAAAGACTGTGCTGGGGTCGAAACGTCAGGCCATTAAAACAAACAAAAATCATTTATACCATAGGTCCTTTTGGTTGGTATGCAGTTTTCAACAGCTAATTCCTTCTTTCTCACTTAAATTAAATTCTTAAAGTCATTGTGGTTTGAGGGCATATATGGTGCACTGTGGGAGTTTGTTCCGTGTCCGAACTGTTCTTGGTATGAAAGATTGCAGGTAAATTTCTGTTGTAGCGGTTTGTTCTATACGCTGTTCAACTGATTGTGAAATGTATGGGACCTTGCTGGTTTTCCCCTGTTCGTAGCGGTTTGTTCTATAAGCTGTTCAATTGATTGTGAAATGTATGGGACCTTGCTGGTTTGGGGGCTATGAATGGTAAGTTTAAAAAAAACACGTCAAGATATAGCAGTAACTTGACGGGTTTAAAGTTGTTTTTTTAATTTTTTATGTTTGCCGGTTGATTGATAACCGGCTTTCAAAAAAACTGGAAATGTTTAGTGTCGGTCACAATAATAAATCTATGGTAGAAATCTGCAGCACCGTATAGCGCCGTGGTTATTTATTTATTGTTGATCGGCTACTGTCAGTTCCGTTACCATGCAAACGATCAACAACAAAGTCCTGGACTTCTATGTTGTCAATTGAGTCTTCGGGTTATAGAGGGCGCCTGGCAACCGATGCGCGAGTTCAAGCTTTATTACATGCGCCCCGTGACTCGAGATTTTAGTCAAACAAGCTAGGATACACAATATTGCAAGTAAAATATTACGACCTTTTAAACTGCGCTGGATTGTTAACATGCTGAGCTGGAGTGCCCTGCAATGGTCGCAAAGTCCACATAGCTGCATGTGGCTCTACATTCATTGTAGTTTTCTGATATCGCTGAGAATTTATGACTTTTTTGTATTTTTAAATAATGTATTTTCATGCTTAAAATACAATAAAGTGTTAAACAGTTATTCTTTAAGACCGACGTGGTTTTTTTTCTTTCGAAACTGCTATCTAAAAAAAATAATCTTGTCAACACCCTCACGCTCAAAAACACCGCGCAGCAAAGTTCTTGACACCAACATTATTTATGAACCCGTTGAAACATAGAAACTGAACTGTGTGGTCGGTGTCAGGACACCCCATGGACACTTCGTACCTTTTGCAAGGTACGACGTGACTTTGGACACTTCGTACCATGGACATGGACACTTCGTACCTTCTCACAAGACACTTCGTACCTTCTCACAAGACACTTCGTACCTTCTCACAAGACACTTCGTACCTTCTCACAAGACACTTCGTACCTTCTCACAAGACACTTCGTACCTTCTCACAAGACACTTCGTACCTTCTCACAAGACACTTCGTACCTACTCACAAGACACTTCGTACCTTCTCACAAGACACTTTGTACCTTCATGGTACACTTATTTTTAGATCCATTTTTATAAAAACCAGTTTCTAAAACAATCGGTGAAAGGAAACATTTAAAATAATTTAACCCCCAAAAAGTTAAAACTGGGAAGTATTCAATATCATATTTACGTGTCGAGAAAATGAAAACATAAACAAAAAATATCGGGTTTCCCAAATACAAAACCAGTACACTTTTAGATCAATTTTATAAAAAACAATTTCTAAAACAATCGGTGAAATGAAACATTTAAAAATCGTTTAAAAGGTTAACGCTGGAAAGTATTCAATATCATATTTACGTGCCGAGATAACTGAGAACATAAAAACAAAAAATAGGGTTTACAAAATACGGACAAAATAAAGGTGTTTTAAAGATATTTCTATACAATAAAAATAATAACATTTCACATTTAATTAAACAAAATGAAAATTCATTAAGTATTATTTTGTATCTCAACGAACATTATCTTATTAAGGAAATACCCATTTTACTGAAGGTACGCCCACGGTACGAAGTGACCAATTTTTGTAATGAAGCATGACTGAATTCATTCGTAACTGGAACAAACGTCTTTGCAATTCTCCATTTTGTTAAGCCTTTCTCAAGAGAGCTTTGACATTTCTGTGCGGTCATCCATGGCATAATCTGAGGACAAACGGCAAGGTGAGGGCAGTCGATAATATTTGGTGTTTCTTTTGACACCAACAGCAGTAGTAACCACAACACCATATCCTGCTGCATCAGACAATGTTTCAAATTGTCCACACAAATACAAGATAATGCAAGACACGAGTCATTTATCACTATCCCACTTTAACAGGCATGGCTATTCATGATTGTCGTCAGCACATGCCTCAAGAATCGATTTCTTATAGATTTTCTTTCATGGAAACCTTGCCAGGCATCTTCAAAGTTCAACAGCCTTTGTGGTATTGTACGGTGGTACAACACCAAACGTTAGCTCCAGTCATTGCTTTACCGAGGCAACCATAGAGCGAAGGACTAGGGTGGTCCTCTTTGGTGCAACAAAGCTCGTTGTAAAGGAAGGGTGTATACTTTCGGTATACTTGGTAGAGAATACTGAACACTGCCATGGTATAACCATAAAACCCACTGTGAGAAACGACTCCCTTTGAATGCAGTTTAGAGGAAGTGGATATTTTCACACACAAAATTGTGAATCTGAGATAGGCTTCAGGCATTTGAAAGCACACAATTCTATGCAACAAGGGTGTTTTTTCTTTCATCATTTTCTTGCAACTTCGATGACCGATTGAGCCCAAATTTTCACAGGCATATTTTATGCATATGTTGTGATACACGAAGCGATATTTGTCTTTAACAACTACCCAAGGTACACCCTGCCTTTAAATCATTCCAGATGGTCTAACAATCCTTCCCCAAGTCTATCCACGAGGACTTCATGAGAGCAACGGTGCCTTACTATTAGTACTATTGATTAAATTACAGCAATCATTTATTCTTGAAAAACATTTCCACGTTTCACTTTAAAAGAATTCCCGCCAACAACACATGTAGCGTTCTTAAATAATAGTTGTTAACTAATTCAACTTTATATAATAGGTTTTGAGGCATTGCATGGCGAGGCATCAATTTGCGGTGATATCGACAAGTACTTTGTTGTGTAGAATTGTTCTTTGTAGAACTTGCAGACTTTGGTGAGAATTCAATTTTGTTTTCTGTTGATACTTTTTTACCTCTTTAATTTACTTTTCAGTATAACAATGTTTATGAATTTCATTTGTTATGTAGACTTCATTCGGAACTCAATTTTTTCTCTCTCTGTTTATATACCCTTTACCTCTTTAGATTACTTTTCAGTATTAAAGTTAATTGCTCGTATTCGTTGTTATCTTATTTTTTTATCTGAAGTTAATTGCTCGTATTCGTTGTATGTTATCTTAATTCTTTAGCTGAAGATAGGATTTGATCAACAGCTCAAAAATTTGTTGTTTTTTATGGATATTAAAATAATGTGAGTTGAGAATACTTTTGTTGATAATCCTTAAAAATGACTCTTATTCATTATTTACATTTTAAAGGTCATCTTTAAAGGAACATTACAGAATTGGTTTTTGCTAACAAAACATTTGCTGGCAGTGTAAGCACTTTATGTAATCCACCATATACATAAACTGACAAACCTGTAGAAGTTTGAGATCGATCGGCCATCTGGCACACGAGAAAATATAGTGAAAAACCGATTACACATTTGCATGAAATCATGAATAAAACGCTCACTGAGCGATAAACTCCAATCGGAAAATTAGTTTATTCATTTCTCATCAAATATGGCATTTCAGACAGAAATATTTCAAGGAATGTTTTCTACTATCATCATCATTAGACCGTGTAACTTTTATGTAAATCTGTGATCAAAAAGTATATTTTACAAGTTTTTTCTTACCAATTCTGTAATGTTCCTTTAAAATAGTTATATGGAGGTAGCTCCAGAGTGAAGAGTCCATGGTTATAGCATGAAAGAAGAAACCAAATAGACTTTGCTGACCGTTCTTCCCCAGTCCTATATCCGAGACCTAGAAATTCACGTCATGAGTAAAAATTAAGAATGTTTCGCAAAATTGTGAAACATTTTTACTCATGAAGTGAATTTCTAAGTCTCATTGGACAGGGGATGCGGTCAGCAAAGTCAAGTTACGATATGCTTACATTGACAAGCTTACTTCTAAAACATTAACAGTGGACCGAGTTATGAGTTATGTGGTCCCACTTGTTTTAACTCCAAGTCCAAGGGACTGGGGTCGATTTCACAAAACTCTTCCTAACTTAAGACTATAGTCCTAGACAATGCTAAGAGAAAGGACTAGTCCTAAGTTAGAACCAGTACTTAGGACTAGTCCTATCTCTCAGCATTGCCTAGGACTAGTCCTCAGTTAGGAAGAGTTTTGTGAAATCGACCCCAGGACCGGTATAAATTAGATGCAGCAATCTATCGGTTGGAAAATATGGGTAATATACTCACGCTATTTTCAGCATGTGCTGAACCAAATCCACGTCCGATCCCATGGCGGTCCTCAGGTCAGTTATTCACCGGTAGTTTAAAAGTCAGTCTTATCACAACACAAAGTCAAAGGATCCCACTCAGTGATGAAATCAATCCTCCTCTTTCACAGCACAACCATTAATTATTCACTGGAATTTATATCCAATTATTAAGGTCACCTTTGAAGATCCTATACACTCGGAAGTTCCTAATCCTGGTGGAAGGGTGTATGAAGATGATCCTTGATTCTCACAATGAATGGACTGTCAAATCTTCAGATAAGAATACATGTACAAGCTTACATCCGACAGTACCCGTTGACCGAGTTACGAGTTACGAGTTACCCACTCGTTTTAGCTCTCTACGGGACAGGACGGGTACACGTTGCCAAGCAAGCGTACACATTGCATTCCTACTGTTTGTGCTGGTCCCCGCGGTGGGGTACATCAAAATGCCTATAGCCCTTCAGAGGGTGACCTTGCAGGGGGGGGGGGGTCTTTTCAGTTGATATTTAATTCCCAACACGTTTACTGGCTTATCTGAATTTATTTTCCCTGTGATCAAATTATAACAGGTCGTCACAGATCAAGCGTGACAACTTTGTTGTTGTTGATTGCATCTTGTTGTTGGTTTACAGCCTTGCTTGTGGCAACTTTTACTGTGTGCTTTTCTACTTTTAGGACAAAACGTTGTCACCGAGTTGGAAATACAACCAATATGTTCCTAGACAGGGAAGAGTCCAAAAAGATTATCAGCACGTGAACTTCAACTGCAGTAAGACTGATTTCTTCTTTTTTAGTTAATAAATAAAAAGGATGAAATTGACTTTGTTCAGGCTTGCAACTGTTTGACAACATTCATGTCCATGTCGAGTCTTTAAATATTATATTTATAGTTTGTTGAAACCACTTGAAATACATTTTTCCATCACGGCCAAGGGCAGAGTATAAAGGGAAGAATAACAATTAATAAAGACCGTTTGCCTTTTTGCAATAACACAAATATATAAACAATAAGGTTTTTTCTACTTGAAAAGTAGGGAAAAAAAGCAAAAACCTGGGGCTTAAATGCACTGGAGTGTTTTTTACCGTCAACAATGAAATAAAGTTCGTTTGTCTTTTGTTAGTAAAAAATAATTTAGACTGTTATTAATAATTCAAAATTTAAGCAAAAGCCTACGGCACCCGTATATTCCCAGGCAGTCTCTCATCCAAGTACTGACTTGTCCTACTCATGGTTCAACGTAGTATGGCCGTAGGCAACAGCTAAACATATCCAACGGTATTTATACAAATCCAATTTGTAAACATTATTCAGATACGCATGGCACACTTTAGTAGACTTGCACAGTCCCTATTGATTTAAAGTCCAACAAACTAAAAAGGACATCTGATCAATATTTAATTTGCACTTGCAATGCTCATTATGATAACCTTAGTAAGTACCTACCTTCCAGAGAAATACGTCCACAATGTTTACTGTTCATCATCAAATAAAGAACTGGCAATCAAAATAACAACTGTTTTCGTAATGCCTTAAAATGCAATTTTCTTGAATCAAAAACAAAGGAAGGCCCAACAAATCAGATGTTCAATTTGATTGCCAGTTCTTTTGTTGATGTCCAGTCAAGTGTTGGGTTATAAGTTATAATGAAACCTTCTGTTATAAACTATCTTGAACACTCAGGAAGTTTTCACCAGTTTCAATATCTTGTTGAAATTAAAATCTCATCTTTATTGCATTACTTATTTTAAAAACAATCACATCATAAGACTGTTGAGCATTCTCAACCTGACCGAAATTGACGAATGAATTGCAAGACGAGGATTCAACCCGGTCCCTTGGCTGCCACTGATGATCAGGGTGGTCGTGTTAATTTTGCGTTCATTTTGTGTTCATTTACATCATAAAAGTATTGAGACCTCTGCTTACAAGTTTCTTAAACTGGCTCTGTATTAACTTGAGTACTAATTTCCCAACTTTGGTTAGCCAGTCCCACCTTCGTATACGTATTGTGTCTCAATGTTTAGCTGGGAATGTCAAGCTGACCAAAAGTTGACCCAACTGTAGTTTAATGTCCCAACTTAAGTTAACTGTCCCAGTTATAGCCAACTGTTTCAACTGTAGTTAACTGTCCCAACAATATTTAACTGTCCCAACAATATTTAACTGTCCCAACTGTAGTTAGCTTTTCAAACTACAGTTAACTGTTCGAAAGAGAGTTAACTGTTCCCAATTATAGTTCACTGTCCAAATTTTACTTAACTGCCCTAACTATAGTTAATTGTCCCAACTATACTAATACACCACAACTATAGTTAACTGTTCTAACTATAGTAGGAGCCGTCCAATTTTTGGTTTACAGTCAGTACAGTGTTGCTGTCAACTTTCAGAACAGTGATCACAGTTTTTGCATCAATTGGTCAGTCCCACTTTGACCTTTTGATTCTCATTTCTTTTGTCCCATCTGTGTGGTGTTCCTCATACATTCTGTCTCTCTTGTTCTCCGTCGTAGCATTCAGGTAAGCTATGTAAGCCACGCAGCCCGTCAAGGCAGCCAAGCCAAATCCCATCACAAACTTGTTCTGTAAGATAAAGAAATAAAACAATTACTACAAAAAAACAACAAAAGCACAGTCAGTCAATACATTTCCCTTGATGACTGAACATCACAAGATAAATACAAGCACAGTAACTAAGGGCTCAATTTCAAAGAGCTGCTTAAGCACAAAACAATTTTGCTTACCCAAATTAAGGTTACCAGTCAAAATAGCAAGCAGAAAGTATTGGTTGACAACTCCAATTTCCAGTGAGCGTGGCATAGAAAAATGTAACTGCTTATAATCATGGCCTTTTTGGCAAAGTGCCTTATATTGTTGGATGGATTGAGGGTTACAATTACTCCGCAACCAACTACTGAACAAGCTTATGCAAAGGACAATTTGTGTTTTTTTTTTTGCTTGGAAGTTAGAAAAGTAAAAATTTGCACAGTTGCAGTGCTAGCAAAAAACCGAAAGAATTTAACACTAACACACAACAGCACTATCATAATCTCACCTGTCGAGCAAAAAGTTCAAAGTTGACAGCTCTGAAAAGACTGGTTGTTCGTACAGTTCCCAGACCTCCTTGTGGTCGTCTACTTTTCTGTCCAGATCCAGTGGATGGCTTCTGATTGCTGTCAGCCGGCTCAGCCATTTCTCTGTTCAGTTCAAATCAAAGACTGTAGCCCCTTCGTCGTGGAGGATCTTATTAAGACTCGGAAGAAAACAAGGGTTCTCGTCTTATTTTCTCCACAATGCAAACCTAGCTTAGACGGTCGGTGGATTCAAGCATGGATGTTCAATCATAGAGAAATCTTTCTCTACGGTTCAATCAAAATAAGGTTGTTTGCATGCAAATTGCACTGCAGCAGCAGACGACAGCCTTCATGACCCTTGAGCGTGTGATGGATTCAGGTTGACCTCTCTGTAGGCACTCAAAGTCTCACGAGAAAATTGCAAAAACAAAACCGTAAAGTGAACAAATCAATTAAAAGGCAGTACACAATACTGTAAAATAATGATTTGTATAAATAAATTTCTTTTTGCTAATTGATTGCCACAAAGTCAAAACAGTTTAATAAAAGTCCAAAGTCTGTTCTTCCCAAAACACACGAGATTTCATAGAACAAAGATGGCTGCGCCCATGAAGCGACGGAAAGTTGTTAGTGGAAAAAATACTAATGTTTTTCCTGTTAAGTTTCCAGAAATTTCCATATTTATTGTTGATAGAAAAATGCAGCGTTTACGTCTTGAACATCTAAAGAAATTAGCAAGAAAAAATGGCTTCCCAGTGTCTGAAAAATTAGAGTAAGTAGCAAAATATGTTGGAGTTTTTTACTCTTTCGTATGGTCGGCGAACATGTTTGGAGTGTTAATGTTGAGCATTGACTCCGTCCACTGTGTACGTGTACACACGTGTGACTTTGTAAGTGTACCTACATGAATCATGATGACTCATGAGTGTCCCATCCCATGGAGGAATAAGTAGGTGTACCGACTACACTGTCACAATTGAAGGTGTGTTGTTGTCGACCTGTAGTACTCCTAGAATTATGAGGTTCCATGAACTTCATAGAGGTCCATGTACAAACTACAATACAAAACTTTTTTTCATTTACGTTTCTGCACCTGGAGTTCTCATTTGAAATCGGATCTCGCCAAAATTAGGCTCTACGTGTTCCTTGGAATCTCATTGAGCGTTGCATGGGTCAAGAAAATCCACTCCGCAAATTTAAAATTGTTAAAAAGCAATAAATTCTTACCGTCATTCCCAGTCCTCTTCAAACAGTGTGAGTGTTATAACAAATATGGCGCTTGCTGCGCTCGCAAAGGTCTACCGAACAAACTGGTACTCCGCGCGCAGCAACGCTGGTCCCGGCAACTGTAGGTTGGTTTTGTACACACATCATGTGACTCCAGCGCCATATTTGTTATAACACTCACACTGTTTGAAGAGGACTGGGAATGATGGTAAGAATTTATTGCTTTTTAACAATTTTAAATTTGCGGAGTGGATTTTCTTGACCTATGCAACGCTCAATGAGATTCCAAGGAACACGTAGAGCCTAATTTTGGCGAGATCCGATTTCAAATGAGAACTCCAGGTGCAGAAACGTAAATGAAAAAAAGTTTTGTATTGTAGTTTGTACATGGACCTCTATGAGGTTCATGGAACCTCATAATTCTAGGAGTAGACCTGTAGTAGCTAGTGTTGTCATTGTGAAACGGGTGTGTACATTTTTGATGCAGGCATGCAACTTTTCCTCGGATCAGCTGATTTCCTCTTTTTTTATTCGCAGTTTTACCATTCAAAATTGAAAAATACTGTACGAAATCTTTGAAATTTTGTAATTTCCTCTTTTTTTCTGAAGTTACAGTTGCATGCCTATTGATGGGGAAGGAAATGGGGGAGTACTGTGATACTGTTAGTGTTAGTGTTAGTCATTGACATTTAGTGTTATTTAAGTAATAAAACACAAGGGAAACTGACTCAGTAAATTTTAAATAGCTTGGGGTTGAACACTGACAAATTTACTAAAGCAGGATTTGAACCAAGGACCTCCGGATTAACATACCGGCACTCTACCTACCTATGTTGGCGGTCTCCCTATTTTGTAAAGTTTTTCTTTGCTCAACGCCAAATTATTGTTACATTTTTTATGTCTTTTTGTCATGACAATTCTGAGGTGCCGAAAAAAATGTTGTATACATATGCAGCTGGTCTTATCTTTATTTAACGCTATTTAAAAGAAAAACATTGGGGAAAAAATCCACAAGACCTCCAAAACTTTTACTGGACCAGAATATTTGTATCAAAACCTGAATCAAAATTTGAAAAAACTTTCTATACAGTGTCACAATAAATTGTTTTTAATTGATCTTTACTTTCATAGTCATACTCAACAGAGTTTAAAAGATATCTATCTTTGGACTTAAAAGTCAAAATTTGAACACAATTTTTTTTAAATCAAAGAGTGCCTAACTTGTCCTAGCGTAAGTTTATTGGCCCGATGCTAAAAACACTGGCCTCATGCCTGCTGTCCAGTGACAATTTTGAGTCCTGATTCATATTCACTATTCATATTCTGTATCATTTGTGACAGGGTGGAATTGGTGCATGGTCATAACTAAATCTATGATTACACCAAATGCAAAACAAATTGTTTGTGCTGATGATTTGTGAGTCTTTAAACAAATTTTGTTTGTTTTTACAGCGAGTCAGTCACCCACATAGTTTCCGAGCTTGAGACAAGAGATGAAGTTTTAGAGATTTTGGAACGATCAACCAATGTGAGTGTTGGTCTCCTATTAGAGAATGCAGAGATTGTTTCCATGCGTTGGTTCTCGTCTTGCATGGAGGAAGGGGCACCAGTTGAGGCAACGCAGGAACACCAGCTGAAAGAGGCAAAACCAAAGGTACTCCAATACTATAGGGTTTCAATTGTTTTTATTGGGTGTTTTTGATTCAGCTTTCCCAGATTGACCCATATATAGTGATCTCGGATTCCGAAATCTACTCCACGGCAGTAGAATAAAAAGCAAGACAAGTTAGTTCTCAAGAACAATCAACACAGCAAAGCAGATAATACATATTGGTGTTACCGCAAACAGAATATACAATGATACCTCACCATGCAATGCCTCAAAACCCATATAATTTTTGATTTCAATAACATGAAATCGAATGAAAAGTAAGAAGGTTTGCTGTAGTTATTCCAAGATGTATTTTTAAGTTGTCATTAACTTTTGTGTGTGTGTGAAAAGACGAAGAAAAAACAAACACAACAACAACAACAACTGAATATACATTATTATTCTTTTAAGGTGACAACCCCACCCTCGTGTCAAGCAACCACAAAGGCAGATTATCAAGACGCTAAGTACAGCTGTCAGAGAGTAACACCCTTGGGTCATCACAACAAGAAACTCACTGTAGGAAAACCTCTTTTCACTTTTTGTGTACATAATTGTTCTACTAACTTTCAGTGGCAGGCCTGATGCTACGTTAATGAAAGGGCAAGAGCACCAAGGCGATTTCTCATTGGTGAAGGGCACCTCTATGAGGAAATTGTAAAATTTCTGAATTGAAACATTTCAAGGGGCACCAAGGCAATGACCAGGTGGCATAAATAGTAGGGCGAGGGGGGGGTGCATGTGCCCCGTCGCCCTTTAGGTTGCGCCAGATTGACCAAGGTCTTTGTTTCCCCCTTTTTTGTGAGCAGTGGATGGGTGCAGGTTGGGGTAATTACTACTATTTCAAAATAATGCTAGATTTTTAAAGACAATGCGAGTAAGGGGCACCAAGTGTAACCTTGCCCCTAAACCTTAGCCTCGCCACTGCTTTTCTTTTCAGGCCCTGGTATTTCATGTTTGAAGGGGCAAGGCCATTTTCATTTTTTACAAAGGGGTCTTTCACAAAAGCGTCTTAAAGTGAAGGGGGATATTTTGATGGAGCACAGAGGACTATAGTTGGTCTGCTAGCTGGAAAATGATACCATAGGAGGAAAACCCCAGAGAATTATTTCAGGGAAGACCCACGCCATCAGGCCGGGACTGATACCCAATCCACATAGTGCCCCCGGCGGGTTCGAACCGGGGTCCCCGAGGTAAAAGGCGAGGAAAGATAAGATGATGATGGTTGTGGTGATCTGTTTTTTAGGATGCATTGGAGACTCTTGAGAAACAAGCAGACTTCCTTGGCGGCGACCAGAATGCCTCACGGGCCCTTGCCTTCCGCAAGGCATCTGCTGCCCTCAAAGCCCTGCCACGGCCAGTCAGAAGCATGCGTGAAGTGGAGAACTTGAACGATCTTAAGGGTGGTAAACACTGCAAGAGACTTATCCAGGTAGATTGATTTTTTTCTGGTTTCATGAAGAAAAAACACGTCCTGAGATATTGCTCTTTCTCTTGTAAGAGAAAATTGTGTACTTTCACAAAATGGTTGGGTGTTGGGGAAGATGTTATCATTTGTAGACCGTCCAGCTGCATTGTATTTTGAGTGCAAATGCAAGCATCCAACCAAGACTAGTAAAGGTAGGATCATAGATTGGTTTTGGTCAACGTAATTCTGATTAGTAGGCAACATTATCCAGAAAGATACAATATAAGTCACATGTGAAAGTTTCAGCTGGATACAGTGTCTATTTGCTGAGAAAACAGCAAACAACTGTCACAGTATTTTCACAAGAACATCGGTGTGTCGTGGCCGAGCGGTCTAGTTCACCAGAGTGTTGGTTCCAATCCTGGTCATGACACTTGTGCCATTGAGCAAGGCACTTAACCGTAGTTGCTTCGTAAAAAGTTGGGAAGGTATAAGTGCATTCTGCTCTACCAGCCAGGCTCCTAGTGGATGATACCCATGCCTACATCCGACATCCTTACGGTCTGTGAAGGGGGTAACCCTGTTTCAGCTCCAGGATCAGATGGCAACGTGCCCCTGGTGTCAGTTGATTTGGGTCAACGGCCCAAATCAGTTAAGAGTAGCCCTCACCTTGAAGTAGCCGTTCGGCCTTGTGAGTTGGGCAATATCTCATTTTTAAAAAAATAAATAAAAAAGGGAATCCATCCCTGCTTCGTAAAGTGACATTGACAGTAACAGTAGCAACCACATCTCTGGCTGCAGCATTCGCGAAGGGACACCAACCCTTAGAAATCTGAGAAACGATTCATGCATGCATTGTTTATCAGATTCAAATGTTTTGGGGTGAAAAACTATCCGAACCATATAACTTTGAAGGGAATCCTTCCTCCAAATAGTTTGTATTATCATCAGCTGCAGTACTTCTCACCAAGTAAGTTTTTAAGTAATTATTTTTTGCAGTACTTACCAATCTATGACCTTACCTTTAAGGTTAGATACTATCCCATCTTACCAAACAAGATTTTAAAATGGTAAATTTGTTGGTGGGGCTTGAAGATAAACTTTTCTTTCATCTTGGTAAAAGGATTTTGTTTTCATTTTTGTTCTTTTTCCAGGAGATTCTTGAGGAAGGATTCTCTTCGGAGGTGGAAGGGATCTTAGATGATGAATGGTTCAAGACCATGAAGGTAAAATGTCCCCGTATGAGGGCGCTGTAACATTTTGCGCTCCAGTTACAAAACAAGCCAATCCTGACAACATCTTATGACCCTGTAGCTCATAGGAAATTAAGGGAACCTGTAAAGACAAGACAAGATGACGACAGGAAATAGAACGACTCCAGTTGTAGATGTTGGAAGGAAAAGTCACGGCTAGGAAAATTAATATAATCAATTCATGATTTGAAAACTAAACCACATAAAAGGACTCTGCTAAAGTACTGGGCTCCCCAGAGGTGAAAAGAAAAGATACTTTGTTTACTTTACAGTGGAATTTGCATTGCTCCTGAACCTGCGAACAAGAAACTTGAACAGAACAGTTGTTTTTGCCCAGAATCTCTTTACATAGTATTATTATTATATCTTTCTTGGGATGAACCAAGGGACCCTCTAAAGTGACTAGCACTGTAAACCGCTGGGTCACAGGGAGATATATGTGAAGAGAAAATATGTTGAAGAAATGAAAGTTTAAGATGTGGGAAGAAAGCCCAAATGGGGAAAACCCACGCAATCAGGGCCCAGTTTCATGGCTCTGCTTACCGTAAGCAAAGAATCTGCGCTTACGGAAGCAGGGAATTCGGTGCTTACGCCAAGCGTATTCCACGGGTTGGCAGGGAATTTCTGCTTGTTTTTGTGGGTACTCCACGTTACTAGGCATTCTTTGCCTACACAGATATAGCGAAGAAATTCGGTGCTTGCCCTGTAAGTGAAGAATGGTGATCGCAAGCGCAGAATTCGGCGGTGAGCAGAGCCATAAAATTGGGCCCAGGTAGTCCACAGATGTGAAAGGTTGGGAAGAAGCCACTGAGCCAACCTGAATGCCCAATACATGTATAGTGAACTTTCTAAATGTTTTTTTTTTTTTACCTGTCGTCATGTAAACAGATTTTCACCGGTGTGTTTGGTTGCGGAGCTGCGACCGGCAAGAAATGGTACGAAATGAAGTTGAGAACACTTGATGATGTCAAACGTTGTCCACATGTCACCTTGACAACTGAGCAAAGATATGGTAATTCTTTGTGACATTTCTGATCTTGCAACGTTTCTTTCAAGTGAAAGGGTTTTTGGAAAGTCAATATTTGATCCTAATTTTTGTAATTAAAGATAGCAGTGAGGTATTGTTTAACACAAGACTACCAGACTTGTCTAGTCGTAAGTTTACCGGCCCAACACTAAAACCACTGGCCTCGGGCCTGCGGTCCAGTATAAATTTTGAGCTTTGATAAGTAGAAGTTTTTTTTCCGCCACTATGTTCCGAATTCAGGCTAACTCTAACTCCTACCTCAAATGTTGAGAACATATCACCCAACTTCTTTCGTTTACTACGACAACACTGTGATGAACTATGGGAACTTTCCTACAAGGGAGAACTATGCATGTTCCCTTGGAAGGTTTCAGTGGTCCAACGGGGCGCTCCAAGTATGCCTGCTGGAATACTGGACCGATCCAATTAAAACAATCCTACTGTTCTGACTTTTGCGATTCTATTTTTATTGCACCAAACTGTAGTCCGGAACCTTCAGCTCCTATTAAGGATTTGATAATTGCACGACATGTGGATCCAGATTAGGCAAAAGAATTGAATAACAAGCGTCCACAAGAAATTTGTAACCTCTGAAGACGTTTCATTGGTACTTCCCCAGGTGTAGATTTGTATGACGATATTAACACACCTGTGACAAGACAAGAAGCTGACGACATTCAGCAGATTGTTGCAGGGGAAGCAGAGAAGATCTTGCCAGGAACTATAGTCACGATTACTGGTGGCTTCAGTAGGTAAGATGAATTAAGGTGTGCCTGTGTCCTGTCAGTCTCTGTTGATATGCTTGATAAAAATAATTCAAGTTTTTGGAAGAGTAAACTCTGGGGTTGGGACCTTTAGCCGTTTAACCGGGTAGCTTGGTGGTCTAGTGGTATCTGCTCTAGCATGTCAAAGGTTGTGAGTCCAAATCCAACGCAAGTGATATGCCTGTGGATTTTTTCACAGGACTGGGGGGGGGAGTACTGAGTTTAAAGGTGCTGCATACGTTTGGTAATTGGAGCCTACTGATTGTGTTAATCCTATATAAATGTAGGTACATACAATACAATGGTCGCGTTTTTGAGATATATTTCCACGCAGGAAGAATATTTCTGACCTCAGATTCAAATTTTGGGGAATAAAAAGTGATATATTTTTCATAACCGTAGTACTTCAAAGTTAAAAGTTTCTCAAAATTCATTATACTACCCAAGGCTGCTGTCCTTACCAAGTAAGTTTTTATTGCCATTAATTTTCAGAGTCATTACCAAACGTGTACTGTGCCTTATATACACATCGTTGTAAGTGCCCCCAAAAATCATCCACGTTTAGTGAGGTGACAGCGGGTACCAACCGCATCTCTAGCCGCAGCATTCGCAAACGGACACCAACCCTCAGAAATCTGAGAAACGATTCATGCATAAATCGATTCTCAGATTCAAATGTTTTCTTGGTGAAAAGTTATTTAAAAACCATATTATTTCCTTTCTCAAAATAGTTTTTACTATCAAAAGCTGCAGTGCTTCTCACCTTATAAGTTTTAATGGTCATTCATTTTTGGAGTATTTACCAGTCTATGACCCTACCTTTAAGTAAACAATGCATGAATTTGTTTTAATTTAAAAAAATTAAAGATGCTCCTCTTTGATTTATTAATCTTAAGGGGCAAGGAGACAGGACATGATGTAGATCTTCTCATCTCCCATCCCATGGAGGGTAAGGAGAAAGGTCTCTTAGCCATGATCCTCAACGCTCTACAGAAGAGAGCGCTCTTGGAGTATACCGATGTACAGAATAGTTCCTACAGTGAGGCAGCCGTAAGACAGGTTAGAACCCTTACCAGTCCAAAAACCCTCCAAAGTTACCTTCAGGAAGTTTTGCTTTATAGCAGAAAATTGTTAAGCACTAGCAGCTCTAAGACGTTTGGCCCTGGTCTTAAAGGTTGTTGTACATCTGGGTCCAATTTCCTAGAGCTTGGAAGCCCACAAATACATTGAGCACTGACAAAAAAAGGGTATGTAATGCATCTTGTTTTATGACGGGTTCCAAGATAACTGGTGCAAGAGCTATGACTTAAGCAGCTCTACATGGTTGTGTAGAGTCCTTTTTTTGTGTTTACCCATACACCGATGTGTGTTAAAGGCACTGGACACCTTTGGTAATTGTCAAAAACCATTATTCTCACTTGGTGTATCCCATCATATGCATAAAATAACAAATCTGAGAACATTTTTACTCAATTGGTCATCGCAGTTGCAAGAAATTGGTGAAAGAAAAAACACCCTCGTTGCACAAATTTGTGTGCTTTCAGGTGCATAATAAAAGGCTTCGCTGAAGTCTTTTATTATTTGAGTGAGAAATTACCTCTTTCTCAAAAACTACATTACTTCAGAGGGAGCCGTTTCTCACAATGTTTTATATACTATCAACAGCTCTCCATTGCTTGTTACTAGGGAAGTTTTTATGCTAACAATTTTTTTGGATAATTACAAATAGTGTCCAGTGCCTTTAAGCACTACATACACAGACTGGCAATGATCGCAGGTTGGCCCACCCTGTGCGTTACGCATACATAGATGAGCATTTTCCTATTGTTTCATCATTGTTTTGCGTCTAAGATGGAGGCATGATTACGTCAATACATAAGGTCCATAAAAATTGTATCTCCTTTTTAAGGTGAGACGCAATCTAACCATGGACCATTTCGAACGGTGCTTCAGCATTATCCGACTGCCAAAACATCTGAGAAGTGGAGCCAATGATTCCAAGCTAAGACAACGTAGAGAAGGATGTAAAGAGTCCGATTCGAGAAGCAATGAGGAGGGAGTGACCGTGGCCGAGCCTCAAACTGTAGAGAGAGGGGTGAGAGTGGTCGATGCCGTGGAGGACGTGGTGGTGTTGGAGAAGATGAAAGGAAGCGGAGATGATGTTGAGACAAGGCTGCCCTCATCAGTTGGAGCATCAGAGGAGAGGGGAGCCAGGGAGGGAGAAAGTCGTCCACAGTGTAGGACTGCTGAGACTGGTTCCCCTGCAGGTGCTGGACAGAATCGACAGAGTAAAACCAGTCACCGAAAAACACTCGACGTTACGATGTTAACGCCTCGTGACAACGAGCAAACTTGCCGTGATTTGGACGGAGGATTGACCGGACGGGATTGGGTCGCTCGTCGTGTGGATTTTATTATCACTCCGCAGAGTCAGTACGCTTACGCCCTCATGGGTTGGATCGGGTCGCGGATGTTCAACAGATCCATCCGGGACTACGCCAATAAGGAGATGAACATGACGCTGACGAGCCATGGGTTGTTTGACAAAGTCAACGTAAGTCTTCTTCATCATTTAGTCAATTCGTGCATGTTTTACTATGTATTTTGTCCGCTCGATGTCTCTTTTGTCTGTTTGCATGTCGTGTTTTGTTTATAGGCCTTCCATATAAGCTGTGCTTCTGGGATTTGCCTCTATTTAGCTACCTCATGTGAAATTTTAAATTATTTTTTGTCCCCTTTTTATCTGTTTTTTTTCTTGTATTTTCTTTCTGTGTTACTGTATTGTGTGCATTTTCTTGTATTTATGGCTTTTGCATTATAGAAATAAATTTTATTCGAATCAAATTTTTGTGGGTTTTATTTCAGGGTGTTCTTAAAGAGGGGCTCCTAGGTTAAATTCATTTTTCAAACTCGTTTGTCAATAGGTAGAATCCTTATGGAAGTGGGCTCAAGATTCAAAATTTAAATCCCTTCCCTTGAAATATTCCTCAAATATTACAGAAATTAGTAAAACAGTTACTTTGAAGGGAATGATTTCTGAAAATTGTATACATTATCAACTAAGCAAGTTTTTATGTCCATTATTTTTTGGAGTAATTACCAAAGGTATATACCCTCCCTTTAAACTAAATAAATAGCTTTTTGTAAAGTTTAAAAACATATTTATCTTCTCTTCTATCCAGAACAAATTTCTTCAAGCGGAAAACCAGAAGGAGATATTTGAGCACCTGAAGCTTGATTACAAAGAACCACAAGACCGCAACTGCTGACTCGCAAGTAAGAAATAACCTGTTCGAGAGTATGACGTAATTCCACTGTAAGCCACGCCCATTTGACACAAACTGGCTCCACTGATTACCAGAAGCCCATAAGAGTTGCAATAGGCTTGTTTTTCTTTGATGATTAATTGAAGGAAAGTTTTTTAATTGGACTTGGCTTTTACATACGTTCTTCAAAGACTCAAGGCCTTCTGAGAAATGTAAGTTTCTGACATAAGAAATGCTTTTGAATAATAAAATGGGTTATTTTGGGTAAAATTACTCACAAACCTATACTATAATAATTACAATAATAGTTGATGACTTTCAATCTACAAAAAAAAACCGCTTTGTTCTGGTATTGGTGTGGGCTTGACCAAATTCAGTCTTTGGTCATTATGGTCCAAGTCCACCAGCCGCTTGCGCAATACAAAGTACAGAAATCCCAGAGCTTTAAAGTGCGCCCTCTAGTACCACTTCTGTACAACTGCTGTCTTAGAAAGACACCGGTGTGTGATTTCTCCAGATTTTTTAATGATTTCAGGATTGCTAACAAATGTCCTGAAAATTGGTAACGTTTTAATGCATTCTTAACATTAAAATTTCTAGTATGACGCTGATGAACTGTGTACTGCAAGGAAATTAATTAAAACAACTCCTTAGACAAAATTAGTGAAAACAAATTATAGAAGAGTTATCTACTATTTACTTGACAGCAAGTCGTAATGTGCGCGTCATCTGAAGAGCATTTGTTTTAAAGTTTCATTTTTAGAGATTTTGCAAAAGCTATGGTCTGAGGGAAGCGGATTATACTTTCCTAAGAACTGGTGTACTCTACCTTCAAGAAGTCCAAGAATTTTCTGTGCTAAGTCCTCATGCAATGAAATCAAATTTAAACACAACTTTAAACATAATGGTTGAATGAAGCCAAATTTTGTCCAACTTGTAAGTAATGTATCATAATCTATAGATATATTTTTGTACAACTAGAAGAATTGTAGATATGGTGGAATTTAATCTGAATTAAATAAATTGTTACGCAAAGTCTGTGTGAGAATATTTTAAACTGGGTTCTAATTGAAGTAATAAAGGGGCTGTGTCGTCATGATCAAAGCAGGCCTGTGGCTGTACATGGAATTATGAACTCTCACCCAGTTACTGCATGCGTGCGCCCGCCCATCATATCATACCTATGGAGAGCATGCGTGCGCTTGCTGTAAGTGGGTGCGAGTTCCTAACTCCATGTACAGGCCTGCTTTGATCATGAGGATACAGCCCCTTAAAGTGAAGATTTTTTCCTTCCATGGAAAGTAGAACAGCCTGACCACAAAGTGTCCTTATGCAGTATTTGGTGCAAGGATTAAAACCCCCCGAATGTTCTTTAGCATTGATGCAATTTTGACATTTGGTTGCAGTATCTGGTGTCAGTTACAGGATTCGAACTGGCCTCCCGTTAGTCTTGAAATCAAGTCGGTAATTGTTGTGCGGTCTCGGTATTGTTTGGGGTCTAGTTGCGGGGACGGTATACATATCCTCGATCCAAATATGTGTGTGAGTCAGTCGCAAGAGCTGACGGACCTTGCCATGCGCTACCTGCGACCTACATGAATGTATAATCGCACTGTGACTGTTGCATGAGCGGCAGGATGTGTGTTGGTAATAGGCACTGACTAACGACTTGTCATCAAGTCTAGCCTCCCGTCCATGAATACACTCAGTGGTCAAGCGGTTAAGACCTCTGCTCTAGAATGCAAGTGTTCGTAGGTTTGAATCCAACCTGTGCCCAATGTCATAAACCATACCTTTCCTGCTTTACAGAGAAGCCATAAGCAGAATTTCTATTTCCTAAGCTAGCTATAAGCAAAGCAAAAGGCACGCTAGCTTGCCAGCGGTTCTTGTAAGCTGACGAGTGACAACAATGCAAATCCATTCTGAACGTGCAAAGGTGCTGTCAAATCTTCTCGATCGTTTATAGAACACTCTTTTGCTTACACATGTTTTCCTACTATTATAAGCACAAAAATTTGCTTACCTGTAAACAGGTTTATGAAGTTGGGCCCTGAGTAGCCTGTGGATTTTTATCCCAAAGGTAAACACTGCTTATTACACTTCAGTAAGGGCATAAAAACCCAAATAATATGATGCAGTACTCCCTACTAGTAAGTGTTTTTGTGTGTGCACGCAAACACAATGGTCTTGGAACCAAGACTACTCCCTACCCAGAAAGCATCAAGTTTCCCCCTCTTATATATAATAAGCTAGAATTTATAGAGCGCTTTTTCCAGAGGTTGCAAAGTGCTGGGATGTGTCCAACACAGATCAAAAATCCAAATCAAAGATGGCCCAAACATAAAAGAAAAACACTGTCGAGAAAAACAAGTGGGTCTTCAGCAATTTCTTGAATGAATGAAGTGAGTTTGCTCTCCTGCAGCTATCAGGAAGTGAATTCCACAGAGCCGAGCAGGCATTGGGTAAGGCTCGCTTCAGTGTTTATCCGATGGTCAAAGGTAAGGTTGCGTGAGGAAGAATGCAGGATGCGGGTCGGTTGATGCTACTGAAGCCTACTACAGATGTTCACTGGATATTTCAGAATGAGTGCCTTGAAGATTTGTACATAGACTATGGGAAGTATCCCACCATCATGGGGTTGGGGTTGGCGTTGGGTTTAGGGTTAGGGTTGGGGATAGGGTTAGGGAGTCCGCAGAAGAGCGGTATCTGACCAAGATCCTGGCCCACGAACGACAGGTCCATGAACTCTCCGGGAAGGGATCAGTCTGACTACAGAGTCGAGGCCACTGTGCCCCTTGTTAAAGGTATTGTACACTTTCGGTAACAGCTCAAAATCAGTGTCCACATGTTCTGTGATTAAACATATGCATGAACAAACAAACCTGTGAAAGTTTGAGCTCAATTGGTCATCGAGGTCAGGAGAAATTAGTGAAAAGAGATCTTATGTGTTTTCTGTTTTTTCAAATTATCGCGCGCGATAATTACTATTGTTTTACTCGTTTCTCAGAAACGATAGCATTTTAGGCAGAAATATTTTAAGGAACCCTTTCTACCATTACTTACTTTATATCATGTAAGTTATGTGTGAATCTGTGAACATTGTGTTTTTCAATCTTACCAATAGTGTACAGGGCCTTTAAAGGCAAGAAGTTGGTAATTATATCGACTTTGACACTTTTATGATCAGGGGCTTATTTGGCATTCTGGGGATCCAGGAACATTGTCATGTCCACAAAGAAAGAAAAAGGACTGCATCTCATAGTAGGACTTGATCCCAGGACCTATGGCTTTCAAACAAAGCACTCTTGTTATCTTATAACATGAAAAGAATCACTAAATTCACTTATAAGAAAAGAAAACCTACATGTCAGACATGACTCAGAAATAAACAAAAGTCAATAAACTCATTCTTCCTTGATGTCAAAAGTCACTTTATTATTAAGTAAAAAGTGTCAACTTATACCAAGACTGGCCAAAGTTAATGCATCTCAGAGGAACACACAAACTTTGACTCGACCAATAACCCTAACTTATCCCCATTGGGAGATATGTTTTAATCACATCTATTGATCTTCACAAGGATTTAGAAACCCTTCAATTTAGCTTATACTACCCAAAAGGGGCAATACACATTTCATATTTTGTTTGGATTGACGACACAATGTATAAGTTGCCAAACTACCCCAACTGCCATACTATCCAAACCAGGTTGTTATTAATTGAACACACCTTGCTTGAACAAACAACGAGTATCTGCCATGGATAACGATGATCAAGACAAAAAGCGTTATTGAGAATAAAAATGAAGTTCGAAAATAGCAAGAACTAAAGAAATATAATAATGAACCTAGGGCGAGCACATGAATTTGGCAAACTTTGCTGTTATGAAATTGATTGATTGTTGTCTGTACATTCAATGTGTAAATTATATCAAAAAAGAAAAAGGAAAAAAAACCCAAATGCATACAAAATGGATTATTAAATTGATGGGTATAGAACCGATTGACCCATAGTGTTTTAGGTTTGTTTTCTTTCTTTTTTTCTGTCTATTATTGTCAATGAAGGTTGGCAAACTGCTAAAATTAATATATCCTATATAAAACCTGAAACAACTTGTCAGTTCATGTATGTTAATTGATATGCAAATTTGTAAACAAGAGAATTATTAATAACTTTCTGGATATATTCATCATCAGAATATATCTGTAGTCCCTTGGAAAACATCTTCTTAAAACTTTGTAAATTTAGATCCAATCTCAAGACTGGATAAATCAAAAATTTACATCAAAAAATTCCTCAAACTCAATTAATCTTTACACTTTGGTGAAAAAAAAGACGGAATAAAGGAGCTAAGCTTTTAACTCAACTCAACTGCAGTCACTTCGTTCAGTTCCAAGACTGCAAATTCTTTGCCAGCTGACTTTTCATTACCTCATTTGCATATATAAAAAAACGATAACCCATGAGTTTTCGACTGTTTGCGTCTATAAATCCGCAGTATAAATTTCCTTCATAAAAACCCCCTTTTCATTAAATGGCTCCTCCTCGGCTGATTCTGTGCCTTGTTTTGCATCAAATACCAGTCTGTGACTAGTCTTGGTGCAAGACGTCCCTGTTCTGTATTTTGCCGCCAATATCACTCCACGAACTCGCTATCACCCACCGTCTGTGATAGCGGTTTGTGTTTGATAGCGGGTTCGTGGAGTGATAGCGCCCTCTGTTGGTGGCAAAATACAGAACAGGGTCGTCTTGCACCAAGACTAGTCTGTGACATGCCGGTGTCAGCATGCCGCCTCTTTTGCATCAATTTTTTATATCTTTTTATCAAAATAGACAATTCTAAAGAGAAAATATTTGAATAGAACTTTTTATCGTAATACAATGTACAATATTGTTAAGCTCCCGTACCAACAACAAAACCATCTCTAAGTTTCCGCCCCCCTCAATGGGCAAAACGTGTCCACTTGGACGAAAAATAAAATGACTATCTTAATCATTAAATGATCAATAAGTATTCAATTTAAAGGATCGACTAAGTTACTTTTACAAAGGATCACAATTACTTCAAAGTAACTTTGGATTAATTAAGCATTAATTTTGTTTCCCACCCATCAACCCATCGAGTACTTCAACGACCCCCAAAACTCCTCAAAATCAACTGGTCTCAAACTTTGTACACATTTTAAATTCAGTAATGTTTACTCAAAATTCCTAACATAAACCTTTAAATTATCTTTTAGCGAACAGTCAAAATTACTTTTTTCAATGTTTTTTTTTTATTAACACATGCATTTTTCCATCTCATTTTATTCCAAACCAAGAACCTACGACCATTTCTTAAATTGGGGGGGAGGGGGCAGATATAGTCAGGTATATATTCACATCACATCAACACAATGTACACTCTTCTGGCATGACTGACACAGAAACCCATGTGGTATGAACTCTAGAGGGCGCTGCACTGCTCACATGCGATGAGCCAATCTATAATAATGAACTAGAGGGAGCACTTGCTGTGTTACGGACGTAACTCTGCAGTCCCGCCATGAGCACAAATCCCATCAGTTCAATTGTACTCAAAGTCCACTTGGAAAATGTTTGCTGTGTAAACTGATGAGCGACCATATATATGATGGATCAGCTCCATAGGTATAAATGCTTCGTCGGGCCGTGCTGCAGGGTTTTGTAAACCCTCTAGCTCTTATTTTCAACCCTATGCACCAATCCTAGTTTTATACAAAAAAACTGCAGAACCTCTTCTCAGTGTCATCGGCAAAAGTAGGTTACAGCGCCCTCTAGTGTTACCTACCACATGTCCATCTAAGGCCGACGAATATGTATGAAACTTTATGAATATTGATTATTTAAATTTCTATATCAAGTCTGTTTTACCACAAGTTTGAGTGTGTCAGTTCAGCTGCTGGGTTCAATATTTACTCCTTGAGGCGGCCACCGTCACCCTCGGACACAAAACGCTTGCGGACTCTGCAAATGAAATAAACTAGAGCTTAATTGAGAGAAAAAACAATTCTTGAAAACCATTCTAAGCAATTTTGTAATTTAAGAAAATTTTACCTTTACCAGAAAATTATGCTAAGCAAACTTTTCTGCCAAGCACAATTTAGCAGGAGACCAGTCACAAAAAATACACATTACATGGTATTTTTGCAGGTAACCAGTTTCTGCTAAGCAGGGTCACTGTTTAAGTAAACCACAAGACATCGATTAAGGACTGAGGGTGAAATTGACTCACCTAGTTGGCACCTCGGCTCTCAGCTCGGCTGATATGAAGCTTCCCTGGCGACAGATATCCGAGAACCTCTCCATTATACTGAAGGCGTGAGGTACATCAATCACTATGTCATGTATGCCTGCAAATATACGCCGGAAACCCTAAGGGCGGAGGGAAAAAAAATCAAAATGATGGAAGAGTAGTGAGTTGTCCTTCCATGAACAAATTTATGAAAAAGCAGCTCAAAAACAAGCACGGGACATCATTGGTAAATGCAATAAACCAGTGTCAGTACTTTATGTGACCCAACATTAAAGAGGCATGCAACAGTCAAAATAATCATGAGAAAATAGTGTAAAACCCCGGATCCCAAAAAATAGGTTTTGGACTCGCGAGATCAAAACTAAGTGTTTTACCCATCTCTCAAAAACCACAGCATTCCAAGCAAAACTATTTTTAGGGAAGTTTTCCACCATGACTATCTTTATACCATGTACGATGCCCAGTTTATACTTCCTGCAAATGCGAAGCAAATTTGACATCACAAATTTGCAAGAGTTGAGCTCAACTCTTGCGAAACATTTGCAGCGACAACAGAGTTGTGACGTCAAATTTGCTACGCATTCGCAGGAAGTATGAACCAAGCTTTAGTAAGGTGTAAATCTGGGAACGTTTATATTTTCACTCTGATCCATGCTGTGCACACCCTTTGAATGTGACTTCCACTCACCGTGTTCATTTGATCAATTGTGATGACGTTGTGATCAAACATGTATTTCAGTAGCACGGCAATGGATGGAGCCATTCGCTCCACTGTGTCATATTGCTCTAGAACCATGTACACCGCCTGCAATGACAGAGGGAGGGGGGGGGGAAACCAAGCCCATCAGTTACACATGAAGAGGAGAGCGTTCATTTTTCCCCGTTAGAGGTATCCATTTGGCAAAGAGCTAAGACTGGTCTAAAAGGTAGGGTCATAGATTGGTTTTTGTCAACATAATACAATTATACAGACAGATACAATAAAAATCATGTGTATAAATTTCAGCTGAAGACAGTGTCTACTTGCTGAACAAAAACAGGGAAAAACCCTGTCATGGTGTTTTCACATGAACGCCAAATCTGTCCACATTAGGAGGGTGACAGCGGGTACCAACCGCATCTCTGGACGCAGCATTCCCATTCATTTGTATTGTGGCATCACACTTTGCTTTGAAAATAAGATAACCTAAGATCAATCTAAGCTCTTCGTGAAATCAAGCACTGGCCACAGTTATTTTGGTTTGAATTAATGGGAAACGACTACAGTCTACTTTCCGAGATTCAAATTTTTTCCCTATAACTTCAATATGAATGTAATACAAAAAAACCAAATGTAGTGCATTCATATGAACAAAAGAAGTATACAATTAATACAGATAAACTAAAACGAAATATAGAAGTTACAAGGAAGACGTAGCGTTATATTTTGTTATTTAAAGATCACCTCGTAGACGAGTTCATGATGGAAGTGAGGCACCTCAAGTTCCTGGAGGCAGCGGGTGGCCTCCTTGGCGTCCCCGGACGAAAGGAACTCCTTGATCAAGAGCACCATCTGAGGAGCCAAGATGGAAGATGACAAGTTTAGGACAACAGGCCCATGAAACCCTTTAAATCTCTTGAAGTTCACCAAATGAACAAAAGTCAAGCCTTTGTAAATACCACCAAGATTTTTCGCCCAAGCCCAGAAAGCACATAAAATTTGCGAGGCACAGACAAATCTTGGTCAGCAAAATGAGGTTACCAGGCAAAATGAGGTTACCAGCCAAAATGCCACAATGCCTTTATTGTTTTGACTGGTCCCCTGCTGATTTTATCTTATTTATTTTTAATTTTTTTTACCTAGGAAAGGAATATTCTCAGCAATATTTCCTAGCTTCATAAAATTTCATGGCTCTGCTTACTGAAAGCGAAAAATCTGCGCTTACAGAAACAGAGAAGTCTTTGCTCATGTTGCTGTTGTGTACATGTACTTCATAACACATTCTATGATTACACAGCTAGCGCAAATCGGCGCTTACCCTGTAAAGGCAGAACGGTGACCGTAAGCGCATAATTCTGCAGTAAGCTGAGCCTCGAAATTGTCCCCAGTTCATTCTCAAGATTACTTTAAAATAATTCACTGATCCTAGTTAAAGACACTACAATAACAATAAAATGAAATCTATAAACTCTTCTTCCCCCCCCCAACCACCCTGCCCCCATCAGGGACACATCCTCTCTACACCCACCTTCTTAATGAGGACTTTGACAGGTCTGCGACCACCTCCAACACCCCAGACATTGTCAAGCTTCAGCATGCCATGTTTCATATTCAGAAGCAGATCAGCACGGTTCAAGGCCTGGAAGCTGTCAACGAAACATTAAAGGGATGAAAACGACGCCGAAATCAACAACTCCTCTGAATAAACCCTTCCCATGAAATACGTAAATTGCACATCGCGCGCGCACTCTCCCTACTGGTTGGCAAAGTGAGTGAACGACGCATCTTTTCGTATGGGACTGATGGTGGCACGACGCACACGCGTTTGTGCGTCTGCCTAGTGCACAACTCTAAGGTGTTTGCCAACCAATAGTGTCTGTACGCATGCGTGACTGTAATTAGCACATTTCATAGGAAAGATCCATTGCACACCACTTGGAATTTAATTTCTAAGGCTCACTTAATAGCAGGGCCTATACTCTTCCATAGTGTCTGGGTTCCTTTACATGCTAATTCATAGTACACGGGACATACGGCATAATGTCCCATTTAAAGGACAAAGCAATTATTGTCAAGTATCTTGCTCAGGCCACGACTGGGAGTCGAACCCACACTCCCCTGATCAGAAACACCAGAGCTTGAGTCCGGTGCTCTTAACTCCATCAAACTAGGGCAAATTCGATGAATGGATACTAGAGGATACATGTAGAGGGATTTAATTTGCTTTCCATTTCTCACAGGACTATAAATCAGACTAAGTTTTGAGTAGAGAAATGGCACATCGTGCCCGAGCGGTCAAGCACACTGGATTCAGCTCTGGTGTTTCTGATGTAAAGCAGTAGGTCCTGTGTATTGCGTAATATATGTACACGTACATAAGAACCAAGTACACTTATCGCTTAAAGAGGAGTTTGCCCCAGTGTTTTCTGGTATGGTTGACTGTAAATAAATGGGTCCTCCATTTTGAACATAGCTCCACATACCTTGTCAAAAAACCCAAACAAAAAGATAACAAGGGCTTTGAGGTACGCCCTCGGGTGTGATAAAGCGCTAAATAAGATCTGCGTACTATTAAGAACTCACCACAAGATGTGTTCCTCTTTGATCTTCTTCTTCAGAGACTGCAAGAATCTTGGAGCGAGGCAGTCATCAGCGATAGCACGAGCAATAAACTGACCCAGTGCCTGAAGGAACAAGGGTTAAAGTAAGAGTCAAGTATTGGCACTGATACCCTTTTTTCAACAAAACTGTTATAAATAACTGAGGGTTTCAAGTTATTTTTTAAATATCATTTTATTTGTAAAGATTTGTACATGTTTGTTCTTGAGAAATAATTCTGTTCATAAAATACTTTCATCTTTGAGAAAGCGAGGTATATTTAAAAGTAAAAAAAAAAATTGCCCTCAAATTGATTGTTTTACACATAACAAAGAAAGTGTTATGTCTTTCTCCAGTTTTTCTTTCTCTCTGTTTAGAACTCTAACAGAAGTTCAAAATCCCTGAGTCCTATTCATGAAGTTGTCATGAAGCATTTTGGTGTTGAGTTACCACAGAGTGGAGTATTTTGGATGATATGGGAGAACCTCACATGCTGCAAATTTCTGTTTTTAATTCTTTCCCTGTACACTGACTCATCCATCAAATCAGAAGATCAGGAGGTACCCCCCCCCCAGGCCTGGAAATTTCATCTTTAAGAGGGCAAGGCCATTTTTATTTTGCAAAGGCCACTTTTATTGAAAAACCTCAAAGTCTTCTGGAAAATTTTGAAAGGGCACCAGGCCGAGACCAGGGCAACAGAGACCATGGCCTCCGTGTATTCCAGTCCTGCCCACCCCCTCCTCTATACACTCTTTACCCTTTCCCTGAAAAAAGAAGCTACGGTAAACACCAAATTTAAACTAGCTTGTCCCTTCCCAACAGTACTCTTCAGTAACAGTAATCTCACTTGACAAGGCCGTCATGTTGTTGAAGAACCGAGACCCATATCTACCTCCTTGTCTCCTTGAAACAATCTTGAGTCCGAATACTTTTCAAAACATGTCCCAATGTTAAGTCAAAGCTATCATACAACCATGATCCCCCAACACTCTCAAAGTCTTAGCCCAAGGGGCTCTTTACAGACACATTCTGCAATCCCCAAATCACACGATTAATCAATTGAGGTGTCTGGAAATCAAGCTTATACTAAAAGGCCAAGGTGTAAATGTCAAGACGTTAATATAAAGGGGGGAATTCTTGCTATTTTAGAAAACCACTGGGACAGAAGAAAAATATGTTTTGCTCGAGAGCATTACTTGTGAGGTATACAGCAGAAGTTAACAAATTTACAAAGAAAGTTTCATAAATGGAATTTGTAACTTAGAGGGAGTTGGAAAGGGGATTCTTTCCACATTCCAACTAGAAGTTTATGCAATTTTAAGACAGAGGGAATTTGTTTACTCATTTTATGTGTTTTTTCAATTGAACTTTACAACTAAAAATTTTGTTCAGTATTCAAAACAAGTACCAAACTAATATCATCATCTTCAGTAATCTTAAACGTTCAAAGTCCTTTGCAATTTGTCCATTTTATGTTCTCTTAAGTTTGACCATGAATGAAGGAAATGACAGACAAGAACAAAGGGTTTGATAGATATTAGCCTGTTTCTAACCAACCTGCAAAATGGTCAATTCCACTGTTACCCACATCGATGAAGAATTGCATACAATACAAGAATTATAATATTTATTATACTATTATTTATACATTGACCACAGGTATTGGCAATCTGGTTTTCTAAATTAATTTGATGACTTGATTTTACGACCAGAGACACCTCCGAACTAAAGTAGTCATTAACAAATCTTTCAGAAAACAGAGTTTCCGAATATGCAACTAGTGTACCACAAGTCCCTGGAATCAATCAGGTGTGTCAGGCCTGGAATTTCATCTTTGAGAAGGCAGGGTAATTTTTTCCTTTTTTGGAAAGGGCACTTGCATTGGAACATCTTGAAGTCTATGGGAAGCTTTTGAAGGGTCACCAAGGCCAAGACCAGGGGCAACAGAGGCAGTGGCCTCTGTGTAATTCCAGGCCTGTTAAGGCCGACAGGTCCATTCAAATTCAAGACTTACAATTGGAGCATCGGGTGTGTCCAGGGTCAGATCTGGCAAACCGTGCAGCAGCTGCTCAAAAGCCACCTCCAGTTCAGCCTCAGACACAACCTTTAACCCGTAGAGGTCAGAGATCAGGACCGAGGTCATTTCCTTCTCGGGCGCCTTTCTCTCCATGGCTAGAGTGAGGGCATTTGAGGCGATCTCGTGACGGTCCATGGTGTCGATATTCAATTGAGACAAACACTCCTAGGATTATAACACATTACAAACAATTTCAGAGAAACTGTCATACGAAAAAACATAATAATAATAATAGTAATAATTATAACAATGGGTTCTTACATGGTGCTTAATCACACATCTATAGACAAATAAAATTGCAAATTTGTTTGTTTTAAACAGGAAAGCAGAGCTATGTTTTGATTTATGATATCGTTTATGGGTTCTTTTACGTGCATTACACAATGCAAAGGACCTACAATTTTACATCCCATTCAAAGGACAAAGCAATAATGGTTAATTGTCTTGCTTAAGGACACAAGTGTTAAGACCGGGACTCGAACCCACACTGCTAATCAGCAACACTAGAGCTTGAGTCCAGTTAACTTGACCGCTCGGAATTGCAAATTATTATTTCTTGGTTTTTTCAAGGAATGACAGATGTAACATTCCTGGAAAAAACAAGTACTGAAAAAAAAAATTATTGCCTAGTATTTAACAAATATCACCAACTTCGGATGCTGAAAATAATTTTCCTGCAATATTTCTATTTAGGTCACCTAATACCTAAATGTACGTAACACAAGAGTTTTAAAACATACTTTGTTCTGGAAGTACATGTATTTTGTCTGCTGCTACTACTCATCCATAAAGTAAAATGGGGGTGGGGTGTTTTTCTATTTTTATTTTTGAAATCTTGATTTAACAAATGTACTTACAGCGACTTCATCGGTATCGCCATTCTCAAAGTATTCCTGAATGATGGGCTCCACCATGTCCAGAAGCTCCTTGCCTTTCAGCTTGGGGCTAGTAGCTTTCAGGGCAATGTCAGCCTACACACATTCATCAAAATTAATAAAATAGTCACATTGAAAATGAGAATAATAGTTATTGTTACTATTCCCCTTGGCCATAAAGAATGGTAAAATATCCCATCATTATATTTCAGGAGCTGCAGCACACACTAATTACCAAGGTTCACCTTCGGTGGTGAAGTTTGTGAAGTGGGATCGCCCAGCTGCATGCCCAAGGTTGCAGTTCAGGTCAGTTCTGGCAAATGTCCAAATTTGTACTTAACGGTTTTCGATTTTAAATATAAAACACTCAGTTACAGGTATTTGTTTTTGGGTGGGTTAGGGTTTTTGTTAGTTCAGCATTAAACATGGGCCGATATCATTAAAAAAAAAACATTTCAAGTTCACTGAGCAAAATTATCAACAATTTTTGTTTATAATATAATGCAGAAAAATATTGCCAGCCATGCATTGCTTGTTTTGGTTTCCCGTTTATGTTTCACAGGAATCATTTGTAACACAATATCTTCTGCATAAACAGCTCTAAAAAAAAATAATTGGACCCCAGTAATCTCTGAGCCGTTTTAGGAATACAGACTAATTTCATTGTTCTTTTGAAACCACCGCTTTAGGCCTTCAAAACCGACTGTAAACGAACACAAAAGTGTGTCGTTTACACACACACACTGGAAAGTGTTTTGAAAGTTCCATCATTGGGTTCCTTTTCAGGGAGTGTACTTTAAAGTGTTACTAGAGCGATTTTTGAGAAAGCAGAAACGATTGTAAAACTTGCAGATATGATATTAGACTACTGTTTAACGAGTTAATTAAATTATTTGGGTTCACAGTTTGTCTGTAATGTTGCATCAAAAAAAAGGGTCATTATTGGGGATTTGGCAAAACTTGAAAGCATTTTGCCGTTGAGGGCGTTTGATTGGTTAGAAAGACCATGACGTCACAAGGTGGGCAAGGTTGTTGATGGTGTTGCGCAATCACTGACTTCGTGCATGAAAACATGCATCGACGGCTTGCAGAAGCACAGACATCATGCATGTGAAGTGTAAATAAGACTTTAAAATGCCGAAAACGTGTGCTTTTTGAGGCTGCACAAGGAACAGCGATAAAAACCCTAACCACAGCTTCCGAAATTGTCCGGCTCATTCAGCTATTTAGGAAGAATGGGTACTTTTGGTAAGCTGAAACGTGATCCAACTTCAGCGTTTCGAAGTCGATCGTGTGTAGTCGTACTGACTCACTACTGTGTAAGGTGACCTATGACACCCTGGATAGGCCTACTTCGTCCACACGTCCACACTTCTCACGGATAGTCCAAAGGGGTGCAGTTCAACGTTGAAGGCCACAAAAAATTGCCACAACGTCGTCAGGGAAAAAAGCCGAAAGACAGACAGCGAAAGGGCCAATCGGACGAACGAAAACGAGGAGCTAAATCCCACGGGTAAGTGTTTGGTAGGAAACAGTGGGAAACGGGGGACTGTGCGAGTCGCCAACAATCCGTGTCCGGATACCGGGCAAAACCATTGGGCTGTTTGAAGTGTCAATGATGTTCGCCGTCATGTCAATAAACAATGACAATGCTATAAATCCCTCTGTAAAATAGAAGTGGCGAGCTTCCCTATACCCTCATTGATCCTTTCTTTGCCTACACACTAGACATCAACGGAAAATATTTTTTTAATTAAAGTAAGGGGTGGGTGTTCAATCCACTCGAAACCTTTTCATCATGATGACAAATGATATTTGATTTGTGCTCAAAAGAAATCATCATGTGGTAATCATAATGACTGAAATAATGGCGAGTGGATAGTGGTGAGTGGATTCCCCTTTCAAAAATAAATACCAACTGCCCCCCCCCCGACAAAAAAAAATTAAAATAAATTTAGAAGAATAAAAAGCAAATTGATTTTTGGGGTAAATTTTTAATTTGTTTTCAATGGAATATTGTGCTTCTTTTAGATGCTAATGGAAATCTTCAAGACTGGAGAAACAACTGATCCATCAACAGGTGGACTATCAATGACTGGACCTTCACGTGGCGATGAACCTGCAGTAACTGCACCAACGAAAGCTTATTGGAAAACATGAAACGGTTAATCTTTTTAGTCTGTATCAAAATTTAGGATTAAAAAAAAAATTCTCAACTTATGGGATTTAAAAATTGGTTTTGTACAAGGCTGAAAATGACAGGCTAAAGGAATATGCAAATTTTGAAACAGAGATTCTGTGGCACAATAAAAAATTGTATCTACTCTTTTATTAATCTTTCATTTGTTGATGTTCTAACAAATAGATGAAAATAAAACATTGATCACAACACTTATCTACACGTGTAAAAAATGTACAAATACAAAATCCCATATTTATTAAATGAGGAATAGTAACAATTTGACTTGACTTGCCCCGTGGGCTACTGCAAAATGAAAGTTAATTTCAACCTCTGGACATTTATTTGAATACGTTTTGTAGCCAGTAGGGGTGTAACGTTACGATATGATCACAAAGTGATTATCCGATATGATACGATATGATCAAAATACGACATGATCAAAATGTGTGTAAAACAAACACTACCGTCATAATAAAGTTATCACAATGCTTTATCACAGCATTCCTTTATCATGTTTGTTGTCAATGTATCAATATACCCCTAGTAGCATGTGTACTGTAAAATTTCACTCTGACGAGTTACATTGTGTATAAAGGCATACAGAACATCTCTAATTCCAGAAAACTGGAGAAAACACTTTTTATATATGCAAAATTTTTGTTTGCTCTGCAATGCTTGTTTTGATTTCATCAGAATTGCATGTCCATGTCTAAGGTGAAATTAAACAAAATATTTATAAAGAAATGCATGTTCATGAACAAGTGCAGTCACATGGTAGATCAAGAAAAAATGTAATCCAGTTCAGGATAGCTGAAGACTTTGTACAATCTGGGTTTGGATGCATCTGTCCGATTGTATTCATTACACAGGATGAGAGTGGAGCCCGGTTGAATCTTCCCAAATATCCCCAACACCATCTTTTTTACTTGACGATAGGCCACGTACATGTTGATATTTCCTAGAGATTAATGAGAAATAAATATATGGAACAAATCAGCACCAAGTGAGAAGATTAAGTATAATTATACCGTTTGTAGCCATTTATTTTGCGGTCAATCCATAAAAGGTAAATTGTATCTACTTGTTCATTACACAAACAATATAATTCACAAATGGATGGATAGTTGTAGGTTCCCTCAAATCTGTGTAATGGATATTTTTCTGATCACATTCTATGTTCAATTTAATCTTATGCTGTGCAGGTTTACAATCATATGAGTGTTTAAACTACATGATGTAGATGGAATGACCATCTACCTGGTAATAAAAGTTGAGAGTTTTAGCATACAATCACTTTTGTCTTGGAAACACTACTTACTGGTCAAATGTTCCCCGTGCTGTAAACCCCATCTCCCATATTGAGCCTGATACTGCAAAGATGCTGTCTGCAAAACTGCTGGATGCACAGCACGCTTCAAACCTAGGTCTATCCCAAGTTGTTGGATGACGGACTGCCACAAGTACACCTGGATCAGGAGGGAGGGGGTGGGGAGGAAAAATATAATTTAATGTTATCTTCCTATGTGCTGTGGGCAATAGTATGGGGTGGGGTGGTATTATTATTATTTTTTATTGGGGGGGGGGTCCTTTATTCTCCAAAGGTTTGTTTTGTGTGTATTTTGAGTGTGTGGGGGGGGGGGGGTGCATGACCCTGATAATTCAAATATCTCTGAATAATTCATCCATACATAAAAGCCACCTAACTATTTCTCCCCCAGATTGTACGCACCTTATATATCCAAAGTTAATGTTGACCTTACGATGGGGAAAGCGTGCATACAGAACTTGATGTTTGTACTATAACTTAATTAAGGTCAACGGTTATTGAAACTTTATATCAATCACTTTACAGAACAGTACCATAAATTAAGCTGCCAAGAGATATTTGATATTTGCATTTCAGTTTCAAAGTTTTCAACAGGTCAAAATTAAAACTATTTGTTGCTCCATCTTGTTTATTTCACAATTTAAATTTCTTATTTATTAGGCAAAGGAATTACACAATCTTGCATGAAAATAAATGCACAACTAAAGGCTCGTATCTGTTCTGTTTACTACTTGGCCAAGCACTACACACTATCGATGTACATTGATGTACATGTACATCATGTAAATGTGTGTACTTACTGTACACCCACACAAACATAGTCTGTGTGTAATGCTGGTATAGTGGTACTACTAACTGTAGTCAATCGGCAAACTTCACCACGGCAAATGTTTTGATGTCACACACGTTAGTTTAAGTTTCAATGGAATCAAGTCAAATCCTGACCAGGCTGTACATGTATTATGATCCCCTAATTGTTTATAAACAACTCACCAGTCTGTGTTTAAAAGACGATCGTTGTCCTGTTCGGCTTCGTCTTTGCCAGCTGCATCTTTGCCAGCTGCCTTGGCCTGCCTACCGGGGCGCGCGAGTGGCTCCAGCCGGTGGGGGATTAGACTTGACTCAAGTCCCAATACCGTGCAAGGCCCTTCCTTGCATCATCGTCAGAAAACTATTGTTTAGCGCTCTGCATTCCAAAACCTGTTCCGAGCTACATTTCGTCGGTGAGGGTGCACTGGTAGTATATGTCTGTACTGTGGCTATATGCTGGCGCGTTACAAGTGTGTTGGGGACCTCGCACGAGAAAGGGACTTGAATCAAGTCTATAGGGGATCTGCACCGCGGATTTCTTCGTCGTCTCTGACGAAATGAAATCGCTAAAATTACTGGCAGAATCACTACCACAGTATCGCTGCTACTGTCATAAATGACTACAATAATCTACTATAATCTTCCCAACGGTTCTTTCAACCATGGTGGAATTTGTCTGAAAAATCGCCGAACAAGCTTGAGTGCGGGAAAGTACATGACGCTGTTTAGTGTGACAACACAAGACCTACACCACTCTGTGACGTCATGCAGTTGTTCGCGAAAGCTGTGTGCCAGAGACTCTACGTGGGGGGTCTTTTCGCGATTCGGAGTGGCGAGTGCAACAAAATCGGTCTGTAAAAGTCGTTATTTAGGCAAGACTAAAAAGGCCAAATCGTTGGATTTTTTTTATGTGACATAATGAAGTATCATTCTACAGTTTTATTGGATAAGGGAACCGTAGCAAATATCGCTCTAGTAACACTTTAAAGCAATAGAATCATTTTCTTTTTTGTTTTATTTTGCAACTTTCCACACTCCATTCTTTTTTTTAATGAAAATACAAGGGGGGGAACCAGACATGTAATATAAGTATTGTAAGTGAATAATTTGGTCACCCAATTTGTTAATTTCCAACAAATTTTGATACCCTTTTACCAAATCCTGGATAAAACCTTGCCCCCCCCCATCCCCAATGAAAATTAGGTTATGCCACTGCACAAACACCACAGTACAAACTTAAAATGGCACAACAACTTTTTTCCCCCATACTTGTTAACATATCAATACCTTCATCCCCCGCTTATCAACACCACATGTTTTGCATACAGTGTATAGTGTGTCACACTAATTTGAAATAAATCAGGAATACAGTTGAATTGAGGTCAGATCTGCTGCATTGAGGCCAGCCCCAGCTTCTGGGAAAGTGGACAAATATTATCATAATCACAGGGGGGTGTCTAGAGTCTTGAATTTATAGTTCTTGGCTAGATATAATGAGGCTTTTCATACAATGACTGTATGATGTATGCAGTGGATGCTCATTGTAAAGTGTACACAATGTCAAAGTATACTTTCAAGTGAGCTGTAACACAACCTCGGACCTTGAATGTTGTTCACCAAATAAGTTTGTTAAAGACTTCATAGCTGGCAGTAAAAAAATAATGGAGCTAATAACAATGCAAAATATATTGTATTAGAGAGTTCATTTATGTTGTACAAATAATTAGTTAAAACAGCACACACAAAAAGGTTAATATACAATCTTTGCTGTTCACCAATATACTTTGTGAACAAAAAGTAATTTAAGTTAAATCATCATCAGAATTTCCTTCAGAAGAGGACAAATAATTCAGAAAAATCAAGAAACTGAGGGATTTAATAATGTAAGACAACAACAACAAAATCACATGGATTTTGCATCTGTTATGACGGAGGTGTGCACGATAAATATGAAGTGCAATTTTTTTCAAACTACATTCCCATACCCTAACGAAATTACAACAACAAAAACCAGGATTATTATCATGGCAAAGTTAACGCACCAGCACCTCCACTAGGATGATCTACAGTACTAATACTCCAGGCATTATCTGTGTGTCATCTCACTCACTGTTAATAAAAAACCCGGGCCTTGCTTTTGTTCATATCTCTCCCTGCCACACAATACGTCCCCAGATCCAGATCCCAGGCCTTCTCAGCACTATAACCGCCCACGTACATTTCCTATAATATAGCATTACAACACCCACTGGAACATATCAACTTGATAACCCTGTGTACGCATCAACATCACCTCTATATTTCTTAGCTACAATTTATGCAACAGCACATGAGAAAAGCATTCCGTACATTTCTATAAAAGATTCAGCAAATGTATCCCAACTGTAACCGTTTGTTTTTGTTTTTATCTGAAATACGTTGACCTTTCAGATACTATAAACGTAAACAGTCAAGCAACCTTTGACCTGGAAGAATGGGGGACAATTTTATTGTGGCTTGTTTTGACCTGTGAAGTATCAACACACAGGCCATGTTGCCAGACATGACCTGGATGTGACTTTCTACAGTCAGTAAACAGATGGAACAATATTTTATCTGTAGTCCCAGTGTGTTGTTATTATTTAAAACCACAAGGGGTTGACGGGCAGGTGTGGCTGATGCTGGGCTAAAGGATTCCCATTTGGGTACTAACTGGGAAGCCAAGGTTCAAAACAGGATGAATATAATCCATAGTGAAACACTTGAAAGTTCTGTTCGTGTAAGCAATTTGGCAATAGCGTCCCATTTGGAATAATTTTAATAGCAGTACATCCAAAGAACCATGCACTGATAAAACTCACAAAGCAAATTTGCCTCCATTGGATTGACATTTTACTTCTTCATTGAAACTTAATTATCGTTTTCCGGTTTGAATTTCCTGGTGACCTTTTTAAAGGGCAATACAGACCCTAAGTTAAGAGTCCTATTTCAGCATTGCAGGACACATGTTTTTACTATTGTCATTATTAAGGATTTTCCAATAAGACTTTCAAATGTCTCAGGAGACAAACAGTACACGCAGATCTAAATTGGATTCTGAAATAGGCACTGTTTATGTCACCATTATGCAGGAGAAAGTTCCAGTAGACCCCTTCCAATTTTTCCATGATGTCACAAGCTCAAACAGCACCCTGACTGGAGTCAAAAGAAGCAGCTGAAAAATTGTGCATGGCACGTGCACCGATTCCATTGTTTGACACTCAGTATAAAACTGGTGGCCTGTGTGCAGGGGGTCTATTGGTGCTACCTACATGTACATGTACCCTCCCAATTAGTGGTTGTCTGCCCCATTCTCACCTGGATGTCAGAATCATAGTTGGGGTCATTTATGTCCTGGCAGTCGGCGTCATTCTCTTCATAGACATCATCTGGCTTACCCCATGTGCCCTTGCCCCCAGCACCACCTGGAAAAAAACCAAGAATAATATTGCACCTTAAAATGCTAAATTCCACTTTCTGATATTCTATTTCAGGAAATTCAGGTAACAGCCAAACTTTTGCAAATTGTGATGCAGAGTTTTTTTAACAGCAATTGTTGACTACACTCCTTGTGAAACCAAACTCCTACCTTTGACTCTTCTTCCAACTATGCCCTGTTGAGTTCAAAAACATAAATTGGAATACACAACAACCAACAACAACTCTCAAAAACAGTTCTCTTGTGCAGTGCATAGCTGGTAGTAGACAAGAAATTAATTCCAATCCTCTCGTTTCCATTAAAAACACAGTGCCATTATATAACCATCTCAGGGCTCGAGTTTGGGGGAAAAACCCACAAGACCACAGGGCTTGTAGTTCAGAATTTTTACTGGACCAGAATTATTTTCCCAAGAGCAGAATCAAAATGAGAAAACTTAAAAGACCAGAATCAAAATGAAAACACAGTTTAAAACAAAGCTTTTTTTTATTTTAGAACAAACACGAAGTGGATTGATCTCATTTGTTTTATGGATAAGTGAACTTCAATACTCAACAGAATTGGAAGATATTTATCAGACTCAAAGTCAACATTTGAACATAATTTTTTCTAATTTAAGATATTACACAGTGAATTGAAAAAAAAGCCACGACTGCCGAACTTGTCCGGATATGGTATTTACTGGCCCTACCTGCCTATGCTAAAATCAGTGGCGTCGGACCTGCGGTCCAGTTAAATTTTGAGGAGTGCCAACCTGTGAAGATTGCTTCTAACTTTTATTCAGTGAAAACTGAATATGTTTGTGTTGGATATGAAATGAACTGTTTATTCAGTGAAAACAACAAAAAACATTTACCATTTTTAATTTTTTTTTTTATAAAGGATTTTGTGCATATTCTTAATCAGGCTTGCAGAGTATTTCGCCTGTGGCGTTTGACATATGAATACTGCTTTGGGGGATCTTCACACGCTACTTAACTTTAAAGGTATTTCAGAGTGAATATTTCTCTTGTATTGGTATCGGTATGAACTTTTATCAGTAAGCTTTTAGATTGAATAAATTAATTGTTTGATAACACCAATCCTGCACTTTGGCACAGAGGTTTTTGTCCACCATTTCAGTGTCCACACAATCAAGATATTGCTGATTAATGGCGAGGGCAATCTTTATTCATTTGGTTTGGGTTTACAAAACCTGTTTTCCAGTTAACTTTTAGTTTCTGTTTTTAAATCACTATATCTTTTTGTGATGATTTTAGCCCTTAAGAAAGACTCTGCTAGGGTTGAAACATTAGGGTATGAAAAATTGTAAACTTGCATTTATACCGTAGGTCCTTTTGGTTGTTAAACAGTTTGCAATGAACAAAAAAATTAACTTGCAAAATCCATCAATATGACAAATTTAAACCTAAACCTTTGGGCTTTGACAAGTTTGGCATGCCTAATATGCAGGTCAAAGGACAATGTTATTGTTGTCTGTAATTTAAAATTTGGAGCAATGTTTACTGATGATTCCAATGAACTATGAAAGGTTCCACGTAACATAGTAACAGCAGGTATTGCATCAGCCACGCATGGTCACCAAAGTACACTCATGGGTTTTGTATGCCAATGAGTTACATGTATTTGATTATTGACGTGTAATTGAAACTACAGACAGTTTGGTTGATAGTTGATCCATGGAACAGGGTTCCGATATGACTCACACAAATTCCCCTAAACAGACCTGTGTTTCAATCGAAGGAGATGTTCAAATATTGTGGTACTTCACCTGTCACATGTACAAGCAAAACACACATGACGTAATCATGATTATTGCAAATGTCCACTGTGTAAATGTTATTGTGTCTGAAATGTAAACAAGGCAGGCACAACTCGACCAGTTCTTCCTGGCCGATCAAATTGGTGATCCAGTCAGTCAGGCTTAGAGTCAGTTTTGAAACTGGCTCAGCACAACTGAAAAGTCCTCAAACTTTCGCTTTCTGTACATGTGGAGGTAAAAAGTCAAAACATCTGCACCACCATTTTAACAGCCCCCTCCATGGCATACATAGTTTGTCATTGTGCGTGTGAAGGGCTTAATTAACCGTATATTGTAGTATAATAATGTTCAGTCTGTTACTTACTGCACACCGCAGTTTAATTAAAAGAGAAACAGTTTTTCATCATGTCACGATTCCACAGACAGTGTTTCCCCTTTAGACAAACAAAATTTCCGCTTCATTTTAAGCTGTTGTGTTTCTTTGAATTTCAACTATCAACAATGACCTGGAATTGGAAAGTTATATAGTATGAAAATGTTAAATTGCATACGTACCAAAGCATTTTGTTTTTCGTTAAAAAAAAATAACAAAAACATATCTTCTTAAAAAGTACAAAAGTTAAAAGAGTACATTTTTGACAATATTTTAAATGCATTTTTTATGAACTTTAAAATTTACTTTTAACTTTTTCAAAGCTACCAGGCCACAGACAAACTCAATTACTGTTGTTTTTGCCTAAAACACAAAACCAACATTTATGACACCTGAGACAGTTTCATTTGAAAAGTCTAAATCAGGTGGTAGCCTTATTTACAGGGCTCAACATTTCACACTGGATCTTAGGCCAGAGGCCGGTGATTTTAGTGTCCGGCCAGTAAACTCAAAACAGTACAACTCCAGGGGTTTTGTGTTTTTCAATTGAAAAACATGACCTTACTGTGTAATATCTTGAACAAAAACAAATTATGCTCAAATGTTGACTTGAGTCTGATCTTTCGTTACAACAAATGAAATATAAACCTTCTTCTAGTGCTTGTTAAAAAAAACTAAAACAAAACACAACTTTAAAAAAAATTCCAGTCCAGTAAACATTGTTAGCTATTGTAAGCCCTGCGGTCTTGTTTTGTTTTCAAGCCCTGAGTAACTACCCCCCCCAATAAAATCTCCATGTTGCATTGTTGTCTCAAATATTGATTTGTTTGTTTACATGACTAAATTATTTTTTACTAATAATGAGCATGAGTCATCGTTACGAGGATTAATCTGACCTTACTGCTGTAATGCTTCAGTTCGTGACTGAACACCTGTTACCAGTTGGTATACCTGGGGCTTGTCCAGGGTATGGCTAAATTGGCTGAATGCTTGATTGCACTTTGGCAGGTAGCCTTGAGGGGATGTTTCAGGTCAAGATTTATAAAAGAGCAAGATGAAAAAAATGAAATGAACAAACCAAAATGTGAGGAAAAGGTAAGGCTTTGGCTTGCAAATTTTTTCAGAAGATGTGTGAAAATTGGACTGAAGCATACATTCCGTCGAGCACACCGATGAGGCAAACAATGCCAAGGTGTCTGTCTAATTCTTATGGTCTGATGCAAATGCAATTTCTATTCCATGCCCTAGACTTTTTAAACATACATGTGTATTTTCGATTTGACCTGGCACAAATTCTTATCCATGGTTAATGGAGGTTATAATCTTCTCTTATCATTAGGCCTATATTGCCATCATTTGGTCACAGCCGAATTCCATGCAGTAAGTACTAAGCCTACAGTTTGCTAAGTGCAGAAAAATGTGGCTGAGCAGAAATAGATTACCAGCCAAAGTGCAATATAGTTTACAGTATTGTGACTCGAGCCCTGCAGAATTTTGCTTGAAGTCAAGTTTTTAAACTAAAGCAGACACATCAAATAACAGTTCAGCATAACACATAAGCTTCATTAAATCCATAGAGAGGGAATTCAATGCCCTGCTTTTAAAAAATCCACAGATGAAGCAAAAAACTAACTTCCAAACCTACAGAGGGCTCCCTGAATAATCAGTTTGTGAGGTCTATTATACCCTGGAGGTATCCATACATGATTATATTGGGATTACCTACAGTAGAAATTACCATCCATAGATGGACTAAAGTGTAGATCAGGCGTGATAATATTAGCCATTGTCACTGTCCTCCCAATGTCCTCAACCAGGGATTTGCTCAGAAATTGTTTACTTATCCAAGGACCTTGGTTTCAACTTGAGTTTTGAGAGGGTCTTTGGTCATCACCTCTAATGTTTGTTTGGATTTAGGATTGTGGCAAAGAAAAACAATCAACCTGGGAAAGCCTAGTTGCTGTGCATTCAGTTTCACAGAGTTAGAAGGGGATCCAAATCTGGGTAGCATGTCAAGTTTGACTCAAACTGAGTGATAGGACATTGGGTAACCTTTAAAGAATAGGAAAACAAAACCTCCAAGAATATCTTATCACAGGCGAAGTAAACACTTGTTGTGACCTGTCCACATGTGTTCCTTGTGATTAAAATTTGAGCATGGATGACGGTTTCACCTCCATATTCAATTAGTGACATTTCACAAAATGCAACATATTCAGTAAAATTCTGCATTGGTAGAAGTTTGTTTCTGTCTACAATGAATGATGGACAAACATAAATTCCGTACACAAGGCAGTGACACCGATTAAACTGTGTTCACACCACACATTCCAAATTTCTAAACAAAATAAGGGAAACTTTGATTTGCTCCATCGTATTTTGTTAAATGAAACATTCATGACACAAATAAAACACACATAAAAGATCAGGAAGACCATTATTAAAGCAGAGCTCATAAAAATAACCAACATAAGTAAAAACAAATAAAAAAATATTGCTTGTGTATTAAACAGTAACAAAACATTCATTTGTATTCATTCTAAATTAAGAGTAGTCAACCAAAATGTATAAACTAGACTATTAGTATTACTTACGTTGTAACTGAAATGCATAGTAATTTAGGCCCCCAAAACTTCGCACCGACTACATTTTAATTCTAAGCAAGCACTGGTTTACACTAACCATTCCTCACAACAAACTGGATTTTTTATTTGTGAAAAAACAGGTCACCCCCCTCAACAGTTATATTCATTAATGCCTCCAGTGGTGTGACAACATTAACTGCATAACAACAAGTTGACATTACATAACGTTACCTAAGTGCAAACGGCCATTGTGTTTTGACCAATCACTGAGATCAATGCAAACACACCCACTGCTCTATTTACATTGAACGCCCAACCGTACCACAACACACGACGTGTACACACACGTACACCACCACACAGGAGAAAGCGCAAGCCAAACGTAGTTCATACATACAATTTGAGTTTAGTTTGTTTTTAAAAAGGAAAGCCATTTAAGGCTTTAATATCTTTTTCATGTTTTCCAAGAAACTATGTGTTTAGTAATTGTATTTTAAACATGTAATATAAAAATATTAAAGTTGTTGTTGAGCACGCGTGGCCACCGCACAATGCCCAAACAATTCAGCAGACGAACAATGCGGATTTTTCCTTACCCTTTTTGGGGAGTCCACGTCCTCGACCTGCACGAGACTTTCGCATGTTCTTCTCCTTCTGAGGCACGGTGACAATCCCATTTAACACGGGTACAGGTATTTCCTTCGAAGGGCTTTTGCGAAGTCTACGCTTGGCCTTCCGGGTGATTCTGCCTTCGAGAGCGGAGATAAGGCCGCCGTTCATACCGTCGCCCTCCCCCGATGGGTTGTTGTTGGTGTCGGCCTCGTCGCTTGAAACGTCTCCATTTTGTTCAACGAAATTCACAGCGGGCTGTGCGTCCACTTCCATTTTCTCCGGTTTCGGTTGGCAGAATCCCCTTCTTTCCCACCTAAGTGACTCTAAAGAGTCTCCAATGTGCCCTCAAGTACCCCACGGTTACTACTAAAGAGAAGTTCGAAGTAATAAGGGGATAATATATCCCGAATTTGTGGGTGTTTGGAAGTGTAGTTGTTTAAGAGATGGTGTTGTTTTGATTTTCCGTGTGTCGACCTCGAATTTGAGCTCTCCTCTAAAAATGCATGCTGGAGCGCGCAGCCTCGTGACATTGTCATTATCACATGGCCCATGAATGGATATCTGATTGGCTGTTGAGCGCGTACATATGTAAATTAGAATAATAAAGCAAGGGAAGCCAAAATAACGCTGCGGTTTAGTCAGGTATACATTTGTGATTATATTTACGCGGTTAGTCATTTATAAGAAAAGAGGAACTAGACAAACTGTGTTTACAGTTTTATGATGGTTTGTTATTATTCATTTTGAGTAATAATAGGGGACGCATAAACAAATGAAACAGATCAAATTTTCTGGGAAACCGTGACATGTTTAGCTGCAGGTCACATGGGTTTGTGGTTGGCCCCACATAACTGAATATTAGAAAATATGTAGGCCTATTGAATTTTGGAGAAAAATATGCGTGGCATTTGATCAATTTGGACAGCGTCGTGCAAGTGTTTCGAATTATTCACTGGACTATAATTTCCAGCAAAACGACAGCGTTGTAATAGAGGTATCTCATAACTTCACCAACCTGTTCTCCCAATTTGGAAAAGGTTCCTTCCATTAGTATTATTTTCGTTCTCACTGTATGTTGAGATCGAGCTCGCCTGTTGTGCTTCATAGGTTGTGGTTTTGAGGTTAACCGATGAATCATTCGCGGTGCATGCAGGATGCGTAGGTCCTAGGGGTCACGAGTTTCTCACTCTAGCTGTTTCGCCGGACTTTTCTTTTGGTCTCATGAAGTGTACTTCTATTTATAGCTTCAGTTTTTAAAGTTGATAACCTGATTTTTTCCCCCGATATTTCTCCTGACGAATTGTGACAGATGATAAGGCTACTGTTTCAAAACGAAAACATACACAAATTTTCGCACATCACAGGCAAAGGAAAACATATATAAACCCATTTGTACATAATAAAAATAATGATAATTTATTACATTTCTTGTGCGCCCTCTCCATCCGAGGATGTATAAGGCGCAAATTACAATAAAATTCCATTAAAAATGACTGCAATTTACAAACAAAGAGTTACATCAAAAAACAAACAAAGGAGCTAAAAAGTGAAAACAAGCAATACAATACATGGCTGATGGACGTGATTTAATTGGCTGTTTTTTTATTTATTTATTAGTATATATAGTTATCTTTTTAGAAGGGGTAGTTGGGTGCATGAGTCATCCGTTCCACCCCGGTCCGCATTTGATACGTTGCACAAGACCGAGCAAAATGTAAACGTTTGTGACAAGTAGACAAATCCAGTTATTAAATTAACTGAAGCCAAGATAAAGCTGAAATCATTTGTTTGGACATTTTTTTTGCAAGGTCACGAGCTCTCCTAAAAAATATTGATACGCTATTTATGCCTCGATAAAATGTCTTTGCTTGAAAAAAAATTACTAAATGATTTAACCGAGTGGGCAGAAAATTAAACTGTGGACTATGGATGGGTAGACTGATGATGACTAGATGACTAAAACGGAGGGCTTCTTTAATTTCACATCCATGCGCAAATATCTGCCAGTATATTTCCCATTTTTGGGATGTGGTCGGGTGGGGTCGGTCGGAGGTGGGTCGGTGGGGTCGGGTGGTGGGAGCTCCAGTTTCTTACATACAGTGAACCGAAGTTCCTTTGAAATTTAGAGAAAATAGAATGAGCTGTTGCAAACTGCTAATCAACCCAAAAGACCTATGGTATAAATGCAACAAATTGTTTGTTGTTTGACGAGTGGAAAGAGGATCGAGGAAGGATGAAGAGAGAGAGAGGGGGGGGGGGCAGAAAGAACACCGTAATAGCAAGCGATGAGCAATGAAGAGGGTGGCAAAGGGGGTGGGGTAGAGGGAAGGGGCTTGTTATTCTGTTCCTTTTAAATTTGGGTAGAACAAACTGAGTCGGTGAAATATTTTTTTTAAATATGTTGTCCTTTTCAATTTCTTTGGAAACTGCCCTAAGCACAAATTAATTTGTATTCCAGAATAAAGTTGAGGTTCTATAATACTGGTTCGACATTTTACTTTGATATATTTATTTTATGTACATGTACGTTTACATAATGCTTGCCGTTGTATTATTGCTGCCCTGGGGATAGCCCGAGCATCTGACGTCATACTTAAATACACAACAAGAAATGCAGGCGACCAGTCTACCCTGGGGATTTCTAAAATAGAGGGCGCTATTTCAGTTCAGAATAATGGTCAACACTGCAGTTGGACACTCTGCATGTATGCATAAAAGAGATGCAGCAACGGTGCATGTGTAGTGTATGACAATGCTTTGTAGAAAGATTTCATGTATGATTTTCATGTAATGGTGTCTCTGCAAACGTCACTTGATTGTATCCCATCTTCCTCCAGTCATTAGGGAATCTGTTAATTTATCTCTTTTTCGTAAAGTTCTTAAAGGGAGAGTAGGCCTATACCAAAAATTAATAACCATAACAACTGACTTGGTAAGAAGCGCTGTAGTTTTTTTTTAATTATAATATTTTGAGAAACGATTTCCTTCTAAGGAAAGTGGCTTTAGAGAAAATCAATCTGAGGAACGTTTGATGCATGAAACGTTTCACAGGCTGTGTATTCAAAATTACGGATTTTTCTTATACTTGCGTGGACATAACCGCTCCTGATTATCGGTGATATACAAAACGCTACCACCTTTTGAAATTAGATTTTCACAGGTTAGTTTTGTTGTATACATCTCAATTATAAAAGACTAAAACAATCGAACAGTTCCAAAAACCAAACGTATACCTTGCCTTTAAGACTCTCACTTCTATCCACATGTTAACTTCTACTAAATAAGTGCTCTATGATCTTGTTGATTGAATTTTATTTTTATTTTTCAGCCCTTGTCGATCCATTGCATGCAGGACGAAGGCCTCATCATGATGTCTTAAAATATCTATATTTTGTGCATGTTGGTACCAATTGACATGATGGAATAGCGCCATATAAATTGTAATGTTTGTATGTTATGCTATGTTTTGTTGTGTTATGTTGTTTAAAATCCTACTTAAAAAATGCTTTGTCTGTTGTTGTGAATAGGCTACTAAAATGGCGAACGTCAATGAATATATAGGCATTTGCTTGGGACCTAGCCGTAGCCCAATCTGACACGGCTAGCGGCGTGTAATAATCAATACAAAGTCTTTCAAATCCATTGAACAGTTGAAAATCAAGTCATTTCAGCAATTCAAAAGAATTTGCATCTTTATTCAACATATTATACATTAATATTGAATACAAACGATTAATAAACCGAAAACATTAGAGGAGAAGAAAATAAGCTTAGCTTTATATCTCAAAAACTATCATGAAAGACCAAGTATATCTTTCAGAGCTTTTGTACCTTTTCTATTCTGGAGAAGTTTTCTGGTCCATGCACCATCAAAATGGATTAATAACGGATAACAAACACAGTCTGAGAAATGAGCGTCTTTTTCAGCCCGCAAGATCTCCTTTGGGTGGAAGACAATCCGTTCCACCTTTCTTTTCGAAACACTCGTCTCGTCAACTTTGGACGAAGAAGAAAAAGGCTGAACTAACTAAACCCGAGCATGGAGGAAGGGACCTTCCCTCCCGACGGCCCGAGCTACTTGTTTTAACAAAGAAATAAAACACCGACATATAGCATCCAGCTGTCCAAGGTGCACGAATAATATAGTTCAATCGATTTCCATCACCCCCACATTAAAAACAAAGATTTAAAAACACACACACACCCACACAAAATGTCCTATGATAATGAAGGCTAAAGTCATCGGGTGATTGTGTAACCGAAAAAATTCCCAATGTTTTGGACTATCAGCACAAATTTGATCTATTAGGCCTATATCCACAATATTTAAAAAGATTTGTTTGTTCATTTTTCCCTTTTCATGCACGTCATGGTAATTTAACAAAATAATAATGGATATGCCTATATAGTATTAATATTTTGTGTGTGTGTAAGTTTTGTTTTTGTTTTTAGTGTGTTTTCTTTTTCAATTTAAAAATAGGAATTTTTTCATGGTATTCAATAATTATTAATTTTCATTTTATTTTAGTAATAGGCAATAGCAAAACGGATTGCTGACGAATGACACCGTATAGTTAGGTTTAATTCCCTGAAGTGCTGTTTGCTGTGTGTTGAATGCACCCTTTGCAAAATCACCACCATGGGATTTGTTAAAATGCAACTCCCGCACAATCTCCACAATAAATTTGTACAAAAACCAAAAGCAAACACCCAAAAAGTGGAAGAAAAAACGGGGATGGGGAAGAGAGAGAGAGAGCTGAAGAGAGAAAGAACTCAATACACATGCAGAAAACATTTCTCTAGTTGATCTCTAAATTTCGGTCCTCACTCATTACGAGGCTCGTCCGATGCTGTTGGTCCGGAGGTACGATGCGGCCCTCTGTTCCACGCTCCATCTCCCCGTCGGGTTGGTGTCGTCGGCCGCCTGCCGTACAGTCTACCATGAGATGGGTACCCATGACTACCACTGCCGTTAGAGCTCCCGTTGTATTCATGGGTCCATTGTGGACTGGAGTGCCTACCATTCTCGAAGAAGTCTCTGTCGTTGAACCTGGACCCTTCACGCTGCATTTGGTTTTTGAAGAACAATACGTGGTCCGTACCGAACACGGACTCCAAGCCAGATTCGGCAGCGCGGAGAATACGTTGCGCGCAGTCATAGTTAGGGTCGAGTTGACCATTCCGCTGGGCGTACGATGGACCAGGCCAATTGTTCTGGTAGACTGGTCTCTCTGGGTACCAGTTGTCGTGGTGATGGCGACGATGGGCGGCGTCGCGGTGACCCGGGTAGGAGGGACAGCTGGAGTTCCAATTGTCGTATCGTCGAAACGATTCTTGTCTTGGAGCTCTAGGTACCGTCTCAGTGCCGCTTCGACTCAGGTGTGGGCTTGGGCTGCTCCTTGGAGGTTCGCGCCGGTAGTTTGTTTCAAATCGACGGCCTCTGTTAATGCTTTGAGCTGAGGAGCTGCTTTGAGCACGAGCTTTGGGCTTATTGTCTTGCGGTACTCTGTGTCTATCCTCGTTGGTTGGAATTGAACCAGTACTCGCTGGTAGTGACAATGACGAGTAGAGAGTTGATTTATCGTTTGGGGACGACGTCACTTTTGGTTGTGTAATGTCGGAGACAGTACCATTCGCCAATGGCTTCGGACGACGGGCGGGCACTGAATGGGAAGACTCTTCGGTGACCGTTTCAGAATTCGAGAACGACTGGGCCTCCACGGTGGCCTGTGATTCGATTAGTGTGGGCCAATCTTGTGGGTCCTGGAGGCCGAGTTGTCCGCTTGGAATCCAGTCACTGGTGGCAGAATGCACAACATCGTGCTGGACAGCCTTGGGAAGCCATGTTTGCTGTAAAGCTGGCTGATACTGCTGCTGTTGCTGTTGCTGTAGCAAAAGAGGCTGATACTGTTGAAACTGATATGATTGATGTTGTTGTAGTTTTTGCTGCTGCTGTTGCTGGTCGTGATTTGGTAGTTGCTGTTGTTGCTGCTGTGGTGGTGGCTGTTGAGATATTCCGGAGGAAGAATATTGCTGTTCCTGTTGCTGTGGTTGAATTGACGGACCGACTTGCTGTTGCCCCATCTGCTGCTGTTGCAACTGCTGTTGCTGCTCTAACTGTTGATTGATTCTCCTCCACTGCTCATGATGATACTCCTGCAACTGCTGCAGTTGCTGCTGCAGAAACTGTCGCTGCAGTGCGTCGTGTTTGAAATACTGCGGCTGGTCTGTCTGCTGCTGTTGTTGATGCAGACTTTGAGGACCGAGCTCAGCTGTGTCTCCCCCAGTCACTGAGGCCTCGGCTCGCCCGTTCGCCTCCCGGAGTTGAGCTTCCAGGATTTGATTCTGTATGCTGAGCTCCTCTATCTGAGACTCGTACTCGTACATCTGTGTGGCGCTCAGACCGACATCATCGGCAGGAGTAGGGGTAAAAGAAGGGTCGACTAGAGCACAAGAAGGTTGGGGGTAAAACAAAATATGAGTCAATCAATACTGGTCTGTAAAAAGTGGTAAAAATAATGGTTGAAGATAAATCAACATTATGTGCCCTTTAAGAAACGTACTGATACGAGATCGCATGCTCTTCATTTCTTTGTCACCTTTCTCAGTTTAAAGAGTCAAGCTGCATATGGGGTGCATTTATTATGGAAAGCGCGTCATGCAAGTGAAAACCCCGGACCCTTGTTGACCACCAAGACACTTAGGGAAATCTCTGGTTGACTCACTTGTGTTCTCAGCAGGCTTGTCCGTATCGCCCCAGCCGCTTAGGTTGACAAACGGCGGCTTGCGTCCGTCCTTGGCGTAGCTCCAGAGCGAGCGAGACGGTATGCCGTTGAAGGAGCTCAGCTTGTATCCAGCCTTCACTTTCACTCTAAACAGGCACAGTGGGAGCTGTGTCACAAGACAACGTTTCAAACAATGATAGTGACGCAAAAATCATAAAAAAACAATTATCCATATGATTCTTCAAACTTAACTGACGCCAACTGATTGAACCACCCAATTAATTAAATGGGGGTCCGGGAATAGAAGCTTCGTGCACGAGCACTTAGTGAGACGATATTAATTGTTGATGCTTCGTTTTATACAAGACCTTTCTATACTAATAAATCATGAGAGAATGGTAGTTGCTAAAAACTTACCGTCTTTTGATCGAGGTCGACTACGTCCGTGACTTCCAGCACCTCCAGAGTCTTGATGAGGCAGTCGATATACGCCTCCAATCTCCAGTTCCGGTCTCCAAGAAACGTCAGGTTCAGTACCAGTTTCTTTATCTGCTGATCCAGGGCTACGATCTTCTTCCGGAGTCTGTCGTTGATCAGGGCCATTCCACTCTCAACGGCCTCTCGATCCGGGACAGGCCCTGGAGGCAGCAACGCTGGGGTCAACTTCACTTCATCTTGTAATTTTTTAGAGATGGTCCCTGTGTGATTTATCGAAAGGTGTTTATTGGCTTCCTTTCCTTTGACGGGTATTTTCATATCTGGCTTCGAGGACATCGTGTCCGCTTTGTTCCTCTTTGCTGCCATCTCGTCCAATTTTCTCTCAACGCGGTCGCATGCATCCTCCTTGTATTTCTTCAAAAGGTCAGTGACACCGAGGTGCGATGTGTTGTACGCCGGGTACCAGCTGTGGTAAGTATCGCCATAGTGAACCAGTGTGCTTTGAGATTTGCTTATTTGTCTTATGGCGAGACATTCCCAGTCGTTTTCGTCGACACCACTCGATTTGGTTTCGGAACACGACACAGCGTCGTCGTCTTCAGACTCAGAATCCGAAGCAATGTCATTGGCTGTTAGGGGTGCTTGTTGGCCAATCACAGAGGTTTTTGCATTGTGACGGGTTGACGTCGGATTCTGCTGGGGCGAATCAGCAGTGGGTTTGCACGGCGATGTATCGGATACCTTCTGTGATGGCGGGACAGTTGAATTATTTACGTTCACCGGAGTGGGAGGCACCTTTGCATCTTCGGAGAGTGTTCGGCTAGTTAAGATGGAAATGATCTTGTCCATTATCTCCTTCGCAACCGAACTAACCTTATCGTCCGTGTCTGTTTCAGGTAGCTCTAAGTATTTCGCTGACAATGAACTTTGACATTCAGCCTTAACGTCATCGATTACAGGTTGCAATGTAGCGACAACTTCGTCTTGTTCTTCCTTTGGATCGTCATCACCACTGTCTTTCAAAGTCGTGTTTCCTGTCGCCTTCCTCTCTACAATTGCATCACCATGGTTCCCTTCAACGGTGACCCCATTTTGTATATTTTTCAAAGGGTCCAGACTGTCCCCAGCCTCGGCTGAAAGGGTTTCATTTTCCTCGGCTTCGTCAATTGACTCAATTTCCTTATCATTGAAAACTTTCCTGCTTTCCTCGGAAGACGACGTCGAGATGTTGAGGGATTTTACCAAGGAAGACCTGGCCGAGTCTATTACAAATCCTATCATCGAGTTTAATTCTCTCTCATCAGCATGTAGCGTGACCTCCTGTTTTCCTTTCCTACCGTCAATGGAAGTTCAACACCCTGCCAAGAACCCTTTCCTCGTGCTTCTCTAGTTCGTCGGTGTTTTGGGCGGATACATTGTTTTCAAGTTCGACCTCTGTAGCTACTTCGGCCCGTCGTTGTGGTATTTTGTGCATGTCCTTTTCTTCAGGATTTGAAGCCTCTACCAGCCGGTCATTCTGTATCTCATGTGACATCAAGCCCGATTTCACTTCATCGTGAACCTTTGACCCCGACTCGGAAACTCCACCACCGAGGGTCTCATCACCACTCGTGTCTTCAACAACTATTTCGGTCTGACTTTTATCATCTTTAGACGAAGTGCTGACGTCTTCGAGCAAATCTTTTTCAACGGAGGTAAGCCTGTAATCTGGTGAGTCAACCTCATCCCCAAACTCTTCCGAGTCACAAAGAGGAACCTCGTTCCTTTCGCTTAACACGTCTGACTCTGCTCTCACTAAAACATAATTAACGAGTGCACCGATTTCGTCTTCGTCCTCTTTAAGGAATCTTAGTTCCTCGTCCCCATTATACAAGTTTCCAGTTACAGAGGTTTTGTCCAATTTCTCTACTTCCTTTTGATGACGTCCAATCGTCTTTATTGATTCTTCAGACGGCAAATCTTTTACAGCGTAGCTGATGGCCTCGGGAAATGTCTTGTCAAAGCCAGGTTTTGCAGACGGAGAAGGCTCTGTAGGTGAAAGCTCTAAGTCTCTAAGCGTGTTTGCCCTTTCATTCATCAACTCTGTCTGTACTTTATCGATGACACTCCTGATGAACTCGCAAATAGCCTGGTCTTCTTCCTCCCCTTCGAGAATCGAAGATGCGTCCTCGTCTTCGCCCTCTACGTTGGCATACTCACGAGTCTCCTCCCCATCGTGTTCGTGTTTCTCGCCAATGTAAAAACTCCCCCTAACCTGTGCACTCGGAGACAGGTCGTCTTCAGTCACGTAGTCTCCGACTGAAGCCCGTTGAGGGTGTTTTGATGTTGTCTTTTTCAGTTGGTCAGGCTTTTGGATCTTCTCGGGCGAAAGTGCATCACCGGCATTCATTGGTGTAGCTTCACAGGTAGTTCGGGCTAATGTTTTACTACGAGATACCGATGAAATGTAATCAATAATAGTGGGAGGGCGCCTGGAGCTTCATCTTTTTCGCCTGGGGTAGCACTTGGGATTACTGGTGGAGATTTTCCCGTCATGGCTTCTGTGCAGAAGCAACTTTATATATCTGTTAATGGCAAAAGATATTGAACAATATGTAATGGTTGATATGAAAGAAGTATTAAAACATAGATTTTTCTTTGGGTGAGTTAATAATCAATTAGTTTCCCTGTTCGGACCATCTGTTGTATTGTCCGACAGGAGGTGTTTCGTTTTTGTATTGTCAATTAAAGGTGCAGGTTCTTAGAATGTTTTTGTCAACGTAAAGCCAATTCAAAGGCACGATTACAGCGAAAGATACAATAAATATCACATGTGGAAGTTTCAGCCGAATACAGTGTTAATTGCTGAGAAAACAGCAAAAAACTGTCACGGTATTTTCAAAAGAAAGTTTTCAATTTTCCGAACGCTTTGATTTCCGTCAGTGCTACTCGAGCACGCGTCTTGGAAGGTGTGTGGAAATTTGAGCACCTAGTGCAGACGGCAACCTGTGTTTCGAAGTAAACAATGTGCACCTTGAACATTATTGCGCATAATTACTGTGAAAATTTAGGCCGTGTGTGTCCGAGTGGCGGCTTTGGCTACGGCTGGATCGCTGCGTCATAGTATATGACTTTCGTAGCAACACTCTCAGCAACAGTCATATAGCCAGCCGTAGCTGTAGCCGCCAATTCGGCCGGCCTTATTGTGCTTGCTCGATCCCAAAAGCCATGTCAGTGTTGTGACTGGTCTGATGGAAGTATTTTGCTCAAGCAGCTCTATGAAACTGTGCCCCTCAGTAGCCTACCACAAATCCGGAAACTGCCTGACCGGCATTGTCCATAATGAACTGAGTTACCGGACATCGACAGTGACTGATAATAAAATAAGTCTAACTTTGCCAGACTATGATTCATTTCCACTTGGAATAATAAAGAGTACTGTCAGTGCCTAAATCCAAACTGGAAGTTGGGCCCCATTTTGTTCATATTTGAACAAAATGACAGACGGGTCTCCCTCAAAACAAGAAAGTTCCTTCAATGATCTGAACAATTATTTGAAGTGAAGGTCATACGTGACTTTCAAGTATTTATACTGTCACATTAATCAAAATAAAGCAATCACTAGAACAGAAAGGAAAAGTTAGCGTATTTTGTTTTCAATAGTTGGTGACAATTAATCAGAACATTATTCAAGTTATCTTACCACTGTTCTTGCAGAATCGAGAAGCAAAAATGATTTGATGTCTTTCTCTCAAGCAATGCTGTCAGAGTCATTATTTTACACATATTTTTTGGCGCGACTGTCGACTGTTTTCATTCTTTGTAGTTCTCTTCTTGCGTACCCCGCAAGCCAATCGCGTGTCACGCGCGTAAGCCACTCGCGCGTTTCATGGGAGTTAACTAGGTATTTTAAACTGCCTAGTATACAAATATTGACTGCTTCGAGTGGCATAGTAAAACTAGTCACTCGAGTTATCCCCGGAGCAGCCTATCTTCCCGAGGCGAAGCCGAGGGAAGATAGGCGGCTCCGGGGATCACCGAGAGTGACTAGTTTTACTACGCCACGAGACAAAGCAGTAAATATTTGTTTTATAACACCTCTTCCTTTGATTCTATCTGTATACTTTAATAAAATTAATTCACACAAACTTTACGTATGTGGCAATCAATCGTCAAACAAGAACTGTTGAAATACCGAGTTTTTACAAAATAAGAGGGTGTACCAGACTACTGCTGTTACGTTCGTTCTCTAAAGCGTATTCCAAGTGCACATATTTTGTTCATTACACCGGGTTCGAGGTTGTCAAGCAGCTCGTTTAAATCAATGTTTGAAGTCAATGTAGTCAGGGTACCAGGGTATCCATGCACTAGTACATCGGTCGCTAGGCTATCGTTGAATAGTACATCGGCGGCCGTGTGATAGTACCGCGTGGTTCGCGCGCGGTTTCTAGTAAAACTAAGACATATCATGTGACGCGCTCTAAACCAATCAAAAGGCAGAATATTTGTAAGGGGTGTTATAACAAAAATTAATGTCCAAACTCATACACAAAACAGCCAATAAGTGGTAGATAAATTAATCAAGATGGTTTTTATTCATATTTGACGCACAGTACAACCTTCGTGATTACACCAATGAACAAAACTGTTACATTACTTCGAAGTAACCGCTGAGGGCGCAATAGTTGACACAGCTGAACCATTCCTGTCCCCTCAGTGTCATTCGAGGCTGCTTGACTGAACGTCAATTCTACCTCCATGCTGATACAATGGACCGGTCATGCATCGATCTTGCCGCAGCCGTAGCCAAAGTCAGCAATCAGAACGCGTTCGTGCCATAGAGTCATAACTCTATGGTTCGTGCACCCAAGTCAACATTGAAAAGGGAACTTAGTCTGGTACCATGCCCATCGTCATTCACGACTGCCATCACATGGTATTTGACACGTGACAAAGATGGTGGCCAAGGTCTGTTTGCAGTTTTTAAACTCGAAAAACCAGGCGCCATCAGGACAGACGCTGTCTCATGATCAATATCAAAAATATCCATGTAATCAATATTAAATAATTTATGTGCTCAATGTGAAGGGTAAATCAAAATACCACGAAATGCCTCACCTGCATACTTTGTATTTCAACGGCCCATGGTGAAAGGTTAGTTGAAACATGGTGGTTGAAACAATAACTATTCCTTTTCAAAAAACAAACCTTATTTCACACATTTCTTTTGAAATAGAAGAACCTCCGGCATGGTTGTTTGTTTTGATGATCTTCCCAACAAGGGAACTCGGCAAAGCTCCCACAGAGGAATACCATCGCTAAGCTGACAACAGCTAATCTCTCTCATCGGGTTAACGTCAGAGTGTGTTTATGAATTGCACAATCGATAAATTGTTACTTCAGTAGCTATATAGACGACAACACTTACAGCCAATGTGAAATCAGCGGTTAGCTTGGCCGGATTCGAACCAACAACCTTGTGATTGCAAGTCCCGTGCTACCAATAGAAAACAGTGGGATGTTCAACCTCGTGAGTACAACCATCATCTGGGGAATCCGGAGAAGTGTCACATCGTTCGATCTCAGCACTCTTCCCACGAACGGCATTTACTGTTGTCCTTTTTGTTATAAATAATTATTTAAGTTGCAGTCCATGGTTTTTATGACTAGATAATTCACGTTTAATTAATGTAGAATTGATAACTGTTGTATAAATCCCCTTCTCATTAATGTGAAATACTGCGTGAACTTGATAATCAAGTTGTAACAGAAACAAACTCAATGTCTACAAACCATGCAAATCCGTACATTCTAAAAACATGCAACCGTCATGAATTTAACACTAATGATTATTTATCTAAACAAGTAACAATGTTTAAATTGCAAACACAGTTTTTTTTCCCTCAAGTTGTATAAGCCAGAATAAAAGGACAGTCTGAACTATGCAGCCTCGAGGTGCCTCAAACTGAACTCCCTTAGCAGTCACCTAATTTCGCAGGGTTTTGAGGTCACCTGTCATCACGTTCATGTCCTGTTAATTTGCTCCAATCCACGTGGGTAATAATATGAAGAGTATGCCTAAATCAAAGGTTTTAACGTCATGATGGCTGAAGGTCAAATCTCCAGAAACATAAAAATCAAGAGAATCAATCGGGTTAAGCACTCCTCTTTGTTTGTTAACGATGTCCAAATCTCAGTATTTTAGTCAATAATTCAAACTGCTATATATAGAGAGGGGCCATTCGCAGTGTATACTTTACACGTGTTTTTCCTGTCTTAGCTGATGTAAAAAAAAAAACGTTTTAAAGTAACTTTTCCCTCTACTTTTGAGCAACGATGATGGGTAGTAAAGTATTCAACTGCATTGAATAATGTTGTTTGTGGGACCCTATCTCTATCTCTGCATCAAACATTCAACTAGAGAATGCGGGGACACTTTGAAATTCAGAATGATTGTAATTAATCGGACGTATTGCACACTCTGATGCATTATCAAAATGTAAAAAAGGCGGCATAAGATGGGGTTCGGCGTGGCCAGATATCTGGGGTGGTGGCGCCCTACCCCGGAAGGCGTTACCGCATGAATGGCTGGCTTACTTCAACCAGAAGTGTTCTTTCCTTTCTGTCGAGCATAAGTTAGTTGCCTTTAAAAAACAAAAAAAGCTTGAACGAGTTTATCATCACCAGCAATGAGTTCACAGTGACTCTGAGGACGATGGCGGTCACGTGGTGATGTAGGAGAGTACCGGTGCGGCAGGAGATTCTGTCCCCCGGAGATTCCGTTCCCCCCCCCCCCATACGGCGAACTGTGTTCAAGCTTCTTCTGAAAGCGCCCTCTTTTGAATCATACTCCTTCAGCCCGTGTTAATTTCCCATATGGGGGAACAGAATCTCCAGGGGACAGATTTCCCTGACACCGGTACCATACAAAGCAGGCTACACACATAGAGCACAAGTCCCTGATGACGAGAGGTAAAGTGACGTCACGGCTACATTTCTTCCAGGGTCCGACTGTTTGGACTCAGTCCCTCGTTCTGTCTCCAAAGCGCCCTCCTGTTCTGAAACCACCTCTGGAAAACAAAAACAAAAACAAATTGAATGTATAGTCTTTGTATATTTACAGTGATGACAAGGCAATCCTATATTTCCCCATAGAGATCTTGCAAATTCTCTTTGCTGAGTCACCGCCACTTTAATGACTGTCGTCGCCACAGATATAGACACGTGACTTGCATACTAATATCCGTTTGGGTAATCGGTGCTTTAATGGCGAAAATAGTCCTGACGTTAAAGGGCATACTGCCTTCCAATCTCTCAAAATGTTGCCGTTTGGATTTACTTCTTATCCTTTTTTAAAGAGTTGCATGAAGACCACACACACACAGTGTTCTGTAATTAGTGATTAGTGATTAGAAAAACATAAATTTGCCTCTGGAAATACAACCAGCGGTACATACGGTCCGCCATTTAGTGGAGTCAAAAAGTTGGTTCTACCATTGAGGTGGTTCTACAGACAGCGGGAATGTGTTTTGTCATGACATTACACAAAAACCATACAATTTCAATGGATATTTATGAGAATCATTATATTCTTCTTTTAAAATATCTTTACAACCATTATTCATTCCATACAAACACTTTTCATAGCTCAAATTGCGCCCAATCCGAAGGCAACGTGCCCCTTTAAACTAAATTATTTTCAACATGAGAGACTACCTAGGCAGTTAATGCAGTTTGGATAATGGATCTATATATAGACCTACAATTATTAATTAGTGTTGAGGTTATATAAATTTCTGTCCGAAATGAGCATGCGCACACTGAGTTGTTGTTCGATAATGAATAATTCATAAATTGAAATCAATATGAATTAATAACTGTTTTTCTCGTTTCGTCAAGTGGACATCACCGTGCCCCCAGTTAATGTACATTAATCCATATCGTATAGTGGAGGGCTGGACCAGACCTACCAAAGATAACAATTATTTTAAGATTACCCTACGGCTGCTGCATTAAACCAGTTAAATAAATACAAAATAGTTTCTTTGAAAAATGTGGAAATCAGATAGGGCCTGCTTAAAGGGACACATTTCCTTTGGATTGGGCGCTTTTGGGCTTTAAAAGCGTTTGTTATAAAATGAATATGGTTGAAAAGATGTTTTAACTAACGATTCACACAATCCCCACTCGAAATTGCGTGGTTTCGTTCTAATTCGTGAACTAACACGGTTCGTAATTTTGTGGGGTCCAAAAATTTTGTTCTACAAAAACATCTTTCCAACCATATTCAATTTATAACAAATGCTACTTAAAGCCCAAAAGCGCATAATCCGAAGGCAATGTTTTCCTTCAAGTTACTGTCAGTATACGTAATAAACTGTATTGTGCGTATGCTCAAACAATTATTTCGCCTGGGGCCGTTTTACCATTAATTTGCAAAATTTTTGACATGCAGTTGGTGAATTTGACTGCTAGACCAGAAAAAGAAAAATAACCACACGAAGCGTAAATAAACAACCACCGGCGCAATATTATTTCATTATCTAATGGTAATTTATGCGACATTATCTTGATATTGGTTCAGGGACAGACTGATTTGTAGATTCATAAAACATGTCGGCGTACGGCTCGAAAGGAGACTAGCTGAGATAATTGCGTGCACGTAGACCGTGCTGAGAACAATTAGCAGTATTTATAAACCATTATTGACGGTGAATGTGAATGTAAACACATGTTTGTGTTGGTTTAATTTGAATATTCTTGGGTGGTTGTTTTGCGGTAGCACCGTGTAATGAGCTGTTTTGGGCGTAATGGTTCTCGAGTAGAGATGGGTTAATAGTAACTTGACGTTTCTACCAGTGTACATGTGTTGTCTTCAGTGGATGATTGGGAGTTATAGTTCACTTAAGTACATTAAAGGAGGACGATAAAATTTGAAACGAGATAAAACGAATCAAGTTACCAAAATCATATCAAGAACAACTTTTTGAATTTTTTGAAATAGAATCATAAAACGAATCTGTGTATTAGTATCATACTTGTTGATGAGGAACGCACCCTTGTTTTGAAACGTAAATGATTTGTAATTTCGAAATATTCTTTGTTTTGTTTTTTTGCCGTGAAATTTTAGAACCACTTTTAACCATAACATCATTAGTTGTTGTACAACAAGGAACACACCCTTGTTGTGAATCGTAAGAGATAGGCAAACTATAAAACAATATATTAACACAGTATATTTGAAGAGCTTGCATAATTAGCAAAGGTGGGCAGGCCCTTTAAAGCTGTCTGAAATTGAGATGGGTGCTATCAACAGTCGACGTGTCATGTCATTACGGGCAGCTGCGCCCAAAATCAACTCATTATACAGACTACACACTGGCATCGATTTGACACCAAGTCGCGCCCGTTGACTTTACACTGTGACTTAAACGACACGCCTTGGTACATGACGACAACTATATGACGGGAAACAAATTGTATGGTCAACAGCCCTCTCCTCCCACAACAAAGTAAACAACAATTTCCCCACAGTTTCATCAGTATTGACATTATTGTTTTGGAACAGAGCAAAAGTGGTAGAAATTATATCTTCACGAAGTTTAATAATGAATTGCACACATAAATTTACGTGGTGGTTGTTTGTACTTTTTTAATGACTAAAATTACATTTCTTAATAGTAATAAAAGCATTGTTTAAAAGCAAAACGAATAAACACAAAAATAAACCATTATACAAACAAACGAGCAAATCTCGCTTTCAAAGGAAGTTTATGCCCATTGTTGTGCACACACTGCGATGTCACTTTCAAAAGAATCAGTTTCCATGGGCACTATAGTTTTTAACGTTTTCACTTGCAGATTAAAATTTAAATCAGTTTGTGGAAATTTTGTATCTCCAGAAGGTGTTAATCTACCCTAGTGTTGTATTGACTCTGGCCTATACTGCAGTCGTGGTATTTTTGAATGCTTCTTTAGTTCGTTGGTGCTGCTTGGGGTGCCATTGTCATCTGTTGACGCTGTGAACTTCGAGTTTTGCTTTTATTATTGTGGCTGTTTCGGAAACACTTTTCACGGGTTTACAGTTTCCCAAGTGCGTCAAGATCGCGTGGGTCCCCATCAATGTGTGTGTTTACGTTTGAACTATCAACATAAGAACACCCATCGTCATGCGTGATTCACAGCCTCAATAGAGAGTCAAGGTTACCGCTGGGGCACACTTCCGAAATAAAGTCAAACTCTGAAACACGGCTAAGTATAGGCCTATAAACAGAAATCGGAACCTATGATGTAAGCTGAGTTGCTTTTGAATCACAGTATAGTGTGTGCCAGCGTAGATGTGGAACATCAGTGGAATGACTTGGGTATAAACCCGACATAAAGACACATTGCGTGTGGTTTGACTGAAACCTTGAAGGAATAACTTTTTCTGCATGGCACCACCATTGAAAGAATCGGGTGTGGCAAACGAACTTCACTTGATCATTAGAACAATGTGGGTGTCCTAGCCATAGGTAACACAATGCTCAATTAAGAACTAAATTGCTAATAAATAGCACAAATCAGTAGGACTATCAATGTACCGTTTGCACCACTAAGAAGTAACTTGAAGAACGACGTGATAGTATGTTCTGGTTGTGTATTATTGGACAATGATTGTATTACCAATACATGCAATTAGGAAATTGATCAACCGACGCCCGTCCCATACTTTCCCAACTTAATTGGAGGGTCATGTTAGTACCGCTCGAATAACTAAAATATTTTAGGAATGTGCCACACACAAAAAGTTTGAAGTGATGCGAACTGATATATTAATGACCAATTAACAACTCATGGAGCAATACGCCAGTCCGAAAGAGGGCGTGGTATACCGGTAAGATACTGTACTTTTAGAAAAGGCACAGCGAGGCGTAAGTTCTGAGTGAAATTGTATACTCACAGCAGCGTCTTGGGGTGAGAGGCCAGCTTCTGCCGCCACAATCTCAAGGGTGATCTCATCCATGTTCTTGTTCTGCTTAAAGTTCTCCTCTAGAATCTTAGCCTGTTGGGAGCTGACGTTGTTCACAACCTTGTCGTCCGGGGAGGCGAGCCGGGCCTCGGTCACCGGGTTGTTCCTGGATGCGGCGCGCGGGGACCGCGGACCGGGCCCTCCAGGACTCGTTGGCAAGACGGGGTACATTGTCGATGACGGGGAGGTGGGCGTTTGCTGACCGCTCATGGTGCTGCCTTTGTTGACGACCCGTAGTAGTCTTTGTTTTAAAAGTCCGAGTCTGTTTCTACACGGCTCTTTCTACACGGCTCTTTTTTTTCCAACAGAGCACTCTAAGCAGGTCGAATTTCGAGGTGCTCAGAGCCGAAGTGTAGCCACTTTATTGACTCCCAAAATTGTCGATGAGTTTATTCGGCAGATAACAATCCAACATTTACAACCATCTCAAGGCGAAACTAATCAAATGAAATGCAAGTAAAACCCTACCTCACGTCCTGTATGGAAGATAGTTTCACGGACAACTTTTATCAAATGATATAGTCACAAGTAACCAAAGTGTAATCTCCGATGCTGAGTTTATCACCGAACAATCAACGGTGCACGTGAAGTTTAACACATCTCAAGCGATAGATGGCAAAATAATCAAGATGCAAAACACGAGTGTAAGAGTTGAAGCAGAATTGCTAAAAAACAACAACACTTTGTATGCTGCCACGGTCAGGCTATATTTAGCATCAGGTTGACGTGATGCACGAACGGGAGAGTGTTTGACGGTCAGATGCGCTGCGCGGCCCCCACAAAATTTCAATGACACACTGATGGTCCAATATTGCTGCATCCGGCGAGCTATGATCACTTTGCATAATTCCAATGCTGACTGATGTCTCACTGTCCCAGCCCATCGGTGATTATTATGATGTCGTGTGTGTGTGTCGACGAGGCAGCAGAAAGACCCTGGGGGAACTTTCACTCCTCCCTGCGGTAATTCTGTAGCGAGAAACAAATACTGCAATAAAATGGAAACTCCAGTGGGTGGTGGTGGGTGTTTTTTATTTTTTTTTATAATGAGCGGTCGAAAATTGGTGTTGATTTCCAAAAGGGGTAGCGTTACTCTCGCGTGACGCGGTAGTGAATGAGAACTGCGATAAATATTTACCGTATTGTCAGTTCGAGCCCACTCCATTTAGCCTGGGAAAAATACCGTCTGTTCACCCCACTGGCGTTATTGAACAACAAAGGCTGATCCTTTACTGCCCAAGATATTAAACCCCAAACTGTGTATTAATATTTTTTGCACACGGGCGATTCGATTGGATCCCAACAGGCTTTTTCACGGATCGGGAGCACCAAATGGACTGGGAAAAAAAAGATTGGGGTCAGCGGAAGTGATGTGTCATAGAAAAAGCACACTGAAAAGTACAAATCAGAGAAAGGGATTTACCGGTACCGAACTGGTTCAACCATGAGGTAGGAATGGTTCCACCTCCCATGGTTCCATCAGTGGATGAACTAGTCTTGATTTTGGCGAAGATATGTTTTGTATTAGTTGCCGGTAGAGGGCGCAACATTGACTGGCTCGGACGAGGGATCGGAACTGGGCAATTTTCAGAGCTGCTGAGGGAAAAAAAAGTTATGCTTAAAGGGACATTACAGAATTGGTAAGAAAAAAACTTGTTAAAAATACTTTTGGATCACAGATTTGTATAAAACTTACACGGTCTAATGATGGTGATAGTAGAAAACATCCCTTGAAATATTTCTGTCTGAAATGCCATATTTGATGAGAAATTAATAGACTAACTTTCCGATTGGAGTTTATCGCTCAGTGAGCGTTTTATTCATTTGTTGAATCTATATGATTTCATGCAAATGTGTAATCGGTTTTTCATTATTTTCTCGTGACCCAGATGGCCGATCAATCTGGCTGATATTCTGCTTATTGTAGCTGAGCAGATATTTGTTAAGCAGTATTTTCTGCGTACGCAGCTCTATATGAAATTGGGCCCTAGCTATAAACCATAAAAATAAAGAAAATAAAGAAACATGTGTCTGAATTCGGGAAATTTTTATTGTCGGTTTACAGCTGCTTTTTTAATGTTTAAATAAACAATCAAACAAACAAACAATAAGAGGTTTGGGTTGTTATAACAATGAGTCATTTTCGTTTATTTATTATAACAGAGTTGTTATTATAACAATTATACAGTTATTGTCATTATTTATTACAAAATGTTAACATCCATTGCAAAATGTGAGTGTGGGCGTCAAATTACTGGCACAACCATGTGAAATGTAATATCGGGAATAAAACAAAGGTGATAAAAATGTGACAGTAAAATACAACACATGGTGTGTCGTGGTCGAGCGGTCTAGTGCATCGGACTCAAGTTCTCATCGAAGAATTATCGGAGAGCGAGTGGCTTCCAGTCTCGACCATGACACTTGTGTCCTTGAGCAAGGCACTTAACCATAAATTGCTTCTCTTAACCCAGGTTTATTAATGGGAACCTGTGAGGGCTGAACAGTTATTCTGAGAGTTGGACTAACCAATTGGCACTAATTTAAGCAGCTTGGGGTTGCTTAGGGTTGAATGCGCCCAAGGGAGTTGACAAAGTTTGAGGATTGGTCTAAAGATATGCCCAATGAACAGGTATAATAATGTTGTGAAACACCTTGATCTAGCTACTAGGATATATTCACTGTACAAGAACCCAATGCATTTTCAAGTTCTTCAGTTTCAGAGGGCCTATGTATACATATATTTCTTCAAGTTCCAGCATTTCCACTACGGTTAATTTTTACACTGTGTTTACACGTTCATCATTTTTTCGCCATGTTTTAAAATCAGCGACTTGTCATAAACTAGACTGCTGTAAGTTTTTGATAGCAGAATAACTCTGCAAAAATATAACAATACCCGTGTCTACCACATGATTTACAAATGAATTGTGACATGTCAATATTTGGGAATGCTTAAAAACGATATTTTGTATGTTTGGAATACTTTATAAATTAATTATTTAAATAAGTAAGTGAATTAAAATAGAAACCTTTCAATAAGTACATTGAGTTGTCATGTATTCAACATAAACAGCATAAATATAAATAAATTACTTTCAATTTGATTGTGAACCTTATTAATTTTTACAGTTAGCCCAATCCCATGAAATATGCTAATTACATTCACCATTCCTGCATGCGTACAGACACTATTGGTTGGCAAACGTCATAGAGTTGTGCACACTGATCTCCACTAATATTGACAATATAATAGAGATCAATGGGTTGTGCACTAGGCCACGCCACCACCCGCCCCTTCAAACAGGTGCGATGTACCCTCATTTTGCGACCCAATAGTGTTTAGTGCGTACACACCATTTTGCAATTTACATATTTCATAAGGGTCAATTACATAAACGTTTCTGCAAGGAAGGAAAGCTCACTTGACGATAAATCCCACTTGCACCCATCTACTCCTATAAAACAACACAAACCAACAAACCAACAAACCAACAAACCAACAAACAACAAACAAACAAATAAACAAATAAACACCCCAACAAACAGACACACAAACAACCCGAAAAGTGATTGAAAGTTCAACTTCATTGCACGTTTTAAGCAGCACCAACAGAGGGCATCACCTCTTTGTGGTCGAAAATTATTTCAATTGAGTTCTTCGTCAACAGAGAATAAAACTGCTCAAATAAAAAAGAAGATCGGGACGAGTTATTCCCTATTTATCCGTTGTTCATAAAGATCTGTTTTTAAGTTAAATGAAGTATTCGTGCTTTGAGCCATTGTTACGCTTTGTGGTCAAATGGTCAAAGGATCTTCCCTAGAGTGCCGTGTTGGGGGGGGGGGGTTATGGGTTCGAACCCCACTAAAGAAGTATGCCTGTGGATTTATTAGTGTTTTTCTGCAAGAAAAGGGAAAGAACAGAGTAAACAGTGCTTATCACACAGCGGAGTATGGTAAAACGATGAGTAATTTTTTTCATCTATGCAATTACCACATCTACTAAAATTATAATACAAATTTGATAAAATTTCCACGGGCTTGTTGTACTGTTCTTGAGTGAAGACTAGTGGTTGGAAATAAACAATTCTTCACAGAACAAACAATCTACCATGCTCTTTAGAGTGTTTTGTGTCACAAATAAATTTATGAAGCACACCCATCAAGGTTCTACATAAAAATAAATCACTGATTTTATCATTATTGCACGTCACAACTCACAAAAACTGCACCTTACAGAAAGAAAAATATATATATAACTTCAACAACAGATTCATCTAAAAGTCTGTCACAAAATTTGGTTCGAATGTCACATAATTGCACTTATTAATGTGAGTGATTAAAAAAAAATCATTTGTTTGAAAATAACATCTGGCGTGTCTAAAATGCACAACAATCCCACAGTACTGTCTGGTGAAATAACTTGGAAATCTGTATAAAAATCACATTTTTGTCGATAGAATTTTGATATTTACAAGAATAAAACAATAGTCGTTAAATATGTTTGATAAATAATTTGTGGTATATACAGCGATACGTCTTTGATACAGCGATACGTCATTGATAAAAATACATCGTCTTGATTTAGAACTTTGTTTGAGGCACCTTCAGGCCTGGGCGAACAGCACCCCGAACATTTAGGGGTGCTGGAAAATACCTCAGCAGCTCCTACTTTCCAAACAGATATGAACACTTATTCTATCCTAAGAATAATTCTTAAAGAGGACCTCCGGGGTTGTGATGCGCTCATTTTCCAATAGATAGAGTCCTCACGAAAGTGGGAAGAAAATGTCAAGACTCTAATCTCATGTTACAATGGTGTAAAATGTCATTGTGTTTGATACCCCTTCAGTAAAAAATTCATTTTGTCAACATCCAATGGCGTCCCATTCCAAATGTAAGGGTCGTTACATTTTTGTACGGGGAATTTTTTGTTAATTCCTGACTGTCCATGATATTCAAGCAAAACAGCGATGAATTTGACCATGTGACTAAAGGAAAAATTCCTCCTTGGAATGTACAGACTTATTTGTCGTTGACATTCAATGACTTTACATTTCAAATTGCGCTATAAAAAAGTATCAAATACAATGGCATTTTATACCGTTTCAAAGTGAGGTTAGATACTTGTAATTTTCTTTCACTTTCATAAGGACTCTGTCCTTTGGAAAATTGTATTTGTGAGCCCCTCTTTAACTAATCAAGAGAAATCCCCGTAAAAATGTTAAAAACATCAATGTTGAGTTCCCACTATATCGGCGCCACGCTCTTACGTGGCGTTGGCACAACCCAGCACCAAGCACCTCTTGGACAAAACTGTTTTGCACCTTTAAAATAATTTTTTCTCTGAAATAAAGAAAATTACCCATACACCAATGTTTGACATCTGCTCAGAAGAATGCAGTGGTCCCGGGTTCAAATCCCACCTGAGTACTATGCACACAAAGAACCTACCACTTACAATTTTCCCATACACTCTGATTCTGAATAATTTCAAACTCGGCGAGTTCAATTGATTTTCCTTAGTTAATAATAATTGCATAATGTACGGAAAATATTTTAAAGTTAAAATAAAATAAACAAATCCTGAATTAAAATGACAACTTATCCCTCACAAAAATTAGTTCTCATCACTAAGTCCATTCAGAACACAAATGTTGCACCGCTTGGCAATGTTCAGTTCTATAACCATGCTTCCCAACAGAGGGCTCTATAATTCCACCACTATCATTATGTTTTTGCAAGGCCAAAACTTTCAGGGTCCACTTTCATAGCATATGTATAAAGCAAATATTTTCTGCCTTACGGAAGTGCCCATGACACATGCAGCTACTGTCAGACAAAAATTATGGTAATAAGTGTAACGCTGCGTTGCCTAAAATGCCCACTACACTCGATAACGACGGGGATATTGACTCCCAAATGGAGCCAACCAAGATTATTGTGATGACGAAACAATGTGAACTAGATGATGGTCCATAATAGAATGTTTACTTCATAACGGTAAACAGCTTTTATGAAATTGGGTGCTGTTTGCATATGGGCCCCATTTCATAGAGCTGCTTAACGATAACAATTTACATAGCAAAACAATTTTGCTTGCTGGAAAAGTTACTTCCAACCACAATACCACGTCAAGTGCACAGTTTTTGACTGGTTACCAGCTTAATTTTTTGCTAAGCAGAAATTTGTAAGTTAAGTTGGGGTTAAACAAAGAAAATTGACTAGAGCAGTATCTGTATCAGTACCTACAATCTCCGAATAAAAAATAAATTGTTATCCTTTACAGTAATTATCTAGAATGAAGGAACAATGGCAGAAAGTAACAATCCCCTCAATTAATCTATCATAAATTAAATTAAAACATACTGGAAAAATGATTAATTTTGACATTTACAATACTATTAAAGTAAGGCCGTACAAAAAGGTGGCATGGACAAATTGAGGAAGGATATTTTGCAAAATTAAGACAGAAACAAGAGGGCAGAACATAATTCAATTAACAAGTGTCTATAGGACATTCTCCAGCCTGCAGAATACAGAAACATTTCTTAATGGGATATCAGAAGTTTGAAGTCATTCTGCAGTGCTTCAAGTATACAAGCAGGCACAGTTATCCAGAATACCATAAAGCAACCAGTTACTTTTGCCGACACACATTCTGCAGAGTCTGCAAAATACATGTAGCCGGTCAGTATGTTGCAACCGTCTTGCTTTCTTCCATTCAACTCGATGAAACCAAACAAAGGCTGGAGGAAAAAAAAACAGCCCTGCCCCCTTTTTGTTACTTCTGCGAACTGGTAACATGACAAAAATGGTGGGCAGAATAACACAAAACCCATTTAAAGGGATCAGCTATTACTACAGAATGACATCAAGTTGATCATGTATGGCTTGGCTATGATTTAGTGACAGGGTCTGCAGATGATGTATCTACTCTACGAGGCAAAGGTTGGCAGAAGATGTCTACTTTGGAAGAATCTGCTGGGGCTGTGTGAGTCAAATCAAGTGAGACGTTATCTGCACAGAGTGAGAAAATGATAATAACTTGATTTGATTTCTTGTTTTATTCCAAAAGGAACATACCCCATTACCCTGGGGAAGGGTTACAACAATATTTAAAATATACAAATTGCAGTTTCACATCATGACGGAGGAGTTAGCAAAAGCATCCATGTTAAACTAATTATTTGGAACATTGCTTTCTTTTAACTTAATAGCAGACATACAAATATACTTGGCTAAGCAATATACAATACCTTTTTCCTGAATAACAACAGTGGCTTCTTATATAGCGCTCAAATCTGTCACTAGGCACTGGGCCAATTATTTAATTCTTTAAACCATCTGCATTATCAATGTGGGTCAACATGTACGTGTGCTTTAGCGTCCGGTTTCGACCAGAAGTAAAGGTCAAACTGTTGTCTCTTTTGTGCAAAAATTCAAGAGAAGATTCATGGATAAGAAGAAGACACCTAAAAAAAAAAACAGAACAACAACCAAAGGTTTTTCGGCTGTTGGCCGAGCACCTAAAAATCGATTATGACCGCAGCTCTTGCAGTTTTCTTCAGTTGCCCGGAACGAGTGGGGTGCATGTGATAATAATAACTATGGTTATTTTCATAATATTATTGTGTAAACAAGTTGACCGTACACTATTGACGTTTTCTCTGGCACACAGCAGCAAGAACTTAATTAAGTGGGGATTTTTTGGTGTATAATTTAGTACCAGGAAGGTTTGTAGTTTGTTATCAAAGAAAACACCATTTCTCTACTGAAATTTTAAAGGCAAGACTGCCAAGCCTGTCGCATCAAGGTTATTCAATATTATACTGAAAATTTGTGTTTCATTTAAAGGGATAACATAGCATTGGTTTGGGGAAAAGTAAAATCATCCACACCACATCATTTGTTAGAAACACACTCTGAACAAAACTGTGACAAATTCAGCAAATAGGTGGTCATCTTTTGGGGGAAAAACACAAAAATAAACTGTTAGCCGCCAGCTTTGGCGGATTGCAGTTTTGGAGGTCATATTTATTGGGTTCTCAGGAGGCACTGCAATGTTCATGTGATATTCTTTATTCATACTTGGTCTAAAGAGTAAGCAATAAAAATATTCAAAATGATGACATTGATAGTAATGCCAATACGTATAGCTGTCACAAAACTTCAAAACAGACACCAAATTTCAAAGATGGCTGTCAGCTTTGTAGTATCTTCAGTTGCCATGAGCGAGTGTGGTGCATGTAAAAAACAATAATTCTTTCCATTGTGTGGAAAATTGCCCAGAATAGACTCTGTTGATGTTTCTCCACGGCAACAATTAACCAAGTGGTTTTTGTTCATAGTGCCATGAACGTTTGTTATCATAGATCATCATTTCGCTCCTCAAATTGTAAAGGCAAGACTGCCAAGCCTGTCACATCAAGGTAAGTCAGTAATGTACTGCAAGTTTAAAGGGGTATGATGCTATTGGTTTGGGGATAAGTACAATTCATCCACACCCTTTAATGTTCCAGTAACAACATGAAAATGACCTAAGAAAAAATCATCAAACTGAGTGGTCACCCATTTTTTTGTTTTGCAACATTGTTTTATGTTTTGTCATGGAATTTTCAGGATCTTTAAAAAGGATATTCAAGATATTTTCTCAAGTTGACATTATTCCAACACAAAATGTTTCTCTGGAGAATCTGTCGTTTTCAAAATGTTTTTCCTCGACTTTGACAATCTCCAGGCTGGTCATTTTTTGGGGGAGGGGTTTTACTGATAAGAATCTAATACCATACCAGTGTGCTTTTATATATCAAAACTTTCATATGCTTCAATTTTTAACCAATCACTTTGTCTTCAACTCAGTGAAAAAAAGATATTCATTTTTTGTTAATTACAAAAACAAGACGTTCGTGACAACATTTCACCTTATCAATCTAATGTGTGGTTCAGGAGTTATGATTTTTTCAAATATTAAATTTCAACTTCTGGTTTGAACAGAAAATGAAGGTCAAATGAGATCACACTCTTTGTAGGGTTTGTTAGGTTTTAAGTTTTAACTATTAACCTTTGATTTAATGTAATTCAATACCTGATGACGTCACCATGACGTCATCAAGTTTGTGTTGTCTTAATGTTGAGGTTCAATTGTCTGATGAGTTTCAATGTTCAATTAGATTTCAATCTTGAGTTATGCTGTTGAGTAGATTTCCTTGGAATAAGATGAGGAATGAACAAAATTTAAAAAAAAAACACAAGATAGCACAAACACCAAAAAACAACAATGACACAAAATGTTTGTGCACATGTTTGTGCATGAACACCTAAAAATAAAAAAAAGAACAATAACAAGAGGTGTTCACCCAGTTGCATGAACACCTAGTCATACTGGAGTCTTACATAGCGCACATACCCACTAATAAGGCGCCCAAGGTGCTTGAATAAAGAGACACTTTTTAAGAGGGGTTTTTGAAGTTTTTATGAATTATGAGACCCGCTTGTGTAGCACCTTATAAAGGTTTACAAGGTGCTGCGGTGCACTCGGCAGCCACTGCCAGAAACACTGGGGCAAACCTCTTCTCTCAGCAATTAAGTGCACTACACAACACATAGGACCTATGGCTTTATCCGAAGGACAAAGCAATAATGGTTAAGTGTCTTGCTTAAGGACATCAGTGTCAAGACTGGGACTCGAACCCACACTCTGCTGATCAGAACTGGACTCCAGTGCCCTTGATCGCTCAGCTTCAACATGCCACCAAATTTAAAGAATATCATGCGTGGTTCTCACCACATAAATTTCCCAAGAATTTCTGAATTTTTTCAAGTTAGAGCTTGCTTACCTTGGAGTTTAGATGTTGCCAAGGACAACGGTTTTAGTTTTTTCTTCTTCTTTTTCTTCTCGCTCTTTTCTGTGAGGAAAGAGAACAAAATCACAATAATTAAGATTGGAAAGACTACATGATGGTGTCTAGGGAAGTTTGTGAAAACATCAGGGACAAGTTGTGTTGGCTCTGTGGTGAAATAAGTATTTCATTAAGTTTAGGCCTAACGCTTAAAAAATCTTGTCGTGGCGTGACTGCCAAACTTAATCATTGTTCAGACCTGATTACAAAGTTAAAGTAACTAATAGTTTACAGGTGACAACATAAAAATAATCTCTTGTATAAAGAAATAGTGGTTCTGAAAAGAACCAGTGGTAAGTGAATAGTGACTCACCATTCATTCACTCAACCACCACTCACTCTTTATTCACCACTCACTAACCACTCCTTCCTTACTCACTATCCACTCACTTAGCACTCACTCACTCACCACTCGCCCTTATTCACCACTCTCCTTACTCATCACTTACTCATTACTCACTTAATCACCACTCACTCACCACTCACTCACTCCTCATTCACTTACCACTCACTCCTTACTCACCACTCTCCTTACTATCACTCACTCATTACTCACTTAATCACCACTCACTCACCACTCACTCACTCACCACTCACTCCTCATTCACTTAGCACTTACTCACTCACCACTCACTCCTTATTCACCACTCTCCTTACTCATCACTCACTCATTACTCACTTAATCACCACTCACTCACCACTCACTCACTCACAACTAACTCCTCATTCACTTACTCACCACTCTCCTTACTCATCACTCACTCATTACTCACTTAATCACCACTCACTCACTACTCACTCACTCACCACTCACTCCTCATTCACTTACCACTCACTCCTTACTCACCACTCAAACTCACTATACTAACTCTTTCACAACTGGTTACTTCTCATTACCCACACCATGCAAAGCTTCAAATATGACTAAATTAAAAATGGTTACAACCCCATAACAATAGTGCACTAAAAAGATAAAATGTTGCAACGATGTTACAAAAGTGACGAATACAATTTCTTTCCGAGACGTGATGTCAGAGCTGCCCTGATTTACCTGAACTTTGCGACTGGATGGGCTTCAGGGATTCCAGTCGAGAGCTTCTTACGTTACTTCCCTTGGTAGTGGTAAGTCCCTTGTGGTTGATGGTCGGACAAGAACCGCTGCAAGGCAAATGGTAATAAGATGTTCAACGCGAGCAATCAGGTTGGTTAATGGTTTCTTCCCTGCCTTTAACGTCTGTGGACCCTTGTTGTAAGTCCCTCCCTGCTTTACGAATTTCCCTATTTGTAGTTTTCCTCCCACATCTATAAAACTGAACCGTTTCTTCATTATTTTCTCTACACAGGTATCTTCAGGCACATGGTCAAAGTGCTAGGCACTTTTAAGGATCCCTTTGGTTTCATTACCAAAAAGCTATAAAAATGGTAGATTAACTTACTGGCAAATGTGATTGACAGAAGGGAGTAGCAGTTGCGCTGGGGATGGGAGGAGGGGGAGCAAATGCATTTCTCTCTTTGCCTCCCCCCCCCCTCCCCTGCTTCTCACCTCATTTTTTCCCAGATGGCCGAAATACAATTCAATCCCTGACCGCTGCACCCATAATTAAAGCAAAGTATGTTTACATTACACCTGCTCAAGAATAAGTCTATCATTGTGGTAAGTCAATGCTTTTACAGCAGTACAAAATTACATTAAAGAAGAAGGTTTGTCCATCCTTAAATTTAAGGTTGCCCCCTCTTGCTCCCCCTCCCAGATTAACAGGGCTGGCGCCGCCACTGTAAAGGAGATTTTCAACATGTCGTACATGTACTTACTACTGATTTTCTGAAGTTCGTCCCTTAGATGTCAAGTGGTAGGACGGTAAGTTGGCTGATGCACAGTTGGCATGGATAAGCGCAGAAGGGGAGGGCGCTGTGTTGCGATGTGTGAGAACTAAAAGAGGATCTCCTGCACAAAAATCATTCGAACAGAATGTAATTAAATCCAGCATAACCATGGTGGCGTGAGGCATGCGCATTTGTGCGTCTGCCTAGTGCACAACTCTATGGCGTTTGCCAACCAATAGTGTCTGTACGCATGCATAAATACAATTAGTATATTTCATGGGAAAGTACATGTATTGTTACCTCTTTTCAAAGATCCTTGAAACTATTAGTACCTTTTCCTTTCACAAGCCAAAGTACATGTATTATTTACTCTACATGTATCATATCGCCTACACAAATCCGGTTCAATCCAGTTCACACAAGTACATACCTGTTCCAGGAGACACATGGGGCCTTGTCGTGAGAGGGGCTAGTTTTGGAACACTGGAAACATACAGGTTCTTGTGAGAGAGACTTCGACCGCATAAACTGGGTATTGATTTACGGCTGGCACCACTTCCTGAACTAATCCCTGTGCGTAAAAAAACCCATAAATAAACAAACAATCTTACATTGTTATTAAATAACGGGTGCTATGACAAATTTAGACTAACAGAACACACCATCAGTATGGTGATTCAACGACTAAATCTCGGGGTTTAAACACATTTAAAAGTTTCAACGCGGTATGTTTTTGGGTGATATTTTGGATCCAAACTGTCAGATGACAATATAAGGATGTGCACAACATTGGCAACATTGAAAACATATAACTCCACAGATTTGCACATACAACATGTACAAGCCTACACGGTATAACGAATGGTCATGTTGGAAAACTTTGCCTAAAATGCTATAGTTTTTGAGAAGTGTGTGAAAAAATAAGTTTTGATCTCTTTGTAGTCTTGAAAGTTTGAATACGCGCAGGACTTAGACACACTTTATTTATTAAGACAAGTACATAGGAATCTTTATGTATCCAGAACTTACAGTTCTCACTTCTCTGTGCATCTAGGATCTCTTGCGCTTGACGCTGTACTGTATCGGCATCTGGGAGCTCTCGACACAAAGGTTTTAACATGACTGTCACTTCACCTAGGGAGCCTGCATCATCATTCCACTGTAAAGACCCCTTTGTGGTGATTGGAATGGGTAGCGGTGACGCTTCCTGTCTACTAGACACAAGGGTCTCGTCCGCATGCACGCCATCGACGTACATTGGCGACGTCGCTCGGATGACAAACGCCGACCCTCTTCTTGGGGATTTGTCCAGTAATTCCAACTCGCCACCAGCGGGGAAGGAGTTCCTCCTGGCATAGCCAAGATCCTCACTCATACTCCGCTTGTTGGAGCTGGTGTCAAGGTGATCCTGGAGGCTCTGCTCGGCAAGGCTGTCCGGGCTGGCAGGAGGCCCTTTACGAGTCCTCACATTGAATCCGGGATGGAGGCAATCGTCCGAAACATCCTCCTCCGAACTCTCAGCGTTGTGCCGACAATCGCAGTCTGGCTCCCTGTAGCCCGTTGCATAGTTTGATTGGTCGGAGGTTGCCATAGCAACAGCAGTTCTCTCTTTGGCACTATTGGGGTCTTCCGATTCCTCTGATGGGGATTTATAACTCATGCCATTCTTCCGGCGGCTGAACCAGTCCGTTAGGAATCCGAACCTTTTCTTACGCGGCTTCTCCCCTTCCCCTATCCTGCTCACTTCCTGGGAGGATTTGGACAGGGCCATCGTTCCAAAATCTGCCCCTGCCCGTTGTAGAATTCTCATGACCTCAATTTTTGCAGCCTGCTTGGCATAGTCTAGTGGTGTCCCACCATTCACATCATGGGGTGACGGGTCCACACCCAACTGGAGCAACATTTGGACGCATTCTAGCTTACCAGAGACAGCTCCCCAGTGAAGTGGTGTCCTATATGTAAAAATCATAAACAAATTTCAATATTTAAACTATGTAAGTGCACTATGCATTTGTTTACATTGTACACTTAGTTTAAGGGCCGTTTTCAGCTATTAATAACAGGACCAGGGCTCATTTTCATGGCTCTGCTTACCAGAAGCAAAGAATACGGAAGCAGGGAATTCCGCACTTACGTCAAGCGTATTCCACAGGTTAGCAGGGAATTGTTCTATGTGCGTTACTAGGCATTCTTCGCTTACATAGCTAGCGCAGAAATTTTGCGTTTGGTGATCACAAGTGCAGAATTCACCGGTATAAGCAGAGCCATGAAATTGGGCCCCGGGGTTCAATTTCACAACAGTCAAAGATTGACCTCACAGAGCATACCAATCGTAAATCACTATGACGATAATGACAAGTCATCTAAAAGATGAATCATAAAGCTTTGTGAAATCAAGCGTGAGATCTACCAACAATTTGCAACATGTTCCCAGGTCTCGCTTGGCCAGTTACGGGAACAGGGTAATGCACCAGCACAGGGTTAGAGAAGGGTACAAGTACATATGACATGTGCATAAGTCGACAATTGTACATACATGCGGCAGTGGCGTAACTAGAAATATTTATTGGGGGGGGGGGGGGGCAAAAATTATTATGCATCAAACCCATTCATTCATGCATTTTTTTTTTGGGGGGGGGTGCAAGGGTTCTGTGTGGAGGGAAGGGGGAAGGCTCCTGCAGCCCCCTGCCCCATCCCCAGACTTTCATCCACGCCACATCATCATATCCACTCTAATAAATTAGTCACAGTCTCTGCAGATAATCCCTGGTGGATTACATGAAAGTCCGACGTGGTGGTCGACTCTCAATCCCCCTTGACGTCAACATGAAAAGTTATGAAAGTTGGATGCCAATTCTTTCCTCTATATATAGTCGAAGTCAAACAACATTCTGAAGCTGTTTTTACAGGCGCTAATCATCCCTTCATAAAGAAAAGGAAAATGAATAAACGATCTTCTCTTTTTTTAATCACCCGGCCAATTGTGTTTGTTCGAGCTTGTACGTTTACGTTGCCATGGCGAATACTAAATGATGCATTCTAATTACTGTCTACGCTCACCTGTCTTAAGATTAGCAATTTGTGTCTTTCAAAAGAGCCGAATTGAGGGGGGGGGGGGTTGACTGCAGAATCTTTAGTGCAAAGCCGTTGATAGTGCATTAATAGTCAACTACAAAAATCACTTTTGTCTGAGAAATGATGCACCATCTTTTAGATGAGAATAAAAACCGAGGAAATGATATACGTAGCTTTGCATGGTGTAGATAATGATTACTTGTGGTCAACTTGAGTTGTAACCACAGGTTTGCCAGTAATAGTTACTTCTTAACAGCCGAGGAGCTCACTCAATATCAAGATAGGTAAAAATGTCACAAATTTTGATCAATATTCTCTTGACTTTGTGTTGACAATGACAAATTGTTCAGAGCGGGGTTTGAACCTGCGACCTCCAGATTAACATGCTGGTGCTCGACAAACTGAGCAATCTAGCCCTATGATGACAGTCCCCATATTAATTTGTCAATATTTTTGTTAGGGGGGGGGCACCAGTCAGAAGTCATACAAACAGATAATTGCCAGGGATCACGCCCTGTTTACATTCTGGGAAGTGGCGTTGTAAGGGGTCACCTTGAGGGGATGAGACCTTTTTTTTTAAAATAAAGGGATTGAATAAGAAGTTAAACCTAAAACCTAAAATTGACGGGGGCATGTTTTATACCTGTCACACCAATATTCTCTTGATGACAACACAGTTTAAAACTTCTTTGGTTGTAAATGATAATGATTCATTTTTTAAAGGTTAATTTATTTTCTGCTCTGGCTGCCAGCAGCTGACTTGGGCCCAGATTACAAGTTGAGTGCATTTAAACAATAATCAAATTTATAAAAAGCAATTACCTTTAGGCCTTTTTTCTTATGTCTTTTTATTTAATTTCCCATCTTTTTATTTTATGTTTTACAGTTTTACTGATGTGAACTTTTTTTAATGATCTTAACAGTTCGTAATGGCATTTTAGATTTAAAGTGTCTAACTGCATGTCTTCTTGGAGTTTCTGTTCATTTTTTTAGAAGGAACTTTTTACCACACTACTTCTATAAAGTATTTCAGAGCTTATATTGAAGAATTTTGGCCCTATATAAATCATTGGTTGCACCACGACCTGACGTATGGTGCACGACAGCGAAAATTCTGTGTTTAAAGAAAATCGCTGTTGAAGTTGAACTACTTTTCAAACTGCTGATTAAAAGACTGTTTCTTATTTAAACAAAAACATTTTAACACCAATGTTAAGCTGACTTCTTCCTTATTACAGAATTGTAAAGTTTGTTTTTAATCTTGGAACTGTTTTGATGAGTTACTAATTCTTAAATACATACGTTACTTTGTGAAAACAAAAAAACCAAGAAGTGCAGACATAGCAGCTTATACAAACCAACGCATAGGCCTATGTCGCTTTGTGAAAACGCTAAACTAATAAGGTCAACGGATACGTCAATTTGTGGACAGCCAGAAGTCATATCCGATGTGTTTGGCACCGTGCCAGCGCTATGTGTTTCAATCGACAAAGTGGCGTATCATGATCACGTCACTTCTTGGGAATGCAAAATTGTAAATCTAGTGATACGTCCTTCATGCTAATTAGTGTAATAACAAAACTATTACATGTTAGGTCCTGATACTTGCTGAAAATGTGTTAACAGTAATGAATGTTTCAATCGTTTGAACAAAAACCGACTTGCCAAATGTTGTGATTTGTAAACCCATACTGTAAATTGTAAAATTTATATTAGAACATTTCAAGGGGCAGCAAGGCAATGACCAAGGGGCAATACCTTCATGGCCTCCGTGAAGTATCAGGCCTGCTGTGCAATATCCGGTTCGAGCATAAAATGATCTTTTTAGTAAAACATCATGTGTACTCTTCCTGATATTTAATCTTAATTCCTGAAGTGCACAAACAATACTCATGTCATTCCGGGTCTGTAGATTTCTTTGTCACCAAGAGTTCTTGGGGCGTTTAATTAATTAAATGTTGAGTTCGAGCGCTCTGCATTTTATTTTTATTTTTTATAATTTATTACTTTTTTGTTGCCTGTCCATGCATGTTACCAAGAAATTATTATTTTAGATTGGCAATATCTCATTAGTGCATAAGGGAATTACAAGGTTAGCACCTGTTTCAAACCGGCAGGGTCGTGGACTGTGATAAAGGACTCAGCCAAAGGCAAGGTCATTTATTGCACGTCCACGTCCCGCCAAGAGCTTTTCAGGACCGAATCACTACTCTTGTGTTCTCTTTCATAAATTGTTGTTAAATAGCGTAACAACTAAGGAAAACCTGTCAAACTTTATCTTTAAATTTTCCAGTCCTGTCCGTTCGGCGAAGGGTCAATTTGCTTCGCAGTCAACGATTGAGTGTACGCACGCGTACTAATAAATTTTACATTGAGAACTGGTATGTATTGATTCAGTTACATGTAAATTAGCGCCCGTGTTTGCTTGCGCACCAACGCTTTTCACCACGTCTCTACTACATGTTGAAACATGGCCATGTGATCTCCTCTCGACCAATCAGAATAGATTTCTGGGGTGTTTTATAAACATTGCTTTAAAAGTAAGTTTTGAACTACTTAGTAATAAAACATAGCTGAATGAAATCTTGGTGGGCTGTACAGAAATGAACAACCAAAAACAAAACTGTAGAGAGAAGGAATACGAGGTGAAAAATAAGCGGCGTGATACAAGTGAGATTGGAGTGGTTGTCGTGGTTGAGCGGCCAAGCGCGCTGGATTCAAGCTCTAGTGTTTCCGAACAGCAGCGTGTGGGTTCGCGTCATGGTCTTGACACTTTGTGTCCTTAACCAAGACACTTTAACCATTATTGCTTCATCCTTCGGATGCGAGGAAAAGCAGTAGGCTCTGTGTGTTGTGCAATGTATGTAAAAGGACCCAGAGCACTAATATTGTAAAGAGAAGGGGTTCACCCGGTGTTTCTGGCATGGTCTGGCAGTAATATGCACCACCTCATCTTGCATCTCTTTAAAGGTGTTGTATTATGGTTGCTCCGTCTCATAAAATAATTTGAACATTCTCCACCAGAATTGATAATTTGGGCCAGGAGTAGCAATTGTGACAGACATGGTGCATTTGAAATGCACATAACCCATCTCTGTAGAAGCTACGCTGCATAGGTCAGTTTCAAATTACCAATAGCCTAAGAAGCATCTTTGAGTCATTCCTAACAGCAAGAATAAAGACAAAGCTCTTTCATTAGCCTTCAGCTAGACTACACAATACATGTACTTTGAAAGCAAGGGTCATCCCTGCAAGTAGACAAAATTAGTCTGGTCTCCTGAATGAGTCTGCGTATAACACTTTTGTATTTAGGGAATAAGTTAGAAATTGACCAACTCATGAAAAAGCTTGTAAAAGCAAGCCTATTTAATGACATTAACCACTTAGCTCTGGGATTTCCTGGAATTTTTTTTTCTTTTGAGAAAATTTCTGCAAGCAGCCCAAAAAACTGCACACAAATCCATCAAAGATGTCTGTAATATACTTTAAACCCAGATCAGGTACGCAGGACATGTTGCCTGTTAATGTGAAGGTACGATTGTGTCAGATACGTTGCTCAAAAAAGAGAATTTGTACGGCTAAATCACTGTCCAAGATTGTCCGCACGTGACTTCTGTTGTGCGTCTACGGTTGAGTGTGTTTTGAGCACAATCTACGGATTTGCACAGTTTGCAGAAAGATTCCAAAAAGCTATTGTGAACAGTATCCACAGCAAAAGAGAAGCAGATCAAAGAGCACAGCATATTTAATTTGGAGAAGAACACAGCATTTTTTGTTCACCAGGCAGACCTTTAAACAATTTCTGAAACTCAGATAAAAGTCTGAAAATTTCTCATCCCTGCTTTATGACATAGGGAGTAGTAGAGGGCTTTCAAACAAGTCTTCTTTTATCTTACCGATCATCAGGATCGAGTGCCTCAAAGTCGACGGCCGGCACGTCGGCGTACTCTTCCAGGATGTTGCCGAAGCCAGCCGCCGCTGCAAGATGCACGCAGGATTTACCCGAGCCTTCGATCATGTCGATGAGGGGTGCACCGCCGCTACGACACTTGGCCATGATGGAGCAGCAGGCTAGACAACCATTCTGTTCAAATCATGAAGTCACAAATAACAGATCAATTCAATTTCAATTATTTGGACTGATGTCAGAAACTTAAGGGGGGCGGGAAGTGCGTCTTCTTGTACGGGTAAACTAATCAAATTAACTGATTTACAGGAAACCATGGCCTTGCTGATTCAAAATAAAATTTTAAAAAATCGCAAAAATTAATACAAATATTTTATAAATATTCATATTATCTATTGACCCCTTGCAACAACATCGCATGCAGCTACTGTTTACCATGCTTGCCATTTTGGGAGTCAAATTGCACATAAGAATATGGTAAACATGTAAACAACTCATGGCCTAATGTCCACTATACACTGCATAACACACGGGGACATTGACTCCCAAAATGGCAGTCAAGACTATTGTGATGATGACGTCAGGTGAAATGGGTCAATATCAATTAATCTTTATCAGCGAGGTAACTCAACCCACGAACCCAGACGAGTCACTTGAGTGTCGAGTCCGAGACCGAGTCTCAAGACACTTAGGTTGAGTCCAAGGCTCAGTCTCAGGTCATTTGGACTGAGTCCAAGTCCAAGTCCAAGATGTACTGTATCTTGAGACAAGTCCGAGTCACTGAAATTGTGAGACGAATCGGACTGGAGTACGAGTTCTAGACTCACATCTGAGTCCTAGACTCAAGTCCTACAAACTGCACGGACCTACATTGTACATGGACTCAAATGAGGTGGTCCTGTGCTGTGCTGTGCTGTGCAGTGTTGAATCCAACAACCACAGGCAAAAAATCGGGAAGATTTTACAAGGATTCTATCTCCTTTTTCTTTCTTAAGAAGGTAGGTAATAGAGTTCTTAAGAAGGTAGGTAATAGAGTTCTTAAGAAGGTAGGTAATAGAGTTAATATTCAAAAATTCAGTTAGACTGGTTACCTGGCTTGACCAATGTAACGGAGTCTTGCCGTCAACATCAATGCTGTAGAGATCAGCACCGCGCAGCATCAAAAGCTGCACATGCTCTGGGCGGTTGTGGAACGCTGCCCAATGTAACGCCGTCATCCCGTCATTGTCCGGCTCGTTTACGTCGCCAATGGTGAGGGTCTGAAGGAGGGCTGAGAGGGACCTGTAGGGGGGTGGACAAAAGGTGAATAGAACATGGGTCATGTTAGGCAGGTCTAAGAAGAAACGTACTCATAAAGAATTTGTTTTTAAAGAGGGGCTCTAAGGTCAAGTTCATTTGTTTTGATCCACTCATTTTCCAATAGATAGAGTCCTTGTGAAAATGGGGAAAAATTTAAAGTTAAATCAGTGTAAAATGCCACTGTGTTGATACCCTTCAAGTGTAATTTTTGTCACAATCCAAAAACTTCTGTTGACGTCACATTTAAAACATATTATATGGTCTGTACATTTTCGTACAGAAAATTTTCAGTTCATTCCTGAACTATGATGATATTCAAACAAAACGGCATTGAATTTGAGCTTATGACTGGTGCGGAAATTCATCTTTGGAATGTACAGACCTGTTTGTTTTTATTGTCCGATGACATCATGTTTCAAATTTCGTTCTGAAAGTGTATCAAATAAAATTATATTTTACACCATTTTAACGTGAGGTTAGAGACTTGTAACTTTTTTCCAACTTTCATGAGGACTCTATCTATTGCAAATTGAGTGCATCACCAAAACTGTATTTTGACCTTGGAGCCACTCTTTAACAATCTTAACCCTAACTCCCTTGAGTGATTTAGTAGGATCTTTCCTCACTCTAACACCATTTAGTAAACTCAATACCCAAACTGTTGGACTCTGATTATGGTTGTATGCCTGATCCCATGTACATGTTAAGCGTAATCCGTTTAATAGTGCAGTCTTCAGTCAAACGGAATCAATTAAACTAGATGTCCATGTGTCTATTTGAAAATAGAACGCAGGGCTTTTTCCCCCCCCCAAAAAAAATTGAAATCAGTATCATTTTTGAATAGTCAGAACAAAAACTTTACGTATTGTAAATTTTCACCTGTAGCAAGTCCCTATCTATAGTCCTACCAAGATTCAATTTGAACCTCAGTTTTGTGACTTCAAATAGTGCTGTTTTAATATGATGTCAAGTGACACAAGATGAACTTTATAAATTCACCAAAAATCCTGGTATGTTCGCAGACAGGGACGTTTTCTAGGTGAAATCCTGTTATGTTGTCATCATGACGTCATCTCAAACTTTTATTACGAACACGCCCCTGTCTACGGACACACCAAGATTGAACTCAATCGGACTTGTACTTCCGTAAATATACAGCTTCAAAAGTGCACCTTGAGTGTGATGTCACATGATATGTCACATGACATTTCATGATGACATCACTCTTCGAGACACAACATCTATGTAAGGTCTATGTGTTTGCTAAGTTTGATTAAAATCTCAGGTTGTCTGATGGCCAAAGTGCCGTTCGGAAATTCTATGCACAAAGTCCACCGGATTTGGGATATATAAAGATAATAAGAAAAGAACTGTGAACAAAAACAAAGGCTTCTCCTACAAGCCAAAGAGAACAAGAAAGGAAGAAAAAATAAAATAAATCAGAACAAAATCAAGGGCATGTGCGCTGGGAACAGCCAAAGATGCTGTTGGATTTTGGGTTGGGGTGGTTAGGGTTTTAAAGTACATTAAATATTACAGACCTGAAAACTTCCACCCACACTGTGTGTTTGTCATTTCCCTGTGCTTAGAGACAGTGTACAGTCGTAAAATCCCAATCACAAGGGAAGAGGGGGGGGGGGGTCTTTTCAAATGAAGAAATTACCAGCTGCTTCTGTATTAAGATTCAGGGCTTGAATATGCCAGCATGGTAGGTCGTTGGAAAAAAATGTAGGACAATTTTCCTCACTTTACTATGGATAATTATACTTTGATTCTCAACAGAATTGAAAGGTATTTATCAAAGTCAAAGTCATCATTTTATCATCGTTTTTGCTTTATTCATGTATTTCCCAGTAAGGCATTATTATTCAATTAAAAAACCACAAGACCTCTGGACTTGTCCGGTCACTGGCCTAGTAAAATAACAGGCTTCAGGCCTGCGGTCCAGTGTAAATTTCATTTCTCCCTAGGATCTTTCAAAACTGTGGGGCATTCTAGAGCCAAAGCACGCTGAAATGAAACAAAGTCCTCACAATGTTTTCTACTTGGTGTTAATCTTGGTTCTAAAGGTTCTGCTGTGCAATCTGGAGCATTCTAAATGGTTTTATCTTGATGACTTTTGTGAATTTGATCTGATTTTTTTATTATTGTTATATATTTTTTTGTGCGTATCGGCGCGATACGCTAGCTTGTGCATAGGAAGAACCCTGCCTGCGATTGGTGTGACCTGGATTTTGATTAACTTTATTCCGATGGAATAATTATCGTTACATCACCTCTGAATGGAATCTATTTTGAGTCGAAATTCTGGCTTGTTTCTACCGGCTGACGTCTTACCCGTATAATAAATCACGACCGAGCGGGAAGAAATTATCATATGTAATTCACAATATCTTATTTTTTAATCACCGTCGCTACATGTACACCAAAAGACAGTTCTATTTATGACAGTGTGGACTAAGCTTTCAAAAGTTCCCCTCCTTAATGAATCCGCAACATAATTATGTGCATCTTGGATTTTTAATTGGGAAATTAGGTCTAATGGTCATCTTCAAAGGTACTGTCACGCTTCCTAAATGTCACGTGCAAGCCTAAATGTTGCTGGGAAGAAGAAAAAAACTAACCTAAAGGGACAAACAGAGTAATCAATGTCTTCAAATGTTGATATTTTTTAGAAATCTGTTTTGCCTGACCCACCCACTACAAATTTCAATTTTTTAATATTGACAGACTGTTTAATATACCCTATACAGTGAAGAACAAAGTAACGCCTCAAATGGAGCAGATAATTTTGATCAATAACCTCCCTGCTCAGGAGTTTTCAATGGCTTTTCCTGGCTTCATCGAGCAAGCAACTTTGTAGTTGAGGAAATTTTTTGTCACCTTGCATCAGGCACGGAGGTCGGCTACTGAAACACAGATATGTTTAGTAGAGCGACATTATGGGCTTTCCAATGTGTTTTCTATTGTCCCTTTTCTTTGATGTTTCCTGTAAGCACAATCGTCCGAATAGACAGCACAGACATGACAGGCAATCTGGAAAGAGACCACTGGGTATTTTTTAGCTGTTTCGCAGCGCAGCGCAGCGGAACAGCTCTTGTTTTTGTTAAAGTTTTTTAATTATTTTTTTTGAAATTTGTATTTTGCAGACTTTCGGAAGTCATTAAAATAACGCACGATTCGTTCTAAGCGGCCTTTTGCATAGTTCCTAAAGAGCAATTGCAATGAAACTTTCAGTGATGAAAGGCATCGGTGCAATAATGATCCAAAAACAATGATGTCATGATGACGTCATCACCTGTCACGTGACTTCATCTTAAAGGTTTGAAAATTCGTATCAAATTAGCCACAAGAGCATGTAGGTTTCTGTTTGCGGAATTGTATAGTGATAAATTAGGTCTTCATTTTATTCAGTGTGCGTGACGTCACATGACCTCTACTTCCGGTCGAAACCGTGCCTTGTAATTCAAACGTGCTAAATGTTATGAAAATGCTTTCAAAGATGTTAGTGTCTGGCAAGGGTGTGCATTTAAAAAAAAATACCGATGACGTCATGATACACACGAGCGCCCTCTAGCGGCAGGTTGAAAACTGTTAAAAATTGACTTTTTGAAGATGTGTGTGGAGAAGTTTTGTGTAATCACTTCAAAATTTATACATTTATGTTGATCGTCAGGCAGCCATCATATGTGTTCAGATCAATGACCTCACGTGACGCGGCATTAAAAGGTGCCTTTTTTGAAGTCGTATATCTCCCGATGTATAAGTGCGATCATGTTGAAACTTGGTAGGTTGTTAGATATTGGCAAGTTCTTGTAAATTTTTAATTTGAAAATGTTATTGGCGAAACAGCTCAGCATTTGTGCACAAATGTAATTATTTATTACTTTAACTGTAAACACAATTTTTGATTTTCAGTTATATCTTATGACCCACCCACCCACAATTTCTAAAAAAACATTTTTAATAATTGATTCTAATGGACCCTTAACACAAAAAGAATACCTTAGAACTCAGTGAGATATTTATCATCAGGGCCCAATTTCACAGAGCCGCTTAAGCAGAAAATAGTGTTTAGCAAAAGTAAGTAGGATACCAGTCACAGATTGTACATGTTACATGCTATTTTGGTTGTTAACCTTATTCCGGTAAGCATAATTTTTTTGTGCTGAGCTACTTCTTGTGCTTAAGCAGCACTATGGAATTGGGCCCAGGTTGATAGCAATTCTTTTCCTTCAGATTTCTTCTAGGAACCATGTGGTTTCAAAACAAGAAACTGTTAACAAATATTTTATTTCAGTTTCTGGAAACAGTAAATACATGCGTTCTATTGTTTGGTTTTACCAACACACCGATGTGTGTAAAGCACTGTACACTCAGTACTTTCCCGAGTCCTGTGGAAAAAACACCTCCAAAACCCACATGCATATTGCTCGGGTGGGATTGAAACCTACAAGATTGCCCTGTAGCTAGAGGCAGTTCAAATCCAATATTTTAAGCAATGGGTACCACAACAATCTATCACAGGATTTAAAAAACACAAACATGCATCAGGGATGAGATCCTATGAAGATGAAAAATCCTGCAAATTGGGCACAATTAAAAGTGTCAATGTGAAGTGTACGAGTTTGTACGCTCATGAAAACGTTGATACTTTGGACCACTTTATCCGATGAAAGTTTTCTACAGGTAGGTTTGAAAACTGGAAAAGTTGGAATTAATTAAGCTGTCCACAAACCAAGGATGGCCTTCCCTTTCATGGGATGAACAATACCCCGAAAGCTGGGCTTCTATCATGGTGGAAAGCTGTTATCATACTAAAAACTCAAAAGAATGAATCCCCTTGGCATTACGATCCAAGTGGTTGTCATGCATAGTTCACTATTTACTCCATGGCAATGATCACCCACAAAGCAAAAAAAAAACATCGGTCAAGGACGTCGTAATTCCTTCCAAAAATACCATAATTCCTTATATAAACAGTGGTAACAAATTTGGTAGGATGCAATTGTTCTGGATTTAAAAGGCAATTACATGTACAGCAGTTTTCAATATCTGGTTAAGAAATTCAGTAAAGAGGGACTTTAAGGTAAATATCAGTTTTGTGATAGAAAAAGTCCTTGTGAAACTGTTAAAAACCAAATAATATTCTTTATCCCTGATGCAAATTTAACATCTATTATACCTTTGATTGTATTAAGGGTCATAGATTGGAAAATACTCAAAAAATGATTAACCATAAAAACTTACTTGGTAAGAAGCACTGCAGCCGTTTCTAGTGAAAGCTATTTTTAAAGTAATATGGTTTTGTAATTTTTCAACCCAAAACAGTTGAATCCGAGAAATGATTCACAATGAATCGTTTCTCAGATTTCTGAGGGTTGGCGTCCGTTCGTGAATGCTACAGCCAGAGATGCGGTTGGTACCCGCTGTCACATCCCTAAACGCGGATGGATAAGAAGTTCTTGTGGAAATACCGTGACAATTTTTGTAGCTGTTTTCTCAGCAAGTAGACTCCTGTATTCAGCTGAAACTTTTAAATGTCTCTTTTATTGTATCATTCTTTATAATTTTGCCAATAAATCAGCATTACCAATCTATGACCCTACTTTCAAATGACAAAACATCTCCTTTTATGAACTCTTAGATCAAGTGCATGCTCTTGAGATGCCACTCGGAATGGGATGAGGTTTCAAGCTAAATGCACAGAGACTGAGAAACAGACTGCTGGCTTTTGACTGGATATTGAACTTGAAGATATATTATCTATGGAGAAGGGAACCTATGTCTCCCTTGGTTTGGAGATAACGGCATGTATGGTTTGTTCTTCAGAAAATGGGAGGGGGAGAAATTCCGAATGTGAAGGGGGGGGTTGAACCTGTCAGAGTTGCCAACATTTGTATCTTGCAATCGGGGAGATTTTGTACAATAATCAGGGAGTTATTTTGAATTACATTCAACTAACTAAAATACTAGGGACAGGGATGAGATTACTGTAATCATTCCTGAAAAATGGCTCACTGGCCTGGGTTCCCCCTTATTCTAGACCCAGAACCTCCCAGATGTTACAATTCAGGAGGTTCTACAGACTCTGTGCATCACCAGAAATACAAAACTACAGGTTTGGACACGATGTGGACTGTTCCTTTCTCCCTTTGGTGACTGCTTTACTTCTTTTAATTAAGAAAATTGGAAGTCTCATAAGGAGATTTAGAGAAAATCCTGAAATCAGGAACAAATCCTGAGAAATCACACCACTTTAGGAAAAAAGTTTCCATAGTCAGAGAGATTTTCAAATTTGATCATCAGAACATGGAAAGATTGGTTAATTTTCAGGGAACTTTTGGCAGAATCAAGGAGAGTCGGCAGCTCCACCACGTACATGTACACCCACACAACCTTAGGGATGCAGTTTGTGGGGTAATTCCATTGTCGTTCTACTGTGTCAAATTCTAAAGAAGGCCTCTCCGGGGAGAGTGAAAAAAACCTTGCGGGAAGCATTTCACAATTTGTGTAAGGCACCCTCCAAAGGGCCCGCGTGTCTTCAGCCCACACTCACTCTTAAGACTTTCCTGACAAGCAGACGTCCTCAAATATTTCAAGACACGTCCTTCCATGACAGTCACAGATGTACAGATAAAAGGAGACCGAATGCAAACTGTGCCACCCTGAAACAAACAAACTATGTACACTGCACTCTCTCCTTGTGTACACAAACACTCTGTTTAAATACCAAGCGGGTAGACTTTGCTTTTTAAAGATGTGTTGCAGGGTGGGTAAATATCAGCAGCTGAAGATGAGTTATCATTAATCAGGGTTCTCCCCAGGATTTGTCTAGACCCAAATTTTGGACGTTTGGCCAAAGCACGCTGAATTGAAACGAGGTACTAGGAATGATTTCTACTTTGTGTTTATCTTGTTTTAAAGACCCTACTGTTCAATCTGAAGCATGTTAAATGGTTTTGTCTTGATGATTTTTGTGAATTTGATCCCCCCAAAAGGAAAAAAGAAGTTAGAATTGTTTTTGCATATCGGCCAAATTTTGTGTGTATCGGCATGTAGTTCGCACGTATTGGCTTGATACGCTAGAGCTAGCTCTAGTGCATGGGGAGAACCCTGGCTGTTGATTTTTAAGCTGGAAGCTTTACTTGCTGTTTCACGAATACTAATACTTCTTAGTGGGTCAGGGCTCGATTTCACAAAACACTAAGATTCATCTTTAAAAGATGAATTGTCAATATTGCCATAATGATTTGTATTGTGACATCACACTTTACTTAGCAATCAAGAATTGATACACAGTTCCATCTGCCCCAGTTGGGGAAATAGACTGTGCAAGTCTTGCGCATATTCAAACTTCCGGGACCAAGTTGGTCCCAACCATATGGAGTTTTAAGAGTGGCCGATTTTGTTTCTTTAACTACTTTAGTTTAACATAGTTTATGGCTATAAAAATTGTATCATATTGTTGGGAAAGTAAAAATTTAGCTCAACAAAGGAAACCAAAATAAGACCCGACCTCCATTTCCAGTTACTTGTAAACAATTGAGAATTTTGCCCAACTGACATTTTTTTATCTTTAAACCACGTACATTGCTTTAATGTGTGAAGGAAACAAACTCGCGTACTTTAACGGGTCCCTGTGTTGGAGTACGTGCGAGAATTGCACAGTCTATTGTCGCACAAATACGGGAGTGATTGGCAAGAGGGGTTTCTAAAAAATAAGCGTCCTTGTCCCAAGCTTTCATTTTGTTTTAATGTCAATTTAAAAAAAATACTTGCACTATATATAAAATTGAGATTGTATTTATAAGAAGTTGCTTCTGGGTTTTTTTTTATTTTCAAGAATTTTTCATAAAGAGAATTTAAAAACAAAATTTTATTTCCTGGGGAAAAATATATTGTTTTTTTGTTTTTGATACTCGCGAGATTAGCAAAGTCTATTGTGCCTTAAAGGCAAAGTTTATCTTTGGTTTTTAGAACCGTTCGATTGTTTTAATCCTATATAAATGTAGATACAATAAAACTAACCTGTGAAAATATCATTTCAAAAGGTGGTAGCGTTTTTGAGATATTGCCAAAAATACGGAGCGGTTATGTCCACGCAGGAAGAATAATCCGCAATTTGAATACACAGTCTGAGAAATGTTTCTGACAAAAACGCTTTTCAGATTCAAATTTTTTCTGATAAACACTGATATATTTTCCATAACCACATTACTCCGAAGTAAAATGATTCTTAAAATGTTTTATACTATCGAAAGTTGCTGTACTTCTAACCAAGTAAGTTTTTATTGCCATTAATTTTAAGAGTGATTACCAAACGTATACCTTCCCTTTCGGTATGTCATGTGAAAGATACTTGTATTTTGCTATAGGGCATTTGCAGATTTTTCATTTCTAAAAAATATCTATAGGTTGGATAACAAGCAATTTTTAAAATGGCTGTAAAATTACTTGTTATCATAATAGAACATAGCGTGTATTTACATTGTCAGATGTTTTCAGAGTCACAGTATGTGCAATAAAGATTAACAGGTGCAAATTTTCATCTAAAGTATCTCGAGTTTGCTACAAGCAAATTCTATGGATCATGCACTTTTATAAAGAAAATGTAATCTCTTTTAAAACATTAATGTCATAAGTTACTTGTCGTTGGGGAATAAAGTTACATTCTTTAGTTAAACAAGTTAACTTTCCTTCTCAAGCTTATGCAGTTAGTTACAAAGACCTACAAATTGTCATGACTGACGCAACTTGAAATACCGGTGTAGCTGGTGTACTGCACAGTGCAGGTTTATGGATCAAACGGCTTCTGCAGTGGAGCTGAATATTTTCTCTTTTCATTGGTGTAACATGAATGCTGATTGGTTAATTGCAACCAGTTACCTTTTAACAGGACAGAAAATCATATCCAATGGAAAAGAATGTTTCATAGTATACAAATATTGACTGCTTCAAGTGGCGTAGTAAAACTAGTCACTTCGCCTCGGGAAGATAGGCGAAGCCGGAGAGAGTGACTAGTTTTACTACGCCACGAGACAAAGCAGTCAATATTTGTTTTATAACACCTCTTCCTTTGATTCTATCTGTATACTTTAATCAAATTAATTCACACTTATGTACGTGGCAATCAATCGTCAAACAAGAACTGTAAAATCTGGGTACCAGACTACTGCTGTTACGTTCGTTCTTTAAACCGTATTTCAAACGCACACATTTTGTTCATTACACCGGGTTGGAGGTTGTCAAGCAGCTTGTTTAAATCAATGTTTGAAGTCAATGTAGTCAGGGTACCAGGGTATCCATTCACTAGTGCATCGGTCGCTAGGCTATCGTTGAATAGTTCGTTTGGTCAGTGAATATGTACAAGAGTAAAAATACACAATACCATGTGACACGCTCTCAGCCAATCAACAGGTAGAATCAAAGGAAGGGGTGTTATAACATGGGATAGAGGTCAGAATACGCACTGTGTGTGCATTATACGTGTACATTACAACGTGCACACATACACACAGCGCATCATTATTTGAGCGCTTCTCACGCACTTAGTCCCAGTGTGCTGTCCCTTTAGGGAATTATTTTTTTGACGAGCCCTCCGTGAAAATAGAATCAGCAGAAATGAGTCTGAGTGGCGATTGTCGTCAGAGAATATAAAGTGTTCCTACAGCATGGATGGAGGCGGTGTTTCTCTTTATGTGAGGGCTTCTAGCAGATGAATAATGGAAATGATCTTAAGTGGCACTGATTAAATGTTCATGTGATGCGGAGAGTTTGTTACAAGACTATTTTTTTTTCTTGTTGGGGCTATAAATACCGCGTGACGATGAGAGCTCATTAAAGATTTAGAACTACTATTTAATACGCGGGGGGGGGGAAATGTCGTTAAAGATATGTTTAATATGAAATATTCAGGCGAGTACGTCCATTGTGGAGAAAGGGCTTGAGCTGTTCTTCCTTCAGGAGAGTCTATTAATTACAGTCACCCTAAGCTCATCTCTCCTGTGAAGAGGGTTTCCGTCTGAGACAATTGTTTCATCTCCGAGGCTCGGCAGCAAAGAAATCCTGTGTGCCATCAAAGAAAGAGGATAGCGTTTGCAGGGGATGGGGGGGGGGGCTCTCTGGATTCACTACTGCAACGCAGGGATGGGGGTGGGTAAAAAGGGCATGGGGAACCTTTCCATCCCCCTTCCCCCCAAAAAAAAAAAAAAAAAAAAAAAACAAAAAAAAAAACACAAAAAACAAAAACAACAAAACAACCAAAAACAAAAAAACAATGACAATGGCACAGGTCTTGGATTGAATACCACCCGAGTAATATGCTCGGGTTTTTTCTTCACAGGACTCGGGGGGGAAAAGTACTGCGTAAACAATGCTTACCATACATTGGTGTATGGGTAAAACAATTATCCCACAATATTTAAAACTTTTTATTTAGAAAACAGGAGAAGTTGCTATCAGGAATCATCTCAGAGTGCGTCACAGAGCATGTAGAGTCAAACATTTTCCCAGGGCCCTTAAGCGTGCCCCGGACCCCATGCCCTAAGGGCTTCGCACTCGCATTGGTTTCCGCCCCCAAGAACCAACCCTTAATTTTCAGAGTTGGAGAACACTGGTGTTCTTGTTTTGTTTGATCAACCTTTTACATGAAGCAACCTGTGAAAATTTGGGCTCAATCTGTTTTGTGAGTCAGGAGAAAATAGTGAAAAACCTTTTTCAGTATGTAAACACATTGTCCTTAATTTTGGTTGTAACAACCAAAATCAGCTGTTGCGTTTTTTTAAGGTTTTCAGATATAGTTTTCTTGAATATGATTTCATTTCAGAAGGGAATATTTCACAGAAAAAATGGTTCTAGTATGATCTTCATAATTAGCTTTCATACTAGAATTAAACAATTATTCTCTTAAAGAATTTCACACGCGTTTGTTACTCCTTTGCTTCTAAGGAAAAAACAAGGATGCGGCATTCAAAGACTGACTCAGTGTGTCAATGCAGCCGTGCATCTTTGTATTATTTAGACGGTACAGGTATACATTGTGTACTGTATAGAATTGCTAGAAAAATGAGATAATTGAAGTGCTTGCAAATTACCTTTCTAGCCTTGAAACAGCTCGACTCCATTGAAATAATTGGATTTTCACAAGAGTTACAAAAAAGGTTAAAGTACTGCTATTACACTGGCCATGTAAATTGTTTCTACATCCAGTATTTGTGTGGCGGTGTTGTCAGATGAAGAATATCACTCGTTTGGGGACACCTTTTGGCATGCTACCCTAATCTGGGTATTCTTGTCAATCCCCTGTTGGAACCTAATTCTCCCAAAGAGCGGTATCTATGGTCCCCAAACAGGCAACCCTGGAATAACGAATTACACAAAAGTATACCCCAATTGGGTAATACCCTGACTGGAACTCCTTTTTCCCAATGAAGGTATATCAATTGCCACAGGCAGGGAATGATTTCTTCCAGTATTTTACATAGCAAAATATGTACATGAACTCAAACTTGGTGTTCCTCAGGGATGCGTCATTGGTCCATGTGTCTTCAGTTTAATACTACTCAGACTTTATTGGTCAAATTATTCTTTCATGTGTCACTCTCTTCAGTCCACATTTCTGCCGATGATGACTTTTGGGTATCAATTGTTACATTTTGTGGCGCATTTTGCTATGCTACACAAGGGAAATCAGACATTGACTGGTGACAAAATAGAATGTATTCTTCATTTGTGGACATCTCGACTTTGGTATTTCTATCCAAATTGTGTGCAGCACTTATGTACTTAAAGGTAGGGTCATATTTTGGTAATGACCCCCGAAAATATTGAATAATTTATATCCCAAAGCCTACTTGTTATGAAAATGGTATGGCACTTAGTAAGTATCCTGTGAAAATAGTTCCTCTGAATTAGTGCCCACGTTGATTAGAAATCAACAAAAGTATGTCAAACAAATTTGAATCTCCAAAGATCGCCTGCAGACGACTTTTGGAAATTTGTGGTGTCCGTTTGAATGCTGCCCTCAATACAGCCAGAGATAAGGTTGGTACCCGCTGTCACCTCGCAAAATGTTGATGGGTTCAACGCTCTTGATGAAAATACCGTGACATTTTTTTGCCCTTTTCTAGCCAAAAGCATGCACTGACTTTATTTAGCTGAAGCTTTCAAATGTGACTTTTATTGTGTCATTCTTGATTATTTTTGCCAATAAATCCGCGTTATGATGACAAAAAAAAAATGATGAACCTATCCTTTAAAACTATGTACACTCTTTCTCAAATGGCCCTGTTGCGTTGGAGATTTTTATTCAAATAATAAGCTGAGGTGATTTTTATCAAGGAAAAATTGTTTTGCCCGTACAAGAGTGAAGCATCAAGCCTGCACCCAAATGTATGTACATGTACCTGGAGTCCTTGTCGTACGTCGCTGCATGAAGTGGTAGACGTCCGCTGCGGTCTGCAATAGCCTGTTTACCGCCGCTGCGTAGCAAGTAAACCACTCCATGATGCCAACCCTGTCAAAGAAACGAAATATCAAGAGTCTAGTCAAATGAAAACTAAATAATGGAACAGAGCCCAATTTCATAGATCTACTTAAGGGCAATTCTACGGTTACTCACGTTACGTTTTTGATGTACATGTACTTTGAGATTCCTTGGGCTGTAACTACCCTACTGAAAAGGTTTAATAACTGTTATCTCCATGGTAGCTAGAGTAGACCTAGACCTACTTAAGCACTAAAGATGAGATCCAGAAAAATGTGCCATGTATGAGATACAAGACACACAAAATTGGTTACTCACATTACGCAAATGTCAAAAAATGTAACATGAGTAACCATTGTTGTGTGTCTTGTCATACATGACACATTTTTCTGGATCTCATCTTTGGTAATGAAGTAGGTCTAGGTCTACTCTATCTACCATGGGGATAACAGTTATTAAACCTTTTTAGTAAGCAGGTAAACTATTTTCCAATATCCCCATCAGTTCTTAAAAAAACCTTTGAAGAAACTACCCTGAATTTTTTTTAAATCAAATTAACAAAGATACTGGACCTTGGTGGACAAATATTATTATAATTTTTAACAAATATTTCTGATAATGAACGAACTTAATCCCTGTAGCTCGCAAGCCTGAGGTAGCCTGTCTGAGGTAGCCTGTAAACAAGAATGCTTGCTATGTGAACCAGAAACACTGGGGTCAACCCCTACTCTTCCACGATGAGTGTTCTGGGTTCTTTTACGTACACTTCCGATCCTAGTACACCGGACCTATGGCTTAATGTCCCATCCGAAGGACAAAGCAATGGTAAAGTATCTTGCTCAAGGACACAATTGCCAGGACCAGGGCTTGAATCCACACTCTGCTGCTGATCAGAAACACCAGAGCTAGAGTCTGGTGCTTTTAACCACTTCGTCACGACATGACCATACAACCATAAACCGATGTGTACACATCTCATAAATTTTACAAGAATGCCATAGTCCTTGTACAATGTATAGGCCTACATGTACATGTACATGTACATCAACCTTCATCTATGACTAAAGGGTGCTCTACATTGAAAATTGTGTAAATTCAAAAGGTCTCATGTATGTCTTGTGTTTTGGCAAATTTTCCAAAGTTCTGACTTGGGTAGGAAACAGTATCCAGTATTCACCCAACACTAATACCCATCACTAAAATAGAACAACATTATATTGAAATGTCAAGTCTGAAATTTTTGATTTTGGGGCAGAACACATCCAGTTATATACATGTAACACCCCTTACAAAGATTCTGCCTTTGGATTGGTTTAGAGCGCGTCACATGATATGTCTTATTTTTTACTAGAAAGCCGCGCGAATGAGACGCACTAAACATGCAGCAAAAATGCACTATACCCGTGGCAACCAATGCGCATACCCATAGCAACCAGTGTACTACACCCATAGCAACAGCAGCGTTTTGGTACCTACATGTAAGACGTCTTGGCACAATGTATGTTTTGTGTGTTATAAAACAAATATTGACTGCTTTTACTCGAGCTACGGTTAAAACTACAACTCCCCGGGCGGTCCATTTTTCCTCGGCTTCGCCTCGAGAAAGTCGAATGTGCCGAGGATCACCTCGTGAGTTGTAACTTTAACCAAAGCACTCGCGGCAGTCAATATTGGTATATACTATCCTCTTGTTTAAAATAAACACAGTTAGTGTCGTGCATCTACATTTATTTTTCCTAAATGTTTAAGGAACTATGTGACTTGTGAACTTCATTTCCACGTTTCCAAGGATTCCAATCCAAATTGAGAATCGTAGAGCTATAAAGTACAGGGTACCCGCGATCATCAGCGCCGGCTCTTCGTTTAACGTGTGTGTATCTTCAGCCGGAGGAGGAGCAGATGTCAACACAATTTCCAAGGTTAAAAATAGAACGCTCTACCCAGTCTCGATAGTCACCATGTGGCGGTACATCCTTTGTGAGCTCGGTGTCTCCGAGTGTTTTTAGCGTTACAATGCAAAGTATAATAATAATAATAATAATAAAAGTGGCTTCTTATATAGCGCTCATATCCGTCACTCAGTGACGCTCAAGGCGCTTCAACATTCAGTATTTTTTCTGCAAGGTATTGTGAAGCCATGCTTTGAAGTATTAGACCTATTCCTTTACATAGCACAATGTAATGGTTTACAAGGTGCTGTGGCGCATTACATGTACATGTATGCTGCCAATCAAACCAGGAACACCAAGGCGAACTCCTTCTCTTTTCGATAAGTGCACTGAGTTCTTCTATGTGCATTACACAACACACGGGACCTGATATAATGGTTAAAAGTCCTGCTTAAGAGCACAAGTTTCTTGACTGGGACTTGAACCCACACTCTGCTGATCAGAAACACCAGAGCTTGAGTCCGGTATTCTTATCCACTCGGCCACGACACGCAAATATATAACATGCCTACTTTGATGTTAGCACACTGTCCGGACATGTTTCTCAGAACAATTTTGACATCCTTTACCATGAAAACATTCAAAAATGTATGGCCTCATGTAATTTTGAACCTACATTTCAAACCTGCATCTTTTGGCCGAGAAAGACTCTGCTAAGTCGAAACATCAGGCCATTAGCAATGTTTGCCTTTGTACCACAAGTCATATTGACAGATGTAAAATTTGCATCAGAGATAAAGAATAGCCTTTGATTTTACCCATACATGTTTGTATGGCACTGTATACTCTGTACTTTTCCGAGTTCTGTGGAAAAAAAAACCACAGGCATAATACTCGGGTGGGATTTGAACCCACGACCAATGCCATTCTAAAGCAGAAATTGCCCGGTAGCTAGAGGCAGTTCATTTTGGACATTTCGGTTGGTAATATTTTAAATAATAATAATAATAATAACTACTGTAGTTCATATATACAATAACGAATCAATGCGCTTTATATTAGTGCGCTGGTCATTGGGCCAATAGCATTCCTATAATCTTTCTCAGCTCCCTGGGGAGTGTGCAGCCCGGGCTGCTGTGGCGCTTCAAAGGCTTTTTTTAAACACAATATCAACCTCTACCCTCGCAGGTACCCATTTATACCCCTGGGTGAAGAGAAGCAATTATAGAAAAGCATCTTGCTCAGGACACAAGTGTCATGACCGGGATTGAATCCAATGCTCTAAACCGCTCGGCCATGACACCCTACACTTTATACAACAGCTAGTTCCTCATTGCCATTTCTTATTTCCTTTTTTTGTTTACACACACAAAAAATCATAAAGAATATTTCTTAAATTTTTGCATTCTTTACTAAGTGGTGCCACCAGTGTACAGTTCGTGCGGAACAATTTTGTGAGTAGACTTTCCCTTTCGTCAAAGCAAGTTACCTTTGTATTGTTAGTTTCGCACGCAGACAAGTAAATCATGCACACAAGCGATGTGTCAACAACTCACACACTCCAATATACGATGTACAAGTTAATTTTTAACGTGATGGTATGGGCAACGACACAAATAATGAACTTTCCTTGCACTCATTTCACATGTTTGCGTTCCGCAGTCGACATTTAGGGCATGAAATGTCAACTCGTTTTTGTGGTTGACCTATGGATTGGACGAGTCAAACTAGATATTATCAGGTGCATCAATCTGAACATTTGTCAGCTCAAATGTGACCAGTAACAGTATCTTAAAAAACACAAATGTCAAAATAGGCAAACATTTCCGCAAACTGCATGAACAGACTGGCCGTCATATTCACGTAGCTGATGCTGCACTTATTATAGCATCCGACGGAGTTGATTAAACCAAAGCACACACACAAAAATAAATTTTAAAAAGGAATTTAAAATATCAAATCTCGGCTGACGAGATGTTAACCTTGAGATGAAGCACCTTGCTAAAAATCTCGCTGTCTCGGGTCGTTATTTTAGCACAAGGTTGGCATGAAATGGCTCTTGAGAAAGAAAAAAAAATACTCCTGCCAGCTAGAGCAAGATTTTTGAGCACCCTCATATGAAATAGACATCTTGGGATACTGCAAACACTTCCGTAAGCTTGAGGGTGAAATAAATTGAGTTAAAATGTCAGACCTTGGTGTTTATTCTTGACAGATTGCAGTAAATTGTTCAATTGGCGCTGGGTACAATGTACATCTCTAGGAGGAATGGGGCACTATGGCGAAAGCAAGGAGAACCCACTGAAGTTGCTCTGAATGTACACGTACATGATATTGCAGAGCCGTCATTTTGTATTTGAGAGGGCGAGGCCGTCAACATTTTGCAAAGGGGACTTCCATTGGAAAATCGTGCAGTCTATCCCACGGGGAACTTTTGAAGGGGCACCAGGGCCAGGACCAGGGGCAACAGAGGCAACAGCCTCTGTGAAGACCATGGCCTCTGTGTAATTCCAGGCCCTGTACTTGGTTAGGTCGAGTCCTTATTGTACAGTATCTCACTACAGAGGTACAATACAGAATAAATAAACTCAATGACTTTAAAGTAAACCCGGACTTAGAGTGTTCACTTGTGAACACAAATATAGAATATTGCCACTTTGATCTACACAGTTCATTTATCTATAATCTTCAGCTCCTTAACTCCCTCGAGTGATTTTACTCAGATCCTTCCTCCCTTGAACAAAACAACACAATAATTGTGGTCATTCAACACCAAAACTATTAAACCCTGATTGTGGTGGCATGCCTGATCCCTTGTAAAGCAGAATCAGTTTCCCAGTGCAGTCCCAGTCCACTACAATTAAACAAAACGCCTCTTTTCCTGACGACGGACAGAGAATACTGTTGAGTCCATCGATTCCTTTCAGAAGCACACAAACTCAAAAGAGAGATTTCGCTACATGGTGTCCCCGCAAAACTCTTACATCACAAACAAAACTTGCAGTTTGATTTTGTATAGGTTGGGGATAGTTAGGGTTAGGCAGGAACAATTTTCTATTGTTACGGAAATAACGAAAAACTTATCAATAAAGAGAAGTGTACACGTACTGTGTCATCTGTTATGCATTGAATAATATTGAAACGTACTAACTTTGGGGACAGCTACAATCCTGGGCATAAGCTGGGGTGGTTACTATCGTTATTATTATACTCATTATTATGATTTATTCTGACAAATTTCAACTACATTTAAAACGAAACAATACAAGAAAGTGATATTTGTTACTGTTCTGTTACTAATGATGTAATGGAACAGTAAGAGAAAGGCAAGAACAACTATTGGAATCAGATGACAAGACACACTCAGTCTAAAATGGCCAGGATTAATAAAAGTGAACCAAACCACTGTGACTCAAAAGCCTATTAATCCAATCTTAAAATGGGAAATGAATCCTAAACAAACGAATCTAAAATGACAACAACTTTGGGCAGGGGAGTGGGGGACGGGGGTAGGAATGTTTATTGCCAGGTGGCCCAAGCATTTTGGCCTGGACTGTAGCTGATGTTCCAGGAGGTCCTTCACTGTTCTACGTGCCTTGAAAAGATCCCGAATACTGAACGCCCTATGGTCTCCCTAATTGTCTTATAGGTTCAGTCCTAAACTTTTTCTCTCTGCAGAATTCTCTAAATATTCAAACGTCTTGGTCTTTGATTTGAAGAAGCTGCAGTGTGTCTGCGTGTGTGATGCATCCATCATCCATCCCTATTGTTTGTATCTAGCTTGCAGAGTAAATAGACCACAGATTCTGAATGGTACTCACCCCCCTGAGCGATGTTTGCCAACACCGTTTTCAAGATGGCTGTCATACGCCCAATGCCTAGCAACCATAATTGGGATGTAATTATTCTACGCTACACACATGGGAGGAAATGTTCTTCGGACTAGGAGCGTGACCTTAGCTTACTCAGGGGGGGGGGAGGGGAGGGGGGGAACAGTTATTTCGATGGATAAAAATGGGATTTGTTTAATGTGTACCACACAATAAACCCAGGCATGTATTGAATGTACACAACATCTGCTTCAGGTTTCACACTTATCACAGCATGTTGGTACCATTATGGGTATGTCGTTTGACATAATTAAATTGGTGTTTGTACTTTGCGTACTGTAGGTCTATTGTAGCTGCAGAATAGCATCCCAATTCCTCGAGATTTTCCATCAACATCGGAACATTTGTCTTCAAGTTGCACGGCCCGTCTTTTTGCCAAAAGAAATTTTACGATTGTTTTCTTTGAACGAGTTCTGACGGATGTTTTGAAATGAAAAAACATACAGAAAACATTCACATACCCCACGAACAATGCAAAAAATACATATCATATGCAAAAATGTTGTATACATGTATGGCTGATGGATGTGATTTAATTTTTAGTTTTTTAATGAACTACCACTTATCATTGTCAGATTGTTTTGTGCAACACCTTAAATGAAAGCTTATAACTTTCTTGAATACAAACAAAATATCTATTTATATCTAAGTTCTTTTGTCAAATCAGCCACCGGAAATCGGACCTGGCATCATTAATTTAGACCCCCCCCCCCTCCCCGCTCAGGCCCCTCCCTCATTGCTCCTTTTATTAAGATTAAGAACGGAGACTAAAAAACTTGTAGCAACGTGTGTAAGTACTCCAGCACTGGAAATCTGAGATGGGACTATTGTTTTGTACTGTTGTACTTGTTTGTGATGGCTGACTACATGTAAGTAATACATACATCATGTAGACATGCAGAGTACACTGCTCGAAACGTAGATACCATGCAAGCCAACAGCTCTTTTCAAAGCTCCTCCCAAAAGAGATTTACACATGGTTGTGCCCACAAAAGTCATGAATTAATACATGTAGTTCATTCTTATTAATAACAGTGAATACCCATAGCCCAATAGCACTGCCTTAGAGCCAAGAATATAGCAAAGACATAGCATGGTGCTAACGGCTTACCGGCAGATGATCTGCACTGGACCCCTTTTCTTTCTGATGTGGTAGTCTGAGTGCAGGCAGGCACTACATTTACATGTATGTAAATGCATGGTGAGTGTAGCATTGCGGTTGATTGTGTATTGTATTGACCGATTGGAGAAAGACATTTTTTCCAGCGGAAATTGAAAAGGACTGATGCTAAACAACATTTTTTTTAGATAGCCTAAAGTACCCCATCAATATCTGTGATTAAAACAAATTTAAAAAAAGATCAAAGCTTGAACAAATTCGAAAAGTTTACATGAAATTAATAAGTGCAAAATACAAAACAACCCCATACATGTACATGTACAATAATATGAGCGACCTACATGTAGTTCTGGAGACAGCTTTACATAAATTACAAGTTAACAATGGAATATAAATCTGTACTATCACACAAATGGTCGGAGTACATTTGTACAGTATATACAATAATTGTACTGTCCTTTTGGTTGGTAAGCAGTTTGCAACAGCTAATTCTATTTTCTCAATAATTGTAAGGGTCTACCTTAATACACCAACCCTTTAATCCAACCCATCTTTGTCTTGTTCCCTGTCAACCACAGCAATCATAACCACTGGTTTTCATTTTGGAACCTGACTATTTTGCCCTTCCTGCCTTGATTTGATCACATTAATTTGAATGGGAGAAAAATAAGATGGTTGCATCATTACAAAGGTCTATACACCAATGTAAAGCAGCATTTCTGCTACATTGAACACTAACTGCTTTTAGCAGAATCTTTCAAAAATACAATTATGATTTGTTGCTGGCACAGGCAGGTTTTTGTAAAAGAGCACAATTGTTAGAGTGGATCTTTTGGATATCTCTATCTTGTTAAGTCTAACCTTTTTGTCTGGTTACAGCAAGCAATTTACAAACATGTATGGATTTTTGTCAGAGCTAGTATAATGTTCTCCTTAACCAGTTTGCTTTTGGATCAAACTTCTGTTCTCATTACCTGTGCATGATTATTTTCAGTCATATGAGGGATAATGGCAAAGATGAGGGATCCTGATCGAGATGAGGGATGGTGACCAAGATGAGAGATCGTGGGCAAGATGAGGGAACGTGGCCAAAATGAGGGATCGTGGCCAAGATGAGGGATCGTGGCCACGATGAGGGACAGTGGCCGAGATAAGGGACTGTGGCCAAGGTGAGGGATCGTGGCCAAGATGAGGGATGGTGACCAAGATGAGAGATCGTGGGCAAGATGAGGGATTGTGGCCAAGATGAGGGATCATGGCCAAGATGAGGGATCGTGGCCACGATGAGGGAACGTGGCCGAGATAAGGGACTGTGGCCAAGGTGAGGGATTGTGGCCAAGATGAGGGATCGTGGCCAAGATGAGGGATCATGGTGGCCAAGATGAAGGATCGTGGCCGAGATGAGGGATTGTGGCCAAGACGGGACTGTGGCTAAGGTGAGGGATCGTGGTCAAGGTGAGGGATTGTGGCCAAGATGAGGGATCATGGTGGCCAAGATGAGGGATCGTGGCCGAGATGAGGGATTGTGGCCAAGACGGGACTGTGGCCAAGGTTAGGGATCGTGGTCAAGGTGAGGGATTGTGGCCAACATGAGGGATTGTGGCCAAGATGAGGGATCGTGGCCAAGATGAGGGATCGTGGTGGCCAAGATGAGGGATCGTGGCCGAGATGAGGGATTGTGGCCAAGACGAGACTGTGGCCAAGGTGAGGGATCGTGGTCAAGGTGAGGGATGGTGGCCAAGATGAGGGATGTGGCCAAGATGAGGGATCATGGCCAAGATGAGGGATCATGGCCAAGATGAGGGATTTTGGCTCAGATGAGGGATCATGGCCAAGATGAGGGATCATGGCCAAGATGAGGGATTTTGGCTCAGATGAGGGATCCTAGCTTTGCGTAATTCCAGGCCTGGTGTGCATTTTCACAACTTTAGAACACCACACAGGTTTCTTCCCAGCATAAATACCTATGTGAATATGTTGTTCTATTATAATAAAAATTGTACACGCATCCCAACTAACATTCGGAAGGGTTTTCCAGCTGTTTAACGCTAGCATGACTTTTGTTTTATTCAAACCTAATTTTCAATGTTTCACTTCAGAGGACTGTAATACAATGAATGCCTTTCATGATGAAATATGGATAACCTACGTTTTGTTACTGAGTAAATTTGTCGATGCGAAAAATATTCCTAAAAATGCCGGCGGATGAATTTGAGATCCCCAATGAACAATTTGATTAAAAATACATACATGTACATGAAGCTGCATCACAGAGAGGACCTCGTGGTTGTGAATCAGCTTGTTTTCTGTTGCACTGCCGTGCGTAATACCCCCATTCCCCCAGCGTATTTACTCCCAGATATTTGTATTAGGCACGTATGGAACAATTCATTCGTGACAATTGAAATTATTGGTGGGGGAGGGGAGGTTAAGGGCATGCAATCCAACTGAGAGAAATTTGATTTTCCCGGTATGCAGAGGGATGGCCCATTTGCTTCCAACCACTGAAGGCCAGTGCTGAATTCAACGTAGCAATCGCTGTTGAATCAACTCGGCGATTAGACACTGTGTACATTATTTACTCCAAAACATGAACAAACTTGTGATGAAGGAAAAAATTTTGATTATTAATCATGCTTCCAACCATTGAAGGCCAGTGCTGAATTCAACGTAGAAATCGCTGTTGAATTAACTCAGCGATTACACACTGTGTATTATTCACTCCAAAATATCAACAAATTTGTGAAAAAATGTCGATTACTAATCACGCTTGTGTACATGTTGTGACAAATTTGATGCATTTTTAGAGTGAGACGACGGATTGATCACTGAACTGTATCCACAACATGTTAATACATTATTGCCCCTTGACATTTTTGTTGTGGGTAAATTTAAATATACTACATGTATTCATATCTCGTGTGTAGACAAATCTATCCAGGTCAATGCTGTGTACCACGTTTTTCTGCCTCTACTAGGATTCATTTACACTCGCGTACTGGTACGCGCAAGCTTGAACTCATTGCAAGCTGGTTAGCGACCTCAAGATGGGCAAATCCTGGTACTATTTTGCCATCACGGTACCATTTTGCAAAATTTGAATTGGGCATGATGAGGTGTTCACGGCCTCTTACGTATAAATGAAAAAGCTTGCCTCGAACCATGTGATATTGCGACTGTATCTTTATGTCTGAGGAATTTAAATTTGAAGGTAGTGTCATAGATTGATTTTTGTCAACATAATGCTGACTTATTGGCAACATTTTCAAGAAAGATAAATTAAAAAATACATGTGATAGTTTCAGCGAATACAGTGTCTACTTGTTGAGAAAACAGCAAAATATTGTCACTGTATTTTTCACAAGAGCGTAGAATCCATCCACGCTCAGCGAGGTGACAGCGGGTACCAACCGCATCTCTGGCGGCAGCATATCAAGAACGGACACCAGCCCCAGAAATCTGAGAAACGATTCATGCATGAACCGTTTCTCAGATTTAAATGTTTTTATTGATTTCTAGTCAGCAGGAGCATTTCAGACAATATAATTCTGCAGGATACTTTAAGCTTTCGGATGGAAATAAAAAAAATAAAAAATTCAAGGTCATCACCAAAGTATGACCCAACCTTTCTAGGCAGTGGATACTTTGGGTAAGTACTCAAGAAATACTCACTGGGTGAGGGGCATCTGAGAGCTGCTGATAGTATAAGACATTTTTGAAAAAGAGGTAATTTCTCACTAGAAAATATTTGAATCTGATTGAAATTACACAATTCTATGCAACACGGGTGTTTTTCTTTCATTATTTTCTTGCAACTTCAGATGACCAATTGAGCTCAAATTTTCACAGGTTGTTATTTTATGTATATGTTGGAATACACCAAGTGAGGATACTAGTCTTTGACAATTACTAAAAGTATATCCTGCCTTTAAGCGGTAACTTGTGACTAAGCAAGTCATTGTACCAGACGGTATTCAAATGTAACTCATTAATGGCTTATTGCCTCCCTGCCCCTTGTCATCGACATAGTGCCCTTTGAATTAAAAGGTTCCAGTAGAAATTTACATTTCCCTCACTGAGGTGCCCTTTACCAGGGAAGAACTGCCTTGCCCTTGGGGCCTCGTCACACAGGGCAATTTTTACAGACAACCAACTGCACTGCATGCAAAATAAAAGACTGGGGGTAGCACAACATAAGTTTTTTGTTAGTGTCTTAGTGTCCCAACACAATTGTATAAATTGACAAGTGAATGTTTCATCTTCATAGAGATTGCCTGGAACTGATTGCCTGTAAATGGTCTCGTGTGACATGGCCCTTTTTTTCAAGAACGAAAAAATCAAGCCCGATGGCTGTGCATATTTACACGACATCAGCCAATTGTACACTTGGCTTTCGTTGTGTGCTGACTTTGCTTCTATTGAGCTATTCCCAATTATTGAGTCTTTTTTTTCAACCGGCAAGAGTACAAATCATGTTGCCATGGTAACCTGGCATGCTTCCACACGGACGGACGGTACCCCATTATGATGAGCAAGAAAATTAGCTGCCAGTACCTGCACGCCAAGGTTGTTTGATGTGCAGTGAATGTGTCATGCATGAAATGCACGGTACATGTACAAGTCAAACTCATAGGTGCAAAATAATGTCACACACGAGCAGAGGAGGCGACCACCAATTGAACAAAATGTCAAGCACACTAAAAACAGTAAACAGCGTACGTATGTTTAACAAACAAAACCTTTTCTACGATGGCTTTTATTGTACATGGGCCCTACATGTACATGTACCGTGTTACTGTAACAGAGTTCTCCCCAGGATTCTTCAAAACTGTAGGGCATTCTGGGACCCAATTTTTGCTCAAGGATTGGCTAAAGGATGCTAAATTGAAACAAGGTCTTTGGAATGTCTACATCTCCACTTGGTGTTTATCATGGTTTTAAAGGCCCTACTGTGCATTCTCAAGCATTCAAAATGATTTTTATCCGTGATGTTTTTCGTTAAGTTGTATTTTTTAAAAATATTTATTTGTTTATTATTATTTTTTTGCGTATTGGCCGATATGTGCACGCATCGGAACAAAACTGTGACATGTAACAGAATGTTGTCATGTATTTTTGTCCACTGTACATTTCAAAAGCACATGAGGATTGTGGTTGAAAAAAAAGGTAAATGAAAGAGTATTTTAAGAAACTGGTGGAGATAACTCCAATATTTATATGTATGTAACGAGGACAGACATTTTTATCATTTGGTCGATGTATAGAAGTTCAGGGCTCAAATTTGGGGGGTACCGCAGGACTTTTAGCTCAGAATGTTTACTAGACCAGAGTTTTATTTACAAGACCAGAATCAAAGTGAGAAAAAAATAGAATCAAAAAGTTAACACAGTTGTATCATATAAACTGTTTCATTTGAACAAACACTAAGAGAAGATTGATCTCTTCTGTTTTAGGGGTGATACTCAGCAGAATTGAAAGATATTTATGAGACTCAAACTCAACATTTTAACATCTTTTTTTTAAACAAAGATATTGACTTGAAAAACACAAGACCACCGAACTTGTCCCTTTTTTTATTTACTGGCCCGATGCTGAAATTACTGGCCTCGGGCCAGCAGTCCAGTGTAAAATTTGAGCCCTGTAAGTTATGCTAAAGTTAATTGGTTGGCCCACTGTTGTCCAGAAACCAATTCTACAGACCGTTAGAGATGGTTACCAGCCAAAATTAAGAAAGCCCTTTCCCTGGCTATTTCAGACGTTATAAGTTCAAGAAACAAATTTATACATAGAAACGTGCACATAATTTTGCCACAAAATTGTATGTTCGTATGACTTATTTTCAATTGTTATTTCCTTAATAGACTGTGCAAGAAAACATCTCAAAGGAAGAACATGTTTTTTGTCTGAAATCAAATCTTTGTTTTACAAATTTATATATGAAAAAATCCGACAGACAAAATACTCATTACAATTTTTATTTAAAACAAATTATTTATTATTGAACCAAAGTTAAACCTTTGGGACAAGGATGCTTACTTGATTTAAACTTTTTAGAAACCCCTTTTGTAAATCCACACCCAAATTAGTGCAATCACTTAAAGCAGGTCTATACGCGAACACGGGACGGTCGCACAAGCGTAAAATTGACAGCAATGAAAAGGCTTGGCGTCTGGCATTTACATCATCTGGTGATTATAATTGCGCAACCTAGCGTTTACCAAAGTTTTATGATCAGGTAGGCAAAAATTCTTAAATTTTTGCATGTAACCAGATGCCGAGTTTAAGTTTATTTTCGGGTTTTCTTCGTTATTTTGTTGACTTGATTTAACTTTCATATTTTTTAAGCACTTAGTAATACATTCCCAACAACATATCATGGGCTCAGGACTATAAGGTCGTTAGTGCAGTTTGTATAGATTTCATAAAAATGGTTTTGCATATTTCGGAGCTCCTGGTAAATGATGTTTATTAATCAAGAGTAGTCTCAAAAAATTACTTTGGCAAAACGAAACATTCAACTTCTAAGAAAAAAGTACTTGTGGATTCTGCTTTATTTTTTTGAACTTATTTGCATTTTTCACTTAGCGACCTTTTGGTCATTACGGATTTGAAATTGCATTCAACGACCTTATAGCACTGAGCCGACAATATATACAATTATTCCAGGCCATAAAACTACGATTAACTAAAATAATTGACAAAACAAAATTTTGCCTATGATGTATGGTTGGGACCACAATGGGAATTAAAATATGCAGTCTATACCCACAGCCTCGGCAATATCTCAGTTTTACTGCTTACAATCTTTAAGAGTTAGGAATGTTACTAGCACAATATTTTGTAATTTAAAAAAATTCTTTCTTCACTTTCTAGGCCATATGTCTGTCTTTCTTATATGTATACAACACTTTTTTTCAAATGACATAGTAATTTCTTAAGGTCACGTATTAGTTGTTGTTTTTTTGCTATGAACAACCATGATGAACAGCTATGGAATGTACAGGAAAAAGACTGCATTTATAACAAAATATTTACTTTTGTCTCACTCTCCCATGCCTTTCTTACAAAGTTATATTTTGGCCCATTAGTGTGGAATATATGCCATTCACCAGTTACATGTATATTGAATAATGTCTGGTACACTGACTTGCTTTGTCACAAGTTACTGCTTATATTTGCATTCCTCAGACTATAGAGTCAGTTGCTATGTGGTTTGGGGCAAGCTTTTGTATAGCAACCTCCAGATAAGCAAACCCTGGTACCATCGTGCCAAACACATTCATTCAAATTTGTGTTTGGATGTTCGTCATCCCTTACATAACTACACGAAAGCTTACCCCTAACCATGAGACAAAGTGTCTCTGTAGTCGGATGAATTAAAATTTAAGCGGTAAGTTGCCACAAAGCAAGTCATTAGGTGTTCGGCTAACAGCCGAAAACCTATTGTTGCACCAGACATTATTCAAATCTAACCCGAAAACGGCTTACTGGCCATGTACAGTGTATGATCACATACATGTACACGTACATTTCTTCATAAAATACAATTGGCCTGCTCCAGTTTATCCACTTCATTAACCCTTTACAGATAGCTTGCAATCATCACCACACATGTACTCAAGTAATTTTCTACTCAATTTTTCTAAGCACAATGTATGGGAAAAGAATACAAAACAGAAATGTTGTCTTGTTTTTAGAAATGTATCTATAATGCTATTGATATTAACATGGGAATTGTTTTAAAATGTCAATTTAATATGTACCAGTATATGACGCCTGCTTTTTAACCTTTTTTGAAGGATTCACACTGCCTCTAGCTACCGGGCAAGCTCGGTGGTCTAGTAGTAAGACATCTGCTCTAGAATGATAAAGGTCGTGGGTAACATTCCTGTGGATTTGTTCCACAGGACAAGAGCCCTTTTCACACGACAAAGGCAAACTATGGTCCTCGAACTCATGCGCCAGTTGTCTTGACCATGGACGCTGGTCAAACTCCAACATGACCTTTCACAAGGTGCAGAAACCAACGTCGTCCCGTGTCACAGATCCTTCATCCTTTGGGTTGTCAAAGGTCAACATCGTTTATTGTCCGTCTCACTGGTATCCGCGCAGCTAGCATAAAAATCACTACTACATGTGTTGTTACCAATCATCTTGCATGCATGTGTGGATCATGGTTAATGTTCACAACGTTGCTTTTTTTGTGTGATTGGTCTCAAATCACAATTGTAGTCAGAAAAAGACTAGGGACCTGTGCTTGTGCAGAGCAGATTTCACACGATGTGGACTTGACATTGTTGTGTTCTTATAGGACCAAGGACCCCTGCTTATTTCCCTCGTGTGAAAAGACCTCAGGATACAGTGCTTAAACACACATCGATTTATGCATGAACCAAACAAAATATTTGTTAACCTTATGGGTTGAGTGGAAGTAGGTCAAATCTTGCGGCCATCTGTGGCAGCTATGAACATTCTGGTACAAGCCAATTGCAGCTGCTACGTACAGGTTCTAAGGGGTTGCATGAAAATGACAGATCGGATTGAAGGTTCCCTCTAGGTGTGGAGATGAAGCCAGCAGAATTGTAAGATGTTACATGTTAGAGCATGGAAGGATCGTAGACTTGGGCACTAACAAGGGCCGTGTATTTCATCTCTGTGATGGCAATTTTGGTGCTTTCAAGAAGATCTGAAAGCACAGGGAGATCAATGGAAAAAATCCTTGACTGACATCAGGAGAAGTCCTGGCCCCAATGTCATAGCGCTGCTTAAGTACAAAGAGCAGCTATAGAAGCACAACAAAATAAGGTTACCAGCCAAAATACCATGCCACATGTGCAATCTGTGACTGGTGTCCTGCCTAACCGAAATTTGTCAGCGATATTTTCTGCTTTAAATAGCTTCGTGAAATTAGACCCAGATAAATCAGATGTCTGGCCACAATTTCTAAAAGGTTACGGTTATAGGTAAAGCCGGAAATCCATGTGCCCGTCAGGCACTGTGCCTAATGCGAGGAGCGCCATCCTTTAAAACAAAAAAAACACGCCAAGCATTGCAAATGATTTTTTACAAATAACACAGTACGTCATACGGATATACATGGAATTGTGTGGGTTGCTTGAATGTATTTTCGTTTTTACACTACGCATTACAACAACGCAAGATGGACACATGGACTTTGGGCCTTATCCTGTTGCTCTATGATTCCAGACAGTTAAATTGACTACAAGGATTACAGGGGACTGTGTGTCCCAGATTGATCTCCTTCCGGAAAGCCTCATCTCTTGAACGGTTTACCGGACTCTTGAAAACCCATGTTGTTTTGATTTGTTTTGTTCACAGTGCTTCCAGTCCCCTTGGATAAGATGCTTTTATAAATTCCTGTTCTATTATTATTATTATTTCAAGGAGGAAGGCAAACCATGGCAAAATGAAGACAATTCATGCACTGTCCATGTACACATTCACATTCACACTGTTAATGTATTTAAAGTACAGTCCCAATTCCTTCTATCAATTGCCAAAATGAAGGATTCAGAAGAAGCTGGGCACTGCCACCTCCCACGCAGAAAATACAGATATTATGTACTGGTACATAGTGCCCTCAAGAAAAAGGGAAAACAATTTTTTGAATGGCCCCTGGGGCCCCCCAATGGAAAGAAATGCCCCAAGCCCTCATGCCCGCCAGTGAAAAAATCCTGCCAACTCCCGCTGCCAAAAGATAGTTGCTTATCAAGGGGTCAGGCACTCCAATCTTATCCAAGTCCAAACAGTTTGGTGTGGAGTTACCTACATACATGTAGGAGAAGAGGAAATGGGCTGATTGAGGCCAAAATAAACAAAAATTCCTAGGCTGTAAGTTTTTTTTTAAATGTACGTACGTACGTACAACATACATACGCACACGTACATGTATGGCACATGTATAGATCTAATTACACATGTAGAATACATTCTAGGTATTGTTCTTGAAGCTGCTTAACTACACCAACTTGATGATGGCAAAACAATTCGGTTGAAGAGAGGTCGGGAAGCGTATTAATTGACCTAAACATCACCTACCACATTACCTCTGCCTGGTTCCATGCTTACAGTATGTTCGTATTGCGTAAAGAGTGGCTCCAAGGTCAAATTATAGTTTTTGTGATGCACTAATTTTCCAATAGATGGAGTCCTTAAAAATGGGGGAAAAATTACAAGTCTTTAACCTCACATTAAAATGGTGCAATATGTCATTTTATTTGCTATTCTTTCAGAGCGAAAAATTGAAACATGACGTTTCATATCAACAACAACACATGGGTCTGAACATTCCTAAGAGGAATTTTTAGGTCAGTAAAAAAGCCAAATTCAATGCCGCTTCAGTTTGAATATATCATCAAAATTCAGGAACGAAGTAAAAATTTTACGTACAAAAATGTACAGACCCACATAACTGAAATGTGACATCATTGGATGTGTTTTGGATGTTAACAGCACCAGACTCAAGCTCTGATGTTTCTGATCAGCAGAGTGTAGGTTCGAGTCCCGGTCGTGGCACTTGTGTCCTTAAGCAAGATAATTTACCATAATCGCTTTGTCCTTGGATGGGACATTAAGCCTATTGGGAGTATAGGGTATAGCGGTTAACCCCAGTGTTTCTGGTTCACACAGCAAGCATCCTTGTTTACAGGTTTCCTCAGGCTTGCGAGCAACAGTGATTAAGTTCACTTATGAGGCATCCTTGGTTTCATCCTGTTTACATACAATTGTAGTTAATGTCTGACTGAATTTTTGGTACTGAAAGCCGGCATGAGATGGCATTGACAAAAACAAAAAAAAGGAAATTGATTTACCTCATATGCTGCAAGGCAGAGTGGTGTACGTCCTAGAGAATCACGGGTGTTGATGTCAGCTCCCATTTTGACTAACAGCTTGACCATGTCCAGCTGTTTACTTATGACCGCTCTTGATAAGGGTGTCATCCCTGATAACAAATCAGAATGGAAATCGTTAGAATGCAACCTCGGCAAGAAGGAGAGACTAAACTGCGGCTTCCTGTACTCGGCTGGGAAAAACAAGCATGTCATTAGTGCTAGTAAAGAGGTTGACAAACAATCACTGGGGATGTAGATGTTGTTGTGGCAGACAGAAAGCAAAGGATTAAATGCCGCATTTGCATAACTTCACCTTCTAATCAATATTCTTTTTCTTGAGCCTGGACAAGTTTTAACAAAAGACCTTAACTAAAATCACATTGATGTTTCTAAAAGATAGCAAATTCCAGTCGTGTGACCAAGGACCGTTGTTACTTTTAACAGAGATCCCAAGACCTCCCTCCAAAAAATAGCAACCATGTTAATATCACCATGATATGTGAAACAATTACTGTATCATATAACCAATTAGGACCCTGGCTATGGTCATGCACAAAATGTGTCACTAGTCGAAAGAAAGTGTTCAGTAAAAGACCAATCATGACCTCTATGGCGTGTCGTTGCCGAGCGATAAGAACACCGGACTGAAGCTCTGGTGTTTCTGTTCAACAGAGTGTGGGTTCGAGTCCCGGTCGTGACACTTGTGTCCTTAAGCAAGACACTTAAACCATTATTGCTGCGTCCTGATGGGACAAAAAGCTGTTGGTCCTGTGTGTTGTGTAATGCACGTAAAAGAACCCAGTGCACTTATCGAAAAGAGAAGGGGTTCGCCCCGGTGTTACTGGTTTGATTGGCTGCATATTGCACCACAGCACCTTGTAAACCATTACACAGTGCTACATGTAAAGGAAAAGGTCTAATACTTCAAAACGTAGCTCCACAATACCTTGCAGGAAAAATAATGAATGTTGAAGCGCCTTGAGCGTCACTGAGTGACGAATATGAGTGCTATATAAGAAGCCACTATTATATTATTATTACCCACCCACCCCCTACCCCCACGAAAATCAAGGGACATTGGTTAATTTGTGTTTGAAGAAGTCATGTGAAAGCTTGTTAAATAATTGCAATCGAACGAAGTGACAGACATCCAGCACCCATTACTGAGGACCTTTGTTACTGGTGCACGTGTGAAAGAGCCTTTACCGAACAGTCAATGGAATATCCCTGATTTCTTTCACAGTTTTATTCTGATAAACAAAGGGCAGTTGTTGCCTAGAGGCTAGAGCCTTCTTATCAAATACACCTGGAACCCCAAATCCTCCAAAGACAATCTCTGGTTACTCCTGATTTATAATTCATGCTGGATTATTGGCCTTAGATCGTCTTGCGGTCATTTTCCATGGACAAACCAATCTTAAATATCAGAGTTGGAAATGTTTGGTGTTGTGTGTTGGTGGATTGCGTGGGATTTAGAACAGATTTAAGAAGCTTCAGATCAAAAATGCCTCACGGGGGATTAAAATTAATCCCTGGAAAGTGTAAAAGTGAATTTTTTTTACGGCAGTTTTAGACAGGCCGATGGAGTACTGTAACTCCATTAGGCTAGTTGGCGTCAAAATTATTATTATTCCTATCAGTTTTAATTTATACTGTACTTTAATAACAATAATTATACAATGTACATGTAGTGTAGATTTTTGTATCTTTTGATTATCTCTAGCAGGCCTTCGAGAAAAAAAGTAGTGTAAATCTGTCCGGACTGTCACGCCGGAATTCACTCACACCCACGACTTTTGCCATTCCAGAGCAGATGTCTTACCACTTGACCATCAAGCTTGCCTGATGGCTAGAGGCAGTTTATGTTTGGGTTTGTTTCAATGCTGGCATATGAATAGAACACAAACCATCAGCAATACCGTAAACATGAACTGAACATTGTAGCTCAGTTGGTAGAGGGCCAGCACGTTAAACCTGAGGTCGTTTGTTCAAATCCCGCTCAAGTCAATTTTACTTTGATCAACCCCAAATCAGATTACTTTGACAAAATTTATACATTTTCTTTTTTAAAACGAAATGTACTTATTGAAAACACAAACACGTATGTACTCTCAGGAATCAGATCTTCTGCGGTGTGCGTGCTTAAGTTTAGACTATTCATCTTGCAGTCATTGAGTACAGTGTTATTGATAGGGTCAATGTGCTTCACCGATTGTCAGGATTTTCTCTTGATCATTTAAGAATTTTTTTAATTTCAATGCAATACGAGACACTCCACGTGAGCACTTCATACGTCATTCAAACGCTGACAACAAGGAGTTGAATCCGTGATGAAAATTGAAACTGAAGATTAAATTTCACTGACTGTAACTGTTTATATATACTTCACAATAGGAAATTGATAAGGGTTCTTCCCTGATTTTTCAAAACTGTGGGGCATTCTGGACTCAAATTTTTGAAGTTTGGCCACAACATGCTGAATTGAAACAATGTTTTTTACTTGGTTTTTAAAGCCCTACTGCGCCAACAGGCGGCATTCTAAATGGTTTTTTATCTTTTTGATTTTTGTGAATTTGATCTGAAGTAAAAAATATCTGCGCATATTGGCCCGCAATTCTCACATACCGGCCCGCGATATGCGCCTGCTGTCCAGAAATGCTAGCTTGTGCATAGGAAGATCCCAGTTGATATTTCAGTTTGTAAGATGCAAAGCAGTGGTTCTTAAGAGTGGTTGATCATAGAAATCGCATTAGTTTTCAACCATTTCACCCAAACACACACAAAATCTGAAGTCAGGCCACGCAGCATGAAGGACCCAAGATGTCTGTGATGCAGTTGATTTATTGATTAAAACATCAAATGACTTGGATTTACTCTAAATATAGATACATTAGTACATGTGCTTAAAGGCAGGATTTACTATTGGTACTTGTCAAAGACCAGTATCCTCACTTAGTGTATCCCAACATATGCATAAAATAACACACCTGTGAAAATTTGGGCTCAATTGGTCATCGAAGTTGCAAGAAAAAAATTAAAGAAAAAACACCCTTGTGCTGTCAAATGCCTGAGAAAGACTTCACGCCTGAAGCCTTTCTCAGATTCAAATTTTTTGGTGAAAATTTATCTCTTTCTCAAAAACTACATAAGACTTCAGAGGGAGTCGTTTCTCACAATGTTTTATACGATTAGCAGCTCCTAGGTGCTCCTTACCCAGTAAGTTTTTATGGTAGTATATTTCTTGAGTAATTACCAAGAGTATCTGCCTTTAAATACATGTACTATGTTTGTACTATGTTTGCGCACAAGTTATTTCTAAACTGACAACACTATAGTATAGTAACCAACAATTTCTCAGCATTGTAAGACAAAAATTGTTTTCTTTACTTTTTTAGCAATTACCAACATCATACCACATGGAATGTTGTGTGTTTATCCCCAAACCTTATTGAATGAATTGAAGATGCTAAACAATAAACATTATAATTGCCTATGGGATATCAAATAAAATTCTGGTTTTATCTACCTGTACACCGATGTGTGCTATGCACTGTACCTGCTGTTTGCAGTACCCATTGCTACATGTAATAGACGGTGCGAGTCTCACACAGATTCAAACATCGGCGCAAGACTTGAATAATAATAATAATAATAATAATAATAACTAGTTCTTATATGCGCATTATACAATAATGTTTCAATGCGCTTTACATTAGTGCCCTGGTCATTGGGCCAATAGCATTCCTTTAATCTTTCTCAGCTCCCTGGGGAGTATACAGCCCTGTGCTGCCGTGGCGCACCAGAGGCAATATCATACATACACAATATCAACCTCTACCCTCGCAGGTACCCATTTTTACCCATTTTTAAACATCGCACGAATTCAAACATCGGGACCCGTTAAAGTGCGTGGTTTGTTTCCTTCTTGTGTTAAAAACGTTGTACATGTACGCGGGACCAAAGTGGTCCCGAAAATGTTTGAGTACACGCCCACCTCTCTACATCTACATACATTTGGTCTAGCTGTAAACACACCTGCTCTAGACTGAGGGGATCGTGGGTTCGAATCCCACCCCAGTAACCCGTGGCTTGTTCTTCTTTTTGCCAGCAGGACTCTACGTATACTATATATTAATCACAATCGGTGCAAGGGTACATAAAAATAAAAGCCAATTTTGTAATAGACAGACTATAAAATGACATCTAGTGAGATGACAACCTCTGGCATTAAAAACGTTTCTTTCTCCAGATAAAATTTCATCAAAATGTATCTATCCTCCCCATGAATAATAGGCCTAATGACAGAGAATTAACAGACATGAACAATCTGCCTAATGACACATAAGTTCACGTTCAATAAAAAATATTCCTACGGGCAGGTTACTTATTACCAAGGATGTTTACGTAAATCTGCCAGGCTGGGTTAAAATCAAGCTTTACAAAATATGCTGGACGGGGTTCTACAGAATGTTAGATTGTGTTTCCAGTCCAAGCGGGATTTAATGTCAGAAGAAACCTAGATATTTTATGATTTCATTATGAAATTTATGATAACTCAAGGGTACATTGTGAATCGATTTAAGGTTCATCACATTAGTTTATCGAACGAAAGCTGGTAATTTGACTTTTTTCACAGAGACATGAATATCGAGTAACAACAGCAAAACAATCTCAAACGTGCATTGTTTATTTACAAGGTCCTGAAAGCGAAAACGTAATCAATGAGGGACTCCAAGGTCAAATTAAGTTTTTCCTGCGCATTCATTTTCCAATAGATAAGGGAACCTTATGAAATGTGGGAGACAAATTTACAAATCTCGAGCGTGAAATAGCGTAAAATGTCAAATATGTTTGATAATCTTTCAGAGCGAATTTTGCAACATGATGTCATTGGATATATCAATAAATGGGTCGGTACATTCCAAAGAGGAATGTTTGCGTCAGTCAAAATGTCAAATTCAGTGTCATTAAAATGAAATGCCGCTCAATGCCGGTGAAAATTCAATGCCGTCAAAAAATCAGGAATGAAACTAAAAACTTCCCCTACAAAATGTACAGACCTATTTATTTGAAACGTCACGTCATTGGATGCTTTTGGATGTTGACAAAATTTTGCACTGGAAGGGAATAAAATACAATGGCATTTTACACAATTTTCACGTGAGGTTGGAGACTTGTAATTTGTTCTTCCACTTTCATAAGGACACTATCTATTGAAAAATGAGTGCCTCGAAAAACTGAATTTGAACACATATTCACAAGTCTATGTCTACACTTACTGTGAAGAATGAATATAATCAATATATTTCATGAACTGACTGTACTGCAAAAAGCCTTTAGGGCACATGTAGATAAATGAAGTAATTAAGAGTATGTATATTATTTAGGGGTGTCGTGGCCGAGTTGTCTAGGGCGATGGACTCAAGTTCTGCAACTTACAGAATGTGGGTTCGAATCCTGGCCTGTCAGTCGCAACACTTGTGTCCTTGAGCAAGGCACTTTATCATAACTGCTTCTCTCCACCCAGGAGAACAAATGGGTACCAGCGAGAGCTGGGGAGTAACCTGCAATGGACTGGCACCCTGTCCAGAGGGAACAGAGCTAATCTCAGTCATTTAATGCCAACGAAACCGGATATAAACATCGGCCTGATGAGCCACATTGGCTCGTGACCGACTTTACTTTACTTTTTATTTTTAAAAAATCAACTATTAAAAAAAAGAAATTAATGACAAGCCAGTGAGACATGCAGTTAGCTCATCATTTCCCTATTTTCCTGGCTTTCTCACGAGTCCATATTTGATATTAAAGAATGCGCACAATACTGGCAAGAGTGATTTGCACTAACTTACATGTACATGTACATGTACATACATGGTATAATGACGGTTCCCCTGGGGGAACAGTTCATTAAAAACTGATAAGGCTACCCTGGTTAAAGGGAAAGTATACCTTTAGGTTTTGGAAACGTTTGATTGTTTTAATCCTACATAAATGTAGATGTATACAATAAAACTAACCTATGAAAATTTCATTTCAAAAGGTGGTAGCGTTTTTGAGATATCGCCGAAAATCTGAAGCGGTTATGACCACGCAGGAAAAATAATCCGTAATTGGAATACCATCCTACAATGTATGCATGAAACGTTTCTCAGATTGAAATTCCTTTCTCTTGAACCACATTCCTTAGAAGGGAATCGTTTCCCAAAATGTTATACATTATCAACAGCTGCAGTGCTTCATATCAAGTACGTTCTTATGGTCATTCATTTTTGAAGTAATTGCCAAAGGTATATAACCTCCCTTTAAATAAGACCAAATAAAACATTTTTTAACAACTAAAGTGTGGACTGTTCTTTGTCAATCAAAGTACTTCATAAATACATCTAGGAACGCTTTTCAACATGTAGCCAGCTGGACCACTTGGAGAGAATTTTGACTGGTCCATGGGTGTTTTAACTTGCATCTACCTAAAGGACCACTGTTTTGGCACAACGCTGGGTAAAAATAAGACGCAGTAAACCGTTTTGAAAGAGATCGCATACAATTTGAACAGCATTGTTTACCAACCGCCGGGAGGTAAATGTTCTAAAGTTAGACCAAAATCAGAAAAACTCAGCACCAGTTGTAATAGCAGATGCAGTGATTGTAATGATATTAACAAAAACTCTATCAAGAAAAACAAACACCTTACTAGTGACTTGTGAAGATGTCATTACAATAATATAGGACATTTATAGTGCGCCATGCCTGTTAGATTTGACACTTCTGTTGCAGCTTATTGTTTTTTTTATAAGACATGCTAAGATTTTGAATTATGACAGCTATTTATAGCACCTTGTAAGGGTTTACATATATCTAGGAACGCTTTTCAACATGTAGCCAGCTGGACCACTGGAGAGAATTTTGACTGGTCATGGGTTTTTAACTTGTATCTACCTAAAGGACCACTGTTTTGGCACAACGCTGGTAAAAATAAGACGCAGTAAACCGTTTTGAAAGAGATCGCATACAATTTGAACAGCATTGTTTACCAACCGCCGGGAGGTAAATGTTCTAAAGTTAGACCAAAATCAGAAAAACTCAGCACCAGTTGTAATAGCAGATGCAGTGATTGTAATGATATTAACAAAAACTCTATCAAGAAAAACAAACACCTTACTAGTGACTTGTGAAGATGTCATTACAATAATATAGGACATTTATAGTGCGCCATGCCTGTTAGATTTGACACTTCTGTTGCAGCTTATTGTTTTTTTTATAAGACATGCTAAGATTTTGAATTATGACAGCTATTTATAGCACCTTGTAAGGGTTTACATATATGTATAACAAGGGGATACAAGGCAATCTCCAGCCAACTATGCCAGAAGTACCACGGCAACCCCCTTCTCTTAGCGATAAGTGTAACTGGGTTCTTTTAAGTGCATTACACAACACACCTCTGTGGACCCCGGTTCGAAACCCAGCTCAGACAAGAGCCTTGTACATGTATGTAGACTAAGTTTTCCTCCCTACCAATTTTGGATTTTCCTCCCACCTCTAAAACTAGAGCATTTCTTCTCGTTTCCTGTTCATTCTGTTATTGGTGCTAATTGTGCTGTTGGATGTTTTTAAAATAACTATAGAAACCTCTAGTCCACTGAGACTGTGAAATTTATAGTTTCTATTTTTTTTTAACTATCATTAAGAATCTAGTTATTTTCCCAAATAAGCAAAGTTTCTGAAGAAACTTTCTAATAAAAAAACAAATACCCTACAGATTTTAAGCAACTTCCCCAAATATCACAATAATCTGCATGCAATAATCTGCATGCGTCACGTCTGTGTATACGGCGAGTGGTGTGTAACTTAATTGCCATTATACAGGTTTTAGACAGCATTTTTTCCTGTACATTAATTATGTTTAGACAGTGCTTTGGTACATGTAGCTCGCCCACACAATATATAAAGAGAGAAGATTAAGGTAACGGCTGCCAGAATTAACATCCCAATCACTATATTATTATGGCACTGTTTCTGTACTATCTAATGCTATGCAAGAACAGAGTAGACGTGGAAACAAACCATTGGCGTAGTACCAGAGGGAGGAAGCAGGGGGGGCTGGCAGATTCAAATTAGCAATTAGATGTAGATGTAGAAACCAACCAGTGACGTAACCCTTGCCCTCCTCTTGTCCCCCCCCCCCCCACAAATGAGATAAAATGCACAAATGAATGGTTCGATACATTAAATAGCCACTCCAAATTTATGTCTTTGTCCCCCGTTTTTCCGCCCCCGCCAAAATGTCTAGTTACGCCACATGTTGTCTATAAACAACAGTAGCTGTTTGCACACTACGCATCATGTATGCATGAAACTGCATGTGGGATCCAAGTACAGTTCTTGATCACTTGAAGAGATTGTACATGTACATGGTTTTCAGAATTGAGTAAAATACAGTGTTATTGCCATCCTTTTCTTTTTCAATGTTTGGCGGACAACAGCAAAACCGGTTAGTGTTTTGTCAGGGATTTGCAACGTTCATATCTGTTTTTGTACTTGTTTACTGCAGCAATCAAAATACGCGGCGGTGATCTTCGAGCTCTCTTGAAATGCCTTTTTCTTGACTTCTGACGGTATTTCAGATGGAAGCATATCTCTGGAGGATTGGTAATGGCATAAATTTAATGATCAGTCAGCTTTCAGACTAAAACTCAAATTCTTCCGAGTTGGACCTTTTGTCAAAGTTTCATACACCTACATGTACTACGAGGCAGTTGTCACGTCTAGAAGTTGTATTGGAACCAACAAACATCCTATAGACCATGTAGCCTGTGACATTACGTTTACAAAAGAGCCACAGAGCCTGGACTTCCTGCACGCATGATTTGTACACAGCTCAATGAAAGAAAACATAATCGGTTGGAGAATGCGTTGTCTGATTTTTATCAACTTTATATATGATGAAATGGGGGCACATCTCAAAACTTGTTCAGCTGTTATTTTTTCAGAATTCTTGAATTCGTGTGGATGTTATGACAAAAAATGTACAATTTCCCATAATAACATGAATGGCGAGTGTGGTATCTCGCCTGCCAGACATGCCCTGGAATGTACAAGGTCCCTCTTTGTGTAAACAAAGACTACATGGTCTATGTCCTTGTATTGTCCCAACCAAAAAACTATAAATTGTGTGTCCAGGTGCATTGACCCAACAAATATGCCATTCATGTCCCAACGAAAAACACAATGGCGAACAGCTCAGTTAATTAATGTCTTTTGTCAGTTGGTGTGTTGTGTGTCGTATTGTATCCTTTGTTTTCTTCTGTGTAATGAATTTAATGTACTGTGTTTCGACTTTACTCAGTCCCTCGCGTGAATTTGTCCATAATATTAAATCATTGGGAAACAAAAATCCGAAAGACACAACAATTTTGTTTTCCTTCTAAATATGGAAATCCGAACAAATCTTATCCCTGCAGGGTTCAATCAGAACTCTGACAGTAAGACGGTTTTGGGCAGATACAAATGTAGGTCGATTCTGGTTTAATTTTTAGCCCGTGTAGTTGGTGCTAAACATCAAATTACTTGGGTACCCACCATAACCAACATTGTTAAATCACTCAAAACAGATAATTGAAACTTTGATTGTAATAATAATAATAATTAAAGTAAGATCAAAGGAGATTAAAGCGCAGAACAAGAGTAGAAAAAATAACTAGGAAGTTTTTATTGAGATATCGCTCAACTCACAAGGCTGGATGGCCACTTAACTGATTTGGGCTGTCGACCCAAAATCAACTGTCACCAGGGGCACGTTGCCACCTACTACTGGGGCTGAAATAGGGTTACCTCCTTCACAGTCTGTAAGGATGTAGTCATGGGTATCATCCACTAAGAGCCTGGCTGGCAGAGCAGAATGCAAGTATAGTTAAGTCCCTTGCTCAAGGGCACAAGTGTCATGACCGGGATTGGAACGCACACTCTGCTGCTGACAACAACAGAGCGTTGGCCAGGTGAACTAGACCGCTTGGCCACGACACGTGTTATGTATAAGAAGTGTTTAAGACACTTCCTGAAAATAGTGAGAGACAAGGAGTTCCTGATGATGATGGGAGGGTGTTCCAAAGTTTGGGGCCAGGTATTAAAAAGACTCATCGCCGAGGGATTTGGAACTTAAAGAAATGGTAAGAAGAATATCGACTTGTGAAGATCTGAGTCCCAGCCCTGCCAAAATGATACAAAGTGGGTAGATCACACAAGTACTGTGGAGCACAAGGTTTTAAGTAAAAGGGTGTCCAAATTTTGCTGGAAATTAAAAAACTGGATGTCCAAATTGTTCACTTACAATACAGTTACATGTAAATGACAGATAAAACAGGGTGTCTAAATTCAAAACAGGGTGTCCAAAAGACACACAGACACCCCTCTGGCTAACACTGTGGTGGAAATGCGCTGCTGGATGGGTAACCAGTGACGATTTCTGATGAGAGAAATGGCATCAACAGAGTGGTTGACTGCAAAAATGAGACGAGCAGCACGGTTTTGGAGTTTTCAAAGTAAATGTTTTTCACCTTGGGTCATACCATACATAGAAGGCAGTTGCAGTAGTTGAGCTGAGATGTTGATGTACGAGCAATATGATGACATGCGTTGTGGTCGATGAATATATCAACTTAACTGTTTTTCAGTTTTCTATGACAAGGAAATTTATACTGGGAAAAGAAGGAAATTAGCTGAACTGCTGAGAAGGTTGCATGCCTGTTAAAAAAGCTCTAAAAACCAGACGAAATTTTTGTTTTGTGGAAGGTCCATGCAGAAATCAACAGGGATTGTGTCAATGAACCCCACTTTATACATGCCACTGGCTACAATGAGGGTGTCAATTGCAGCAACGATAACAAACATTTGTAGATTGCCTCCCATCACCATGACAACGCCTACCTTTCTCATCTTGGCTCTCGAGGGCGCTTGGATCATGGTTGACTGCCTCCATTAGGAGCGACACCTTGCCCGTGGAAGCGGCCTGATGGGCGAGCTGCTGGGGGCAATCTTCATTCTCAAGGCAGTCATCGTGGTCTTCTATAGGGGATTCAACAAATGAACAGTTTAAAAACTTAGTTTAAAAATTTAAGTGACTTGTCATTAGTTTATGATTAGGAAACCACTGATTCAGCGTAAATTTAAAAGAAAATATGTACCCAAGTGTCTGATTTAGTGGCGTGTCGTGGCCGCCGAGCGGATAAGAACACCAGACTCAAGCTCTGGTGTTTCTGCTTTAATGTTCATTACCTTATGGAGACGAGAACAAAAAAACAAAAAAGGGAACACAAAAGGTCTCCAAAGGGGAATTCACAAGGAATGTCGTATACAAAGTCTATGAGAGGATGTTAACTATAGGGACAAAGGAAAGAACAAAAGATGTCTTCACAGGGATGTAAACAATAGAATGTGTGATTAGCAGAGTGTGGGTTCGAGTCCAGGTTGTGACACTTGTGTCCTTAGAATATTTACCAATCTATGACCCTACCTTTAAGAAGTGCAAGAGCAATCAAACATTCGAGGAGTGCAACAAAAATAGCACTCCTTAAAATCTAAAACAGTTTTAAAAAATGAATACAAATTTGGGAATTTTACATGCTGGTGCTCTACCATCTTGCCCTGTGTTGGTGGTCTCCCTATTTTGTCACTATCTTTATTCCAGGGGGGAGGGGGAGGGGGAGGGGGAGGGGGGAGGGGGAGGGGGAGGGGGGTAGCAAGTCAGACGCCATTCAACCTGGGGGAAAAACCCACAAGACCGCAGGGCTTGTAGCTCAAAATATTTACTGGACCGAAATTTTGAGTACAAGACCAGAATTAAAGTGAGAAGAAAAAAAAATGCCTACACAGATTAATAACTGAACTGTTTGAGTTTGAAAAAGCACAAAGAGAAGATTTATCTCATTTGTATATTATGGGTAAGTAGTCTTCGATAATCAACAGAATTGTATTTATCAGACTGAGAGTCAATATTTGAACACAAACACAAGACCGCAGGACTTGTCTGGACATGAGTTTACTGGCCCGATGCTAAAATCACTGGCCTCGGACCAGCGGTCCAGTGTAAAATTCGAGCCCTGACTGTAGCTGCTGTATAGCCGGGGATCACACCCAAGTTTACGATACAACCTGGCAAGCGGCAGCAAATGGAATAATCTAAAAAGGGATACAACTTTTTATCAAAAATATGAAGTAATACACCACAAGGGAAACCGACTAGGAATATTTTATGACAACAGTCTGGGAACAGTGAAACCATCAACATTTGATCAGCTTTTACAGTTTTTCATGAGTAAACCAACGCCCACTGACATCTTATCTTGTAACGTTCCTCACCTTCATCCATGCCGGAGGATCTTGGTGTGTTGACAAATTCCATCTTACACCAAGTAAGAGGCAGAGAGACTCTCAGCGATGAATAGGCACAGGGAGAGTCCACCCAGGGTAGCCATAACAGCTAACCTCAGACCGAAGAGCAGGTGATTTAATCCAGGCCGCAGAGAAGATAATCCTCGGATTGCGCTAATGAGTTCAAAGTGTATCCACCATCAGTGGCTTGGTGCTTCAGTCATCAAAGTTGCAGTGCAAAAAACACTCTGTAGATGCTCTTAATGTCACATAAAGCACTGCATAAAGTAAAAAAAAAAAAGAAATGTAAGTTTACATGTACTTTACACGTACATGTACATGTATCTCAAACACGACCCTCAGGACCTTGTCACACGAGGCAATTTTAACAGCCAACTAAGAGGCATCAAGCTGCACTGCACACAAAAGCAATACTTCCATTGCACAAATATACATTGGACATTTCTCCGACAGCTTTTTTCCAGCCACAAGAAATTGACGCGAGAACTTGAATTGTGGTTGCCATTTGGTTGGAGTTTGCCTGAATGAATATTTTAAAATACATGTACCTTGTGTGACATGACGTCAAAACTCTTGGAAAACAGTGAATTTTCAGTATCAACATTTGTACATTTACTACATGTTGGAACACTTTGGGTGGTTTCAGGTACTTTGCTGCCACCATCTTGGTCATGTTCCCTGTATCAGACAGCAATAATGGATGCTAGTATTTATCGTACAAAAAGGAACCAGACTATTGACCCTTCCACTCCAGCCTCGGTTTGGTTGCATTGATTTGAATGGGAGAAAATCAAGATGGCTGCACCATGATAAAGATCTATTGTGTTTCCTGTCAAAAGAGAAACTTCACACGCTTTGTCCTGCAAAGCATCTTTGCATGGATGACCAGGTACTTTCTGCCGACTCTCCATTTTTAATGCAGTGATGAATAGGCCCCTACACTAATTACACCAGTCACAAGACAAATATTACATGCTCCAGCAACACATTCTTTGTTACTCTGATAACCGAAGTTTGGCACAAAATTTGTCTTGAGGTTTTTTCCAACCGCAGAATTGAGACATCATTAGTGCCAGCTTATTTCATCCTGGACGCTTCTAGCGGTACAAGTACCATTTACCATGTGGTTAAAAACACAGCGCTCGATAACGATCAACAACGCACAGCGCGCACGAAGTCAAAAGATCGACTCTATTGATCATTATAGGGCCACTATCCTAATTATTTATTGATAGCACCCTCAAACAGGTGTTCCCCAGAATCACAATCCAAAAAACCTCAAGTTCCCATGAAAAAAATGGAGAGAAAAAAAAACACAGAAAAAGCACCGCATCCATGGGTCAGAGGGTATACCTTGTTGAGCCCCCAGACGCATGGGCTTCGAGGGTCCTTGGGAAGAGTGTTTAATAATCCAAGTGTTCTCGCCGTTATCAAGTAGCGTGGTGTGAAAAAGAGGCAGGTGAATATGAGCAGGTAAACAGGTGGATACCCCATTTGGAATGCACACATCAAGTCCAGGGCAATTAACTCCAGGGTGATGTGTGTCTCCCGCAATACGCATGCCAAGTTGTTTACACTGCTTTCAAACGTAATTTCCCTCTTGCTGGCATGATAGCTATTCTAAACAGCCCTTTATTTTCTTGTCAAATACGAAATGTATGCTACTAGCAGAACCTCCAATACAAGTGGTTATTTGGTAGCCTCCTTTTAAACATGTTAGGCAAACAAATCTACTGACAACAGACACGTTTTGCTTCTTAGGGAGAAAGTTAAACAGCTAAAATATTGCGCGTAGTACTTGTTTACGTATACTGCTGAGTGGCATGTAATCCCTCAGACATTTAAATCAGGGAGGGGAACAGCAAGGGCAAAGATTAGTTGTTTATAATGTTCAATTTTGTTGGGGGAGGGGTTGGGGGAGGGGGCTTGTACTTTACAAGGAGGAACCATTGGCAAGAAGTGCAAAGACATAAATACAAAATACCATAATAACTAAAATAGTTAATGTGCTGAACCATACGTTTAAAATATATTTTCAAAAGAGTCTGGGGGTTTTTCCATAATTTTTGGTTTTTGTTTTCCATGGAATTCTGGCTTGGGTTATTAATGAAATTCCTTTTATATCTTCAGGGTTCTCCATCTCTGAACTTGAAGTCTACATGTACATGTATGTCTCTCTCCCTCTTGGACCATTGGATCTTGGTCTCAGTCTTGAAAATCACGGGCTAGATGTAAAAATCACCACGAGCACAATTTTACTACAAGACCAACTGACACTGATGACCGTACAGGGGGTTTCTCAGTATGTATCTATAGAGTGAAACAAATTTGTACAGCTTCTGACAATGTTTTAAAACCCATCAGGGCCTGACTTTGTGGAAAACCTCCAAACAAGATATGAGTATTCATGATTTTTTTTTAAAATTTAACATGGTGCCAGGTCAACTCCAGCTGAGGTACAGTACTCCTGCATTGCCATTGGTTGAAAGAAAAGTATTCTATGAAAGATAGCATTTTGGAATGACACAGTTCGTTCACCCCTTTCTTTGACTCGGGAAGGCTTGAAATGCTAAAAATACCAAGTGTGCAAGGACATAGTGCCTGCCATGGAAATGACCATGGTGAGACCATAATCACTGCGTAGGTTCGCCCTTTAATTTGCTCCCCTTTTGATTTAAATATCAAATAGGGGGAACAATAAGGGAGCATAATTTTGGGTTAGTTACACTAATTAGAACAAGATGGGTCAATAAATTTCCACTCATGTACGACTTGACTTAATTACATGCAGTGTTTTATTTGAAGACGTCTGTGCCCCTCATGGATTGTTTGGAATTACATTGCCAATATTACAAGGGTGTTTCCCCTCGTAAGGGTTTTGAAGGCAAAGTATACCTTTCGTTTTTTGGAACCTTCAATGGTTTTATTCCTACATGTATATAAATGTAAATAGTGAACAATTCATTTCAAAAGGTGGTAGCGTTTTAGAGATATCGCCGAAAATCTGGAGTGGTTATGTCTATTGCAGGAAGATTAATTCGTAATTGTAATACACAACTCTCAGATTAAGTTTTGAATCTCTTTCTCTAAAACCACATTCCTTAGAAGGGAATCGTTTCTCAAAATGTTATTGTCAACAAATGCAGTGCTTCTTACCAAGAAAGTGTTTCCTGCAAACTGACCAACTGTTCAAAAGCATGCTGCCTGTACATTTTTTTATAGTACGTAATTTTACAGATATTTTTCTTATTCCATTAAAAGTTTTTTATTTTCTATTTGATCAAATCTGGTTGCATTAAAACATGAGAACTCGTTCATATCCTATCCCACAAAATGAATAATTGAGAAAACAGTTGCAGAAATGTTAATTTCTTCTTGTTAGGCCTAATTTCAGATCATTTCATTTATTAATTTCACAGGTAAAAACATTAAAAATACAATACAAAATATCTAGTACAAAAGGCAATACTTATAATATAAAAAAAAACAACAACAGCCAACAACAGTCAAAATAGACTGTGCGTTTTCGAACATTGGGACCTGTTAAAGTGCGTCAGTTTGTTTCCTTTATGCGTTAAAGCAAACAAGTGGGACCAAAGTGGTCCCCAAAAAGTTCAAATACGCGCGAGACTTGTGCGGTCTGGTCTATATGACAAGTACACATAAACCTGTATCGTCCATTATGTAAATCAGTATACATGGTGTATCCTCTTCAGCTATGTCACATTATTTCAAACACTGTCAGATTCATGAAGGTTCCAAGAAAGATCAATTATCTAAAGGCCACATCCCCTGCAGTGTTTCCCCCACTGATGAACTGAGCAAGGTGGTACATATTCAAAGTGACGACTGAAACCAAATTTACGCAGCCTTCAAACTGACAAGAATGCAGCGCTCGCTCGCACAAAGGCACTAACGATCTCATTAACATACATATAAATACTGAGATCTTGTTACATAGAGGTCAAGGAAAAAGCTCATAAATGAAACATAATGATGATTTTTTATTCAGTATTTCCTTTAAATTATGAGTGAATCTTCACAGTGAGGTAGTGGTATTGCAAAAAAGGAGCAAGGTGACTACTGAAAGTATAGCGAGGTGGGCTGCCTCGAGTTTAAATAGGTAGGGGAAACTCTATAAAACTTCTCCGAACAAAAAAAGGGACGGCCATGTATGTATCTTTACCTTGAAAACGTAAAAACGTGTGCAAATAAGGACGGACAATACCCCTTGCATTGACATCACCAGCCCAAACAGAGCCCTCACTGAGGTCAATGAAGACCTATCACTGGATATGAGTTGCATGCGGTACGAACAGGGCCCAATTTCATAGAGCTGCTTAAGCAGAAAATATTGCTTAACAATGTTTTGCTTAGCAGAAATGAGCAGGATACCAGTCAGAAATTGTACATGTGGCATGGTAGTTTGGCTGGTAACCTTATTCTGCTAAGCATAGTTTTGTTGTGCTAAGCTAGTTTTTGTGCTAAAAGCAGCTATATGAAATTGGGCCCAGGTGTCCACACTTTCATTGCTTGACCTCAGCGTGGCGGCCAATACAATGCAAAAATATCAGCGCACAGTACAAATTGCCTCCTCAATTTGTGCAACATACAAGTAGTTGCCTATATTGATTATTGTAGTTGATGAAGGAAGTGCAGGGGGTTGGGTTGGTTGATAAAGAAAATTCGAACTCTGTGAGTTTGTGACTAAGAAAGTAAAACTTATTGCACCTGCTGGGAACTTTTTTAAAACTATTTTTAACATTGTCCTAATTTTGTACAATGGTAGTGTTTTTAAAAGAATGTAAAAAAAAATTGCAAAATTTTATTACATATGGCTCAAAGTAGCTCAGAGGTCTTTAAAATAATGGGCATGACCTTTGAAGAGCTGCAATATAGTATGTTTATCACAGATGATTGTCAGCAATCCAATGTATTTAACTGTTTTGTATCAATAGCACTTAATCAAAAGTGGAAGACAGGGAAAGTGGATATTCTGAAACAATTCCTGCCAAATCACCCATTACAAAGATTCTGCCTTTTAATTGGTATAAAGTGCATCACATGATATGTCTCTTTTTTTTTGCAGAAAGCCGTGTGAATGCGATGTGCTATACACGCAGCAAACAATGTACTCTACCCGTAGCAACCAATGTGCTATCCCATAACAACCAGTGTCTAATACCCATAGCAACAGCAGCTTCTTGGTACCTAGACATCTAGGCACAATGTCTTTGGGTGTTATAAAACAAATATTTACTGCTTTTAATCGCGCTATGGTTAAAAACCCCGGAACAGTCTATTTTCCTAGAATGTACCAAAGATCACCTCAGGAGTCGTAGTTTTAACAATAGCACTCGAACGAAGTAGTCAATATTTGTATACTATACCTCTTCTTACATATTCAAGATCAGAGCCCAATTCTCACTTCCATCATCACATGCCAGATGCTGTTCTTGCTGACTTAAGTGTTTACCAAGCGCTCGTGCCAGTATTCAAGCACAAATGCATTGGTTAGTGATTGTCGCATGGGCAACATTCACGCACACGGTAATTACGCACGCATAGACTGTTGCATGTGTAATAGTCTACACATGTCGCTCACACGAGCGTGAGTGTAGGGATTTTATACACGCGCCAACATCACGAAACACAAGGTATACTTTAGTTTTATAGTTTTAAAAAATGGTTTAATTCAGGTGGACAATGATATTAACCTTCTCTCGGTATTGGAACAAACTAGTTGCCTGGGCTTCACCTTAATGTGTTGCCTCAGCTTTTACCTCAGGAACTACTACACTACATTACATGTACTTCTAGAAACTATAAGGCTCCCCATGAGCCTTATAGTTTCTAGAAGTACATTACATGTAGTTAAGTTTGTCAACTTCTATAAAGTTCTAACCCTGTACCATGCCAGCAAAGGCGGGAGCTATTTGTCCACCCAATTGGTATAATTACTTTAGTCTTGAGTAACTGGACCTGACAACACTTTTTTTATTTTAACATTTTTACATTTTACGTCCATACACGCTTGTTGTGTCCAGTGACTCGGACTAGAGCAGTTTATTTATAATTTGTAATATTTGATGCATCATACATGTCATATCAAGAAGTAAAATTTAATACTAATTAGCAACAGCAATCATTTCTTTTCACTTACCTCACCTCCTGTCAGTGTCAAAAACAGAGCCCAAACAGAGCCCTCACTGAGGTCAATGAAGACCTATCACTGGATATGAGTTGCATGCGGTACGAACAGGGCCCAATTTCATAGAGCTGCTTAAGCAGAAAATATTGCTTAACAATGTTTTGCTTAGCAGAAATGAGCAGGATACCAGTCAGAAATTGTACATGTGGCATGGTAGTTTGGCTGGTAACCTTATTCTGCTAAGCATAGTTTTGTTGTGCTAAGCTAGTTTTTGTGCTAAAAGCAGCTATATGAAATTGGGCCCAGGTGTCCACACTTTCATTGCTTGACCTCAGCGTGGCGGCCAATACAATGCAAAAATATCAGCGCACAGTACAAATTGCCTCCTCAATTTGTGCAACATACAAGTAGTTGCCTATATTGATTATTGTAGTTGATGAAGGAAGTGCAGGGGGTTGGGTTGGTTGATAAAGAAAATTCGAACTCTGTGAGTTTGTGACTAAGAAAGTAAAACTTATTGCACCTGCTGGGAACTTTTTTTAAACTACTTTTAACATTGTCCTAATTTTGTACAATGGTAGTGTTTTTAAAAGAATGTAAAAAAAAATTGCAAAATTTTATTACATATGGCTCAAAGTAGCTCAGAGGTCTTTAAAATAATGGGCATGACCTTTGAAGAGCTGCAATATAGTATGTTTATCACAGATGATTGTCAGCAATCCAATGTATTTAACTGTTTTGTATCAATAGCACTTAATCAAAAGTGGAAGACAGGGAAAGTGGATATTCTGAAACAATTCCTGCCAAATCACCCATTACAAAGATTCTGCCTTTTAATTGGTATAAAGTGCATCACATGATATGTCTCTTTTTTTTTGCAGAAAGCCGTGTGAATGCGATGTGCTATACACGCAGCAAACAATGTACTATACCCGTAGCAACCAATGTGCTATCCCATAACAACCAGTGTCTAATACCCATAGCAACAGCAGCTTCTTGGTACCTAGACATCTAGGCACAATGTCTTTGGGTGTTATAAAACAAATATTTACTGCTTTTAATCGCGCTATGGTTAAAAACCCCGGAACAGTCTATTTTCCTAGAATGTACCAAAGATCACCTCAGGAGTCGTAGTTTTAACAATAGCACTCGAACGAAGTAGTCAATATTTGTATACTATACCTCTTCTTACATATATTCAAGATCAGAGCCCAATTCTCACTTCCATCATCACATGCCAGATGCTGTTCTTGCTGACTTAAGTGTTTACCAAGCGCTCGTGCCAGTATTCAAGCACAAATGCATTGGTTAGTGATTGTCGCATGGGCAACATTCACGCACACGGTAATTACGCACGCATAGACTGTTGCATGTGTAATAGTCTACACATGTCGCTCACACGAGCGTGAGTGTAGGGATTTTATACACGCGCCAACATCACGAAACACAAGGTATACTTTAGTTTTATAGTTTTAAAAAATGGTTTAATTCAGGTGGACAATGATATTAACCTTCTCTCGGTATTGGAACAAACTAGTTGCCTGGGCTTCACCTTAATGTGTTGCCTCAGCTTTTACCTCAGGAACTACTACACTACATTACATGTACTTCTAGAAACTATAAGGCTCCCCATGAGCCTTATAGTTTCTAGAAGTACATTACATGTAGTTAAGTTTGTCAACTTCTATAAAGTTCTAACCCTGTACCATGCCAGCAAAGGCGGGAGCTATTTGTCCACCCAATTGGTATAATTACTTTAGTCTTGAGTAACTGGACCTGACAACACTTTTTTTATTTTAACATTTTTACATTTTACGTCCATACACGCTTGTTGTGTCCAGTGACTCGGACTAGAGCAGTTTATTTATAATTTGTAATATTTGATGCATCATACATGTCATATCAAGAAGTAAAATTTAATACTAATTAGCAACAGCAATCATTTCTTTTCACTTACCTCACCTCCTGTCAGTGTCAAAAAATCCTCCATTTTATTTTTAGACGAAGGTTTTTTTTTCAGTGGTCATAATGTTAATAATACCAAATAGTTGCAATAATCATACTCCTGGATCCTCCCGAAGTTAATTAAACAAGAAGCAACAGCATTCAGCTCACCAAACTCGGATGATCTGCTGTCCAAATAGAAATACGGTGGATCGGGAGGCGGTCAACATGCAATTCGGCCAAACCCAAATGCTTAGTTGCAGAAGAGGATAGAGCAATAATGCCAATGCCAATGGTTGCAGCTACCTCTGGTTGGTAGTCATGATAAGATCAGTCTCTGTCCGTTTTATATCCACGTTTCAAGACGGAATTATAGCTAAAAATAAATGCTAAATGAAACTTGCTTTACTGTCATACATAATTTGTGTATAAACAACTCACCGGCGGCTAGCTGGCCAAAGTGGAAGCTACCAATCGTACAACATACATCCGACCGACCGACCGTCCGTCATTTTTTGCGTGTAAAAAAGTATTATGGTAAATTCTATTCTAAAAAGGGTAATAATTAATGAGAATTTGTATAAATGTTCTGTCTTAAAACGTTTTCATTAGTACGTTTACATCTGTCATATTTTTCAAAAGCTTTTATCAAAATTTGGACTTAAATTTCACGAAGTGCATTAATATTTTAAAACACATGAACTTCATATTTTTAGAATGATTGTAAAATAACCCCCTTTTCAAAGAAAATGGTAAAGGCCTAATGAATTGTTCGGTCGGGCATGCAGCATGCGTGTGACTGGGTCATATCATAGAGGTCCATAGAGGGCGCTCGTTTGATGCCAGATCATCGACTCTGCTGCAGTCTAGCCGCTGATAAGTGTGGTGGTCATGATGCATTCCCCATTAGAGGAATTACTCAAAATAAAAACTACCCTCAATTATGATTGAAAATATTTTATTTTTCTACAAAAGAAAAACCCATCCAAATGAGTCAGTTTAACCCTTCCTCTATGGTTTAACTTAATAATTCGAACAATCGTTGCTTATAACTGAAAAATCATTTTGAGAAATATTCACCCAAACATCAAAAATATTCAAATATTCCGACCCGAGCGACAATAATAATAATGCGTTCCATTATATTGCTCAAGTCTTATTCAGATACGCATAGTTGTAATATTGCAAAAAACGGCCCTACTAGCTGTAGCAGTTTTTTCTCAAGGCTTTTCAAAAATGCCGTGTCACACGAAGCAATTTACAGGCAACCAGTTCCAGGCAATCTGCAAAAAGAAAATCCATTCATATTTTGTCAGTTTTCACTTTATTTTCCTTGCGATATACTAGTGAGTTACAGCTAGAATAATGTCTCTTGTGCTGTCAAAGTGTTCCTTTTACATGTAGTGCAGTTGGTTGCCAGAAAAATTGCCCTGTGTAATGTAACCATGGAGGAAGATGGTGTAACACATTCTATATTTTACATCCCTGTGGATGGAGACATCTTTTGTTCTTTCCCCTGTTCCTGTGTTACACAAAATTCATCGTGAAGCTTCCCCCCACGCATGGAGACTAATTCTCATCGGTCTCCAGAGTAGTGTAACAGAAGCAGTCCGGTGGAAGGAGTGGGCATAGTCAGGAGAAGTAAAGAGAAGAACTCAGAAAAGCAATCAGGAATCTTGAGACAAGGGGGGGGGGGCAGGAACTTGAATGAGAAGGTGCAACCACAAAGTGGAGACTGGAAATTCAAATGACAAACATCAAAGGTGGTGGGATAGTCCGTAGGATGAACTTATCTGCTGCTAAAGGATTAAAAACAAAGATAAGAGCACCAAAGACGCAAGATGAACTCCAACATGTGAACTATTCCTTGCTCTATGGAAATATGCACTGGATCTGGAAACCATTTCATCACATCTGTATGTAGCATTGTGTACCCCCCCCCCTATTGTGTGAAGTTATTGTGTTCCCTTAATTTCAGGAATTCTTTAGAGGATTTTAGGGGGGTATATCTGTACAAGAGGAAAATGGTGTGTAAAAGTTATGGCCATGGGAACATTGATACTCTCTGCCCCATATCGGGCATGGGGAACTGGACATGCAAAGGAAAACAATCAAAGGTGGGTAATTTCGTTGCTATAAGGTAGTATACCTTCTGCGGCTGTGCAGGTTTCGAACTGCCTCTTGCTTCGGGCAGTCTCTTTGGTTTAGCGTGGCGGTATAGGTGATAGTTTTGATAGTGGCGACTTTAGTTTTTGAATGCTGGACAAGTCTGTGAATCTGGCTCACAACTAGCTAGATCCAGATATTATTTGTGTGATACAGATATTTTCTCCAGTAGTTCGTATTTGCAACTACGTTCACAAAAGTGACAAGACGAGTCTAGTCTAGTCGGAACAGCGATGCTCCGAGAATGGCAAATGTGGTGGTTCGAATCCCACGAGTAATAATGCATGACTCGGGAAAGCCGTAATACAGTGATGGGTAAAAACACCAATACTATTTTGGGGAAAAGAGGGAAAAACGTATTGGTAAAAATGGGACATCTGTGGGAAAATGAGAGGCATAAGAAGAAAAATAAATAAATCAATCAAAAAATAATAATAATAATGATAACTAATTAGAAGACTACACAAATCTAGTAAAAAGCCTGTCTAAATACTAATGAAAAAGGACCTGCATGCAGCGGCGCACCAGACATGTTAATCTGGGGGGCAAGAGGGGGGCAAACTTAAATTTAGGGGGCAAACAAAGGTCTATAATGTACTGTATAAAATAAGCCTACAATTCAAGCTTGGAAACTTGCTATAAACAGATTTTACACTGTGTGAATGTGACGTGTTGTGCGAACTGCGTGTACAATGATGCATTTCTGTTTATAGCAAGTTTCCAAGCTTGTACAGATAAATAAATCCACATTTTACTATGGGCTTTTTTATGGTGCCAGCTTATTATGATGGATGAAATTGGGTTTATTATTTACAGCGCAAACAACATTGCAATGGTTTGGGATTAAACTCAATTTCCGCCGTCGGGGAAAAAACGGGGGGGGGGGGCAAACAAAATAACTGGGGGCATTTCCCCCGTGCCCCCCCCCCCCCCTGTAGCGCCGCCGCTGCCTGCGTGCCTATGTGTTGGTATTATTTCAGTTCATATACAAATTTCTCTGTACATGTGTAATTAGTTTTTTCGAAATTTTCGTTTTACTCCAATCGTTTTGTATTGTGGAACTTGGTTTAGCCTATGGTTCCGCAGTTCCATAAACAGCTACACTGTTCTCAAATTATTATGCCTTACCGAAAAACACCCCAAAACCAAAACTATAACATTATCGTTGTAAACTACGGTTTGGAATGAAATTAGGCCAGTAACCCCAATTAAGCAGAGGGTTGGATGATCACTGTACACGGTAGCTATGTTAATGTTTATTTAATGTAAAGTTTCCGCAGGATTTCACATCACTACATTAATATTTGCTTGTTTAGTAATCTCAAATTTTTGTGAATTGCTCTAGGCCTATCACCTATATCTTGATTACATGCACCCTTGAGATTGGATGCGCCCACAATATTATGAACGCAAATAATGACAGTAATAACCCTAAACAAAAACCGCTAAAACGACTTGCACAAGTCTAGAAAAGAAAGTGGCGCTCTTTGCGCGTACGAATGTTCATGTTTTTACCCAGACGCCAACGCGTGACCGAAGCAGGAATAATGTGGAAGGAAACCTATCTAATTTTGTAGAATGATGACACCTTTTCGTTTGCAGTTCGTAATTTAATATCCGTTCAATTGCGTGCGGTTTTTACCGGTTTTTACTCAATTGAAAGTCCCGATTAGACGTCTCGACGAGATCCAAGGTATGGGAAATACTCTTTGTATAGTTGTACTGATGATTTACCTGTTTATTTTGTAACATATTGTCGATTTGTTTTTGGTAGTTGGGGGTTGGTGTGTAATAATTATTGGACTTCGCTTGTTCGCTGTGTCGGAGTGGAAATTCGTCGGCGTTAAGAATTTCCTCCTGGCGGCAGAAAACATGAAAAAGGGCGGGTGAACGAAATGCAGAATGCTCTTTAAAAAAGTCAAACGTGTCCAAGTTTAACTGGTATCTTCTGAAACAATTATTATCCTTTGAAAGTAATGGTAATCTTGTGAAATATTTACGTCCGGCCCGGTCTGTTTTGATTTCAAACTAGATTAATATTTGGCTTTAAAAATTAAATATCATGTGAGGACTCGGGCCCAATATTTCGCCTAGTAAATCTTTGGTATTGGCCATGTCTTACTTGCACAACATTTATATGGTAAGCAAAGATTAATGGTAAAACATGTGGGAAATCTATCTCTATGACTGTGCTTAAATATTGCAATAATCGGAACCTGGGGGCTCTGTCTGGTGTGTGCATTATAAAGGCAGTCGAATTTGGTAGATAAGATATTGAATTCGACTGCCTTTTGTCACTCTTTTTGACCCTCTTTTTGACCGAACAGCATAATCTTAATAATATTCATCTTAGTTTGAGTAACTTTGTCAATAGTTTAGATGATCCTAAACCATGGGAGCTGATGATTGATGCATTCATGTACTAAGCATCAAACAGGGATGAGAAACTTTATACTTTTTCCTGAATTCAGACTTGTTTATGTCTGTCTAGTGAACAAAATATCTTTAGTTAGAGGCATAGAAATCATGCTCTTTGATCTACTTCCTAAAATTTGGATCCTAGTTTCAGACCTTTTATGTCAGAAACAACTCTCGACCTTCATTAAATAAAATAACAGTCTTTCCTCTTGCTTGGTACAAGTCTCTCCGCTACATTGCAGGAAGAAAAGTATCATATAAAGTATCGGATGAAGTCAATACACTTAAAGGCAGGGTGTACTTTTGGTAATTACTCCACAAGTTTATGACCATAAAAACTTACTAAGTAAAGAGCACTGGAGAGCCGTTGATTTTTAAAACATTGTTAGAAATAACCCCCTTTAACAATAGAGATAAGATGTAGTTTTTCACCCCAAAAATTGAATCTGAGAAAGGCTTCAGGCATGAAGCGCACAATTCTATATATGCTATAAAGGGTGTTTTTTTCTTTCAATATTTTCTTGCAACTTCGATGACCAATTGAACCCAAATTCTCACAGGTTTGTTATTTTACTGCATTGGAATACACCAAGTTTGACTTTAGGTAAAATATTTGTAAGCGGTTTCCTGTTTTGAAACCACATGATTCCCAGAAGAAATCTGAAAAAACTTTTGCCATGGTCCCAACTACGCACTTAGTGTTTTGAATGCTTGGATAATACAATGGCTTTAAGTTGTTGTGGTTCCTTATCTATTATTACTATTATGATTCCGCCATCCGCACACTGTTACACACTAACAATTGAATCATGGAGGATTGAACAGTAGCACCGTGTTTGTAAAATTATAACCAAGACTACGATAGTATTAGCATGGCCATGCTAAGACTTTACTTTATGCATGGAGTAAACAAAACTTTCATGACACTTAATAATTTATAATATGATAAATTGAATTTACAATAGGCGTTCTATAAAGACTGCCTACAGAAATGAAAGTTTACAATGTTATTTTAATACTTTAGAGAATGTAAAACTACCGCTGTTCATTTGAAATAATCGGGTCAGCTTCTCAAACAAACAGGGGAAAGATTTCGATTCAGTCAACGTCATCGCCCTCATGTGGATTTAAAGAAAACCCTCTGTGACAGAGCTAAGCCAGTATGACTCAGTTGGAGACCCACACGTATGTGATCTAGTCTTTGTCTCTGCAGGCACGTTTCCAAGACGCTAACATGCCTCAAACATGATCATTATAAATAGTTTCTTGATTTGAGATAACATTCTCACATTTTTGGTCATGGCAAGGATCCTGAGAGGGGTCTAGTATTTCCATGCCCCCCCCCCCTCCCCAGAAGCAGCAGGATACAGGAAATCCTCAAAGGGTTATCAGGGCCAGGCATATGCCTCGCCTTAATTTACAGGCATCAATTATCAGCAAATGTCTTGTTCTATTTCTAGTGTTCCATAACCCTGCGTAGGTGTTCAGCTCAATATCATTCGAGTTCACACTTGTCAGTTTGCTAATTTATTTTTTTATGTGCAGCCGTTTTTCCATTGTGAGTATAAAACTACATTAGACTGTGTAAGTCTCGCACGTATTCAAACATTCGGACCCATTAAAGTGCGTGAGTTTGTTTCCTTCACACGTTAAAGCAATTTACGTGGGACTTAAGTGGTCCCAAAAGTGATCGAATACGCCCAAGACTTGCACGGTCTATACATTTTGTAGATTTATTATACAATGTACAAAGTAATACATAGGACAAGGAAGTTACACTTGCACTGATAATGTATTTCACTTATTCAGATTTACAGATTTAAAAAACAAACTTCCTGTGTTTTGTTTTGTATTCTGCAGATGTGTGGTGCCTTTCCCCTCTTCCAAGAAATCCAACATCAGGAGTTGGATGCGATGGTTGTGATAAATCAGTGACAGAAAGGGGTTCGGCTTGGTTAGACCTGAAGATGCCACAGTGAATGTGACGTTTGTGGAACACTGCACAGTCAGAAGTTGTCATAAAGTTGGACTGGCGTCTGAACTGAGTCAGCATCATTACGGACAATTTCCTGTTCACATTTTGCACTGGGGGCACAGGTTCTGTGCCTACTGTTGCCTGGCACGGGACACCAATCCCGTTTAAGGGTAGCCCAGCCTGCAGGGTTCATTCGGTAAAGGACACGGGAAACCACATTATTCGTTTGATGTGCTGGTTGTAAGAAGCTTCAGGATACGAACCTGACTATGGGGTAAATAAGACAAACAATATTGTCCAAACATGGCTCCTGTTAGTCATACATCGCGCAGAAGTCTGCTTGAACAGACATTGCTTTCCAATGAGTGTCCCCCGGTAAAGTTTGACATGGAGAGGTCTAACAGAGAACTTCCGGCCGTCGCTGATGGAAACGCTTGCTGTAGAACCATGGCTTCCATCAAGTTCCTGTAAGTCTGATTCAGGCATCTCCCCCCCCTTTTTTTCCCCTTTTTCCCCCCTCCCTATCCCCTTCAAGTCAACCGACAATGATTACACTTCCTGCTCTTCAGTCTTGGCTCGGGCACGAGCTGGAAACGCGAGGCATAGATGCCGTTATCTACACCCGTTACATCCTAAGCATTCTCCAGCAGGACGGCTTCGAGCCCGAGACCGATTGTGACCGCTTCATCCCGAAGAAGGATGTGAGGTCAGCAAAGGCCAAAGGTCACCAGTATAAACTCCGCAAGTCTTGGACCGCGGATGACTGGAAGAAGTATGCAGTCCTAGAGTGCCTGCAAGCTGTTACAGAAAAGGTAAAACAAAATTATTTCCCCTGCTGGTTAGAGTCTCACAAATTCCTCTCTCCTGGTTCTCCCTCTCTTGGTTTCAATTGTTGCTCAATTTGTAGACACTTTAATCCGTGCATATGATAAATTATGTTTTCTGAGTACTGTGAATGTCTGTTTGATTTGTATATTGTGCGTAACTCATATACGGTCTGACCATTCAACATCCTTCACTATGGTTTTCAGGCATGCAACTTATCAGCTGAGTATCTGATTTTCTCTGTTTTTCCCCCCGAGTTAAACTATTAAAAAAAAAACCTGAAAAACACTTACAGAGTAGTACGTGTCCCGGGCTCTAATTTGGGGAGAAAATCCACAAGACCACAGGGCTTGTAACTTGTAGCTCAAAATTATTTGCTGGACCAGAATTTCTTTTCACAAGACCAGAAATCAAAATGAGAAAAAACCTTTAGACAGTTTAACATAAACTGTTTTGATTTGATCAAGCACTTGGACAAGATTTATCTCGTTTATCTCTTATTGTATGTAAGTGTACTTCAATGCTTTTAACGACATTAAAAGATATTTATTAGATTTGAAGTTAACATCTGGACATAATTTTTTTTATAAAGATATAATGAGGTGTTATTAATTCCGTCGAAAAAACACACAAGACGGCTGGACTTGTCCAGTCATGAGTTTACTGGCCTGATGATAAAATCACTGGCCTCGGGCCTGCGGTCCAGTGTAAAGTTCGAGCCCTGATGTCATGTTGGCCATTACCGCCTCTATGTTTTGCCAGCCTACAATATTATGTTGTGCATGCATAACACAGTTCACCTATTATGCAAAGTTGTGGCACCATAAATACAACCCACACAGTTGTATGGTTTCAAATGGTTGGTCAACTTGCTAATAGAAAATGTTATCAAGAATATGAGGGTTCTTTCAAGATTTTGGGGATTTGAACTCCAGCCCCTCCCCACCCTCCCTGAAAAATAGTAAATACAAATATTTTGTTAGTTTTTACCACATCAGCCCTGATTTGTATATCAGCATGCAATTCATGTGTATTGGCCGGATAAGCTAGGATGTGCATGGGGAGTACCCCGACACTTAAGAGACTGTCATTTTCTGTTTAACCATCACCATTATGCCCAGAATCGCACAAATTTGTGATATTCTGATTCAATTTTTTATCAAGAAATTTCTTGAAAAATAACAGAAAACAGAATCGTTGTTTTCTTTAAGTAGAAATGTTGATACTCTGTGACCGTGCAAAACACTGGCAGACTTCCGAATTTTCCGCATCACGGTGAACACGGACGGAATCGCGGAAATTGGTGTAGAACACGGAATCGATCCAATTGCACGGAATTTCACGGAATTAAAAAAAAATATCAGAATAAAACAGAAATCTAAATGATAGGTTTAAATATTGTCTGAAATAAAATCGAGAACCAACAAAAACAACATTTAAATAACTTGAAATCCTTCATTCTTGCGATAAAGTTCATCACTACTGATCTTTCCCCATAGTGGGTCAACATCGTCTCCGCGCAAGCACCCGGCCGGCCAGGCCGCAAGTAGGCCGGCTGCATTTCACGTATTTCAGTCTGTGTGTTGTTTGCCAGCATTCCATTTTGTACACGCTTAGCTATGCGAAGCATAGGGTTCCAGACGACAGTGCCATGAACCGTGCTGGTATCCGGCCATTATAAGCACAAATGGATAGAATGGGTGTTCCGTCGGTTTCAGCAGTGTGTCAAAATGGCGTCTAAACGGAAGGCTTTGCCGTCGAGGAAACTCCACAACGCAACGTTATCACCAACATGCAGACTTCGAGTGAACAATTTCCGCGCGAAGGTTTATATGAATCAGATGGACTTCTTTTTTGTAAATTTTGTGTCCATAGCATTGAGTTTCGTCGTAAAGACACAGTTGCTGACCACGTCGCCAGTAAAAAACACAAAGTGGCAAAGCCTTCCGTTGCGACACGTCAAGACAATTTTACATTGAGCGTTATTATTATAAGTGGGTATTTGTGTCATAAATAACCGTTGTTGTCACGGAAACAGTTAAAAGATAACACCGGTAAAAAACGGAATGCAGGGTTTAGAAACGATTAGGTTAGAAAACGAAAAATTCTGATGTCTGCACTGGTAAAAGTCAATTCAGGTTATGAAGTTTACATGTACTTTGAACATTATTATAATGGTAGTGGAAGTGGTCAATCTTGCAACGTTATGGTGCTACATATTATGTACGTTAATGTTTCATGTTGTGTGTCCTATTTGCTGTACTTGCTCCAAATTTCAGAACCACACCTCAAATTTAAACTGACAAGTTTGTAAGCTTCAATAATGATAAAAAGTAATGTTTTGTGTATAGTAAATGATACAAATTTCCCAGCTTGCAGCAGCTCGTGCATTGTTACAGAACAATACCAGACTAACCAGGCGTGTACATGAACAGATTGTACTTTGTATTTCCATTAAGTGAAAATTGGGTTCTTTAGGAAACCATTCATCTATGTATTTCATCTTGTTATTAGTTTCTACCTCTGCTACATTGTATTTATCCATAATTATTTGCATGGTACGTGTGTCTGAATATTTTATTGGCACAGTCTACTTTCATGGAACGAGTTTGAAAATCTCCCTGATTATGGAAACTTCATCTCTACTTATGTGGAATGTAATTCTAAATATCTCCCTGATTGTTGTATACAAAATCTCCCTAATTGCATGATGCAATTGTTGGCAGCTCTGCACTGTCCCATGTACATAGATTTTTCATAAAGTACAAAACATGTGAATGTATCAGTACTACAACATACATGTTGTAGTAGTACCGATACATTCAATGTACATAATTAGTACAGTCCAATGCCCTGTACAGTACAAGCAGGCTTCATGCTTGTATTCTAAGGGCAAGGTACTTTCACCTCTGTGAGGGAAACTGGAACATTTTGAGGCAATACCAGGGGCATTGAGGCAATTGCCACCGTTGCTGATGTGGAGCACATTCATCAGGCCTGTACATGAACATTTCACTTCACACACAAACGTACTGACACATCAGGTCTGGAATTTATGTCCTAGGGGCTGTGTCATCATAATCACAGCGAGTCTGTGGCCAGACATTGAATTCAGAACTCTCACCCAGTTACTGCACATGCGGGTGCGATTATAATGACGGTGCCCTTTAAAGCTTTTGTTTGTGATGTGACGGTCAGCGCGTGTAGTAACTGGATGAGAGTTAATGTTTCCATGCCCAGCCACAAGCAGACTACGATCATGAGGACACAGCCCCTTTAAGAGGGCAAGGCTATTTTTTATTTTGTAAAGGGCACTTCCATTGGAAAATCTTATGGGGAGTCTATGAGAAACTTTTGAAGGGGACACCAAGGCAAAGACCAGGGTCCAATTTCATAGAGCTGCTAAAGCACAAAAATAAGTAAAGCACAACAAAATGATGTTGTATAATTTAGCAGAATTAGCAGAATAAGGTTACCAGCCAAATACCATGCCTAAATGCACCAATTGTGACTTGTATCCTGCTCATTTCTGCTAAGCAGGGAATTGTTATCAATATTTTCTGCTCAAGCAGCTCTATGAAATTGGGCCCAGGGCAACAGAGGATAGCTTCTGTGTATTTCCAGGCCTTGCACACATATGTACAGAGTCACAAAAATAACTGAAATACAAATTTTACAGATTTTGAAAGATTTGAAAACAAGCACATAATATACATAATATTGGGTGTAACATTAATCGGATATCATGCTTATTTTTTAGACAATGATGTAACAAATTCACAATTTAGACGAAGGCCTTGCTCATTGTAGAATATGCCTCCCAAAAGGAACTAAAGTAATCTAAACAAGTGAATGAATGGGGATTATAATTTACCTGGGGGTTATTCAAATGAACTAAAAAAGATTGTAATTTTAGACTGTGGGGAAACCCCCAGAAACCCTGAAAACCAAAGTAATACATTGTAAGATAATTTACATATTATGTATTGTAGTCATGATAGTGTATGTAGGTGATTGAGTGTTAAGTCTGTGTAAATTTTGTTCTGTTGGAATCTAAATGATTTGTAAGAAAACATAATTTAACTGTGTAATAGACCTTAGACATGATGTTATTTGAGTAGGGCGCCCTCGACTAGAGGTCAAAAGAAGGTTGCTCGATCTTAGTCCATCCTGTGCGCTTTGCATTGTATAGATTATGAGCATTTTTCCATTGTTTCATCAACATTTTGCCTCTATTTATAGCGGCGTGATGACGTCAGTGCATAAGGTCTAATTACATTTTTTGCAAAGTCACTGTGTCATTGAATGTGTTAGTAAACAAAAGCGTCTAGAGGTTCATGTGTACATTTCGTCACACTGTTTGTAGCACTTTTGGGCCGAGTAGCTTTTGTTGACTGGTTTAGCATCACAAAGAAATTGTGAACCATTATCTAGTTTTCAAGAATGATGCAATTGTCCTTGTTCACAAGGTTAGATGTACTCAGTGCAAATGCTACACATAATCTTGAGCACCACTGGATGTGCGCATGTGTACATGTACAAATGGTTTACTCTTACAAGTACAGTGTACATTGTACATGTAAGTGTGATGACATGAGATTATTCACTGGATAATTACATGTGCTGTGCTTGTGTGATCAGCCAAATTTGGATGTCTGGTATGTAGGAGCATTGGCTACTACCACTACCACAACAAGGTTACAAGTAGGCCCTTACTCTGTGTGGTGGGTAATGGGAGCATGAGTGAGCTACACCACTATGAATTGTGTTTACATGTACATATGTCTATATAAAGGTATGCGACCAATGCAGATGTACTTTGGTTGTGATTTTGCTTTTGCCCCCCAAAAAGCACAATTTTTAGTTTTGATTGACATGCATGGAGTAAAACTTGGCATATTGACAAAGATGTTCCATAGCAGTAATAATCCCACAAGGGTTGTAAACACATTGGATCACTCACTCTGAAATTAGACTTGTCAAAGGCAAGCGGTAGCTGTGGATGTGAAGGGTAAAAGACCTCCCTTAGTTGTTGTTGTTGTTGTTTTTTTTAATAGAGTGGGATTTTTCAGCTCTTCCCTCTTATTATGTAAAGCTTGGCACTGCAGGGCTTGAATTTGGGGTGAAATTTTCACAAGAATGCAGGGCTTGTAAATGTAGTTGAAAATTTTTACTGAGACCAGAACTTATTTTACAGGACCAGAATCAAAATGAGTTGAACAAGCTCTAAGAGAAGATCTATCTCATTTGTTCTTAAACAGATCAGACTCATAGTTAACATATTTTTCACTAAGATATTTTACTCAGCGAGGTACATGTAACCTATGATAGTTATTCAATTGAAAAACACAAGACCACCGGGCTTGTCGGTTGTGAGTTTACTGGCCCGACACTAAAATCACTGGCCTCGGGCCTGCGGTCCAGTGTTAATTTCGAGCCCTTGCTGACACACACACAAATACGATTGCTGTAACCAAACTTACAATGTTTGGTAGCTCAGAAAACTCAGAGAAAAAAATTAACAATCTGCCTGCGTGAAACTACATAATTTTACCTGGAAATATATCGCACCAAAACCACACACGCCATCGATTTTAGGAGGGCTACCTTGTCAAATGTACTGAGCACTGACTAGTGCTTGGAGCCCGTTGAGAGGCAAGGCATGAAAGGCGACGGTTAAATTTAACCAATGCACAATTTGTTTGCTGAACACGTGTAAACTGACCCTACACTTAGTTTTTCTCAGTTTATTTTGAAGGTACATGTAGAGTGCAATAAAAAAGCTGCAATTTTGTAAAATGTGTGTTGCTCATACACATGTAGCCTACTGTATTTGTTCAAATTATTCTGTTTAAAGTTTGATAATCAGGTCTGGAGATTTGCAATCACTTTTAAATGACAATAATTGACCTATTATGTACACATATTAGCATTTTTAATCAGCTATTTTTAAATGTAGCGTTTTACTGCATGGGTGCAAAGTTTGAAAAGAACAAAACTCAACACAGGTTTTGTTTGGATTTAGGGCCTTGGTCTTTCCTTCTGTTTACATGACTGCGTGTACAACAATGTACTACATGAACATGTGTAGTACGTACATGAACATGTGTAGTACGTACATGAACATGTGTAGTACGTACATGAACATGTGTAGTACGTACATGAACATGTGTAGTACGTACATGAACATGTGTAGTAGGTACATGAACATGTGTAGTACGTACATGAACATGTGTAGTATGTACATGAACATTTGTAGTACGTACATGAACACGTAGTACATACATGAACACGTAGTACGTACATGAACATGCGTAGTACGTACATGAACATGTGTAGTACGTACATGAACATGTGTAGTACGTACATGAACATGTGTAGTACTTTTTCTCCTATTTAGATACGCATTTGCTACAGTGTACATACATAGATCTGTGTAGTTTGATGTTACATGTTTTCAGCAGTCGAAGAAGGAGAAAGAAAAAGACTTGGTGGCCAGTCTAATGGCCATCTCATCCAGGCCTCTCCAGTGAGATGCAACATTCCTGGGATTCCACACGAGTCATGCTAAGGGATTCACAAATGAAGAAATCAAATAAGAAAAAGAAGGAGAAGAAAAAAAGAAGCAAACTCTCATTGCAGTGAACTTGGGGATCTGCACCCACACGCAGTTCTGAAGCATCATGGCGCAGTTGTTTTGTTCCTGTGACAGACAGTGTATTGTTCCAAATGTTGATTCTAAGAACTATTCTGAATGAGGTGTGCTGTCTGCCGAGTTAAGTTTGCCGGATGAATAAATGTCTTCATGTAAACATTCCGACTCCTTGATAAGTTATCTGGTTCTGAAGATGTGTGGGCGAAATTTTGTTTCTTCAAAACTTGTTTGTCCTGTGGATGAACAAACGTGTTAAACTGGATGCGATAGTCACCCTAAAAGCCATGATGAAGTTTACATTCAAGTCATTTTTAAGGGAAGGTCTCTGTGGAAACCGCTTTCACTGTGATTTATGATTCTGATTATAGAGTGAGGATTCTGGAAGTGGAGATTCCAAGAACACATCTTGCCGATTCCTCCAGGTATTTTGTTGTTTGGAATGGAATTTATAGCACGACCGCCGCAGTGTTCTATTGTGCTGATTTCAACCAGGTCACATTGTGCAGAGTCCGCGAAGTTGCTGCGCTCATTTTCTCCGTGATTTTTTACATTGTGCATCAAAAATCTAACCATATTTGGAGAATTTCTGCACATTGCATCTGGACTGTGACGGCTTTTAGAATCGGGACCATCAACAGCTTTCGTGATGCAAATTACTTTTGATCAAGCCTGTCTGCATTGCTGTAACTTCATGAGGGATAAAAATAACTTCCTAGTTTTGATGACTTCTGAGAAATATTGAAGCTAATGAAAGGAAAAGAATGCCAGTGTTATCAGTATATTTCTGATAGCCGTTTGTTTCAAAACTGGATGAAATTTGAAAGGGGAAAAAAAGAACTGTTCATATGAGTAGTTTATAAATCTCCATAGCAACAGGTCAGCTGCATACAAGCATGTCAGTTATGGAATATACCATATGCCGAGCTTTGTAGAGACTTGGAATAAGACGGCAAGCCGGTGTTCTCCTTAAGGATGGATGCAAATGATTTGAAAGATTCACTTGATGATGACAAAGATTTAGCGGTAATTTTATTGTTGAATTTGAAAGGGACCAGTAGGCCTTTTTTTATGAGAAAGGTACATTGTACATGTACACGTACATGTAGGTTTGTACATTGTAGATGTTTTTATTACGTATTTGCCCTTTAGTTAGAAGTCTTTTGTTAGATCTCTATTGTAAATACATGTACCTTATACTGCCCTCAGATCGATCTTGCAATGACACCATTAACAAACAGTCCGCTACTGACCTTTCAGGATGATGCTGCGCCAGAGTGAGGACTGTGGGGAACATATTAGGCACTGATTGTTTTTTCGACCCAAGTATAACAGGTCTGATAACTGACCTACGATGATGTTAAGAGAGAGGTGGCAAAAGTCGCTGTGGGAAAAAATTAACAGTCGCAGAGAAGAAATATTCGTACTTCTGTGATGCGTTCCCGACAGGCGGGAATCAATCCCAGTCAATCTGTGTGAATTGCGATGTTGTGCATCCATATTAAGTTGCCATTAGCCAATCAGTGTGCAGAAAAGTAAGCAATAAAATGGCGGCCGCCACATGGACTAGCAAATTACATAACAAAGAACAATATACGTTTCAATTTACAATCCTTTAAAAAAAGATGATGTTGTTTAGAATTCAAACTTTGTCTTGAATCTTTTTGTCGAAACGAACGCCACCGTATTGAAAGAGTCATGCGATTGCTTTTGTGTCTTTGTCACGGATTGATCGTCACTTATGGATCGTGAGTGACATGAGCATGGTTTTGTGGGGGGTAATGCTTGTTACACGACACTCTCCTGATTTCTCTGTTATAGTGACCTGAGCGTAATTCTGCTTGATCCCGACAGTCTCGTCGCAGAGCAAGCAAAATGCAGGTGGACCTGAGGGTGGCTTTAGTCTCATGTAGGTTGCACAGTGTACGTTTGTTTTTGTACACTTTTGTATATATTTTGTTGTGGAGTTTTTCCCCTAAAATTTGTCATTTATTTAGTCAATGTTGAACCAAATGCATTTAAAGTTGCATGATCAACATTCAGACTACATGTACATGTAGACACATTGCATTCTTTAGTATAATGTATGCACGTGGCCGATGTACAATTTGTACATGTTTACATGTACTATAGTTTTAGAGACATAACCAACAGGTACAGAATTACCGTAAAAGAACAATTTGGTTAGTTGCAGGTTGTGACATTTCACTAATCATACCAGCACCAATCCTCTTGAGAAATATTTCCATCTGAAATACGTATATGTGAAGACATCTTGAATCACTATGTAGACCTATTTCCTTACAATCAATAGCTGCATTTTAAACAACATATGTGAGTGGATGTACATGTACATGTATGGAATGTGCAGAAAAACCTTAGAAGCATTTTGTTTTCATGAAAATGATTCAAATTCAATCAACATTTATTTTATACTTCTCTTTTTCAAAATTAATATTCTACAAAAGATTACATAGTAGATACAATGTAGATGTAAGGCAATAATTAATCATGTAGACCGGGGCCCAATTTCACGGCTCTGCTTACCGCAGAATTCTACGCTTACAGACCATAGAACTTAGCTTTACAGGGCTCCGTATTGTATGAGGCTGTCAAATTTAAAGCCGAGGCTTTACTAGAAGTAGAAGACAGCCTAACTGGACAAACCACATATGGGGACAAAACAAATAGGCCTACCTGTAGGTTGGTCAAACGCAAAACAAAAACCAAGACTGGATGCATGAGAGGTTTTGCCTATGAACTGGAAGTGAATGGCTGATAAAAACAAACAAACAAACAAATTATGATAAACTTTCTTCGGTTGGTAAGGCTAATTGGAGGATGATGTTTGTTCAAAACAAGAGAATAAAAACGAATCCTTTCCCAAAAGCAAATTTATCTTGAAAGAACCATGCTTTATCCATGTACTGTAAATATACAAGGAAAAAGGAGATCTTCAAAGAGCCATTGCTTTACCCACCCATGTAATGTACATTTATGTACAAGGAAAAAGGAGATGTGGTACTTAACTTGGCAGATGGCATTCTTAACCAAACAATAAGAACAGGACCAATTAACAGCGAAGTAATTTCATGAAGCAGTATTTCTCTAGTCTGTGCGCGATAAGCAAATTTAGGTGTTAAAGGGAGAGTATGTACATGTACCTTTTGGTAATTACTCCAAAAGTTAATGACTGTAAAAACTTACTTGGTAAGAAGCACTGCAGCTGTTGATAATGTATAACATTTTGAGAAACTTTTTCCTTCTGAGGAATGTAGTTTTAGAGAAAGGGATTCAACAAATTCCAATCTGAGAATGAAACATTTCTCAGAATGTGTATTCCATTATGGATTATTCTTTCTATGTGGACATAAGCACTCCAGATTTCTGGCGATATCTCAAAAACGCTACCACCTTTTGAAATGAGATTTACACAGGTTAATTTTATTGTTAATGTTATGTCTAAATTTTTATAGGACTAAAATAGAGCGATTCACAAAACTGAAGGTATACTTTGCCTTTAAGCAGAACTATAAAATTGGGCCCAAGTTCATGTGATAGAACACTGAACTGTACAGTAAGTAAACATTGTAGTTCTGTACACGCACGGTTTATGACCCCACACACTATGGTATGAGCCATGTGTTATGACATGTGCATGCTCAGCTCATGGGGTACATTGTAAGTTGACATATTTTGCATGATACGTGCACTATGCACACATTGTATGATAATTATCCAGTAAATGTATTCACATACATGTACATGGCGGTATACCTGATCTATGAATGCATACATGTAGTTCATTAAAAAGTACTAACATTATAGTACACTCACATCAAGGTAAATGTAAAAACTAGAACCTGGACCTGAAATGAGGGTGCCCAAGTTTGCAGGGAAAGAAACCAAACTTGCAAAACCTACTCACATTACATAAACACAAATGACAGGATACTGAAGGCTGTCCAGATTCTACTTGTTTTATTGCACACTGATTGCTAATTTTGAGTAGCAAATTATGATTTTTGACATATATGGTGGGTGCTACATGCACATGTAGCATGGAGGTAGGAAATTGGTGGCATGTACCATATTTTCCTGCGTAAAAGGCACCATATTTTCCTGCGTGAAAGGCGCCGTATTTTCCTGCGGGAAAGGCGCCATATTTTCCTGCGGGAAAGGGCACCGTTTTCTGCATAAAAGGCACCAGATTTTCCTGCGTAAAAAGCACTGTATTTTCCTGCGTGAAAGGCACTGTATTTTCCTGCGTGAAAGGCACTGTAATTTCCTGCGTAAAAGGCACTGTATTTTCCTGCATAAAAGGCGCTGTATTTTCCTGCGGGAAAGGGCACCATTTTCTGCTTAAAAGGCACTGTATTTTCGTGCTTAAAAATCACGGTATTTTCCTGCGTAAAAAGCACTGTATTTTCTTGTGTATAAGAGTTAATCTTTAAGTATGACGTGTGTAGTTTGTATTGTACACTTTATGTGTACTTGTCAGAAATTATTTGTTAGTTGAACAAACATCATCAGAGATCAACATGTGTACAAAGTACATAAAATAAACAATATTTTTTGGCTTCTCTCTCCACAGGATTGTGGCATTGAAAGCCTCGTGGAAGAGCTCTGCGTTAAACTGAAACGAGTGAAGGAGGAACGTGATAGAGGAACCAAGGATGGAGTGGGCACCAGTGAAGATGACCCTTCCTCGTCGATGAAGACAACAACCAAACTTGACCGACAAGAAAATCCTGCAACTCAAGCTGCCAAGTAAGCAGCATGAATCTTGAATTTGTGAACCATTTTCCAAAGACTTGAAAAGCAGATTCTGCAAAACAGAAATTTTTCTAAAAGACCAAAAGAAAATCAATTTGGAATGAAAAGTTAACCTCAGACCCTAATCAGACCTTTGGTTTTGATTCATACATGTATGATAAGACCTCATAAATAACCATCTCAACAGAAAGACGGACCACATCTGTACGAAGTGAGTTCATTTGCCATGTTGCTAAAATAAATTGCGTTAACGTGTGACGGAAACAAAATCATGCACTTTTGAATGAAAATGGGTCCCACCATTGAAATAGTAAGACTTGTACGGTGGATCTCCCGTAATATAGAATAGTTCCTTTATTGGAAAAGTTTTGATGAATTCAGTACCAAATCAAGTAATGTAAATTGAAAAGAAGATCACATTATTTGATGTTTTATTACTTCATCAATTTTTCTTTTTTTCTTTTCGTAAAGGTATTACCAAGCTTTCCCAGCACTGAGTGACAAGACCAATACCATGGTAATGTCAGAGACCAAGCCGCAGGGAGCATGGGGAGCCAAGAAGTCTCCAGATGGTCAGCATGACAGAGCTAAGGACAGGAGAGTCACTAAAAGTGTGTCAGCCTCGACATCCAGAGGAAGCAGGTCTCCGAAAAGGAAGCATCAGCGAGCAAAGAGCCTTCCAAACAGTGTGAGCCACCGTGAGGAGAGTCCGGTGTTTGTTGTTCCGAAATATCAGACCAAGAAAGGTTCCGGGAGGAAGGAGGCAGACGGGGGAAGGCCTTTGGCCCCGAGGAGTGGGGACAGGAAAGGAAAAATTGGGGAGAGGGTTTGTATTGTGACCAAACAAGCAAGTCAGAAGGGCCAGCAGCAACAGCAATATTGGCAGGCCAGTGAGCAACCTAAAGTCTTGAATGTGAGTCCTACTCAGGTTCCAGAGTTTGAAGAAGATTTTGAGGATGTTGTGGTGGATGAGAAGGAGATCAGCTGGTACACAGAGCCTGTTGTGGCAGTCCTTGATCAGGGCAAGCGCGTAAGCAAGCTTCAGACCGTTTACAAATCAGATCCCTGTAGTCCATCGGTAAAGACACCAACCAGTGAAAATAGTCTGGATGAGGCTGTAAGCTCACTGGCAGAAAGTCTCTGTCGCAACATTTTTGAAGATGATCTGTACAAGTCAGTTGAAAATCTGTCTAGTGGAGGTCTGATGCAAGCGGGACCAACACAAGAAGTTCTTGGAGGTAGTCCATGTGTAGTCCCACAAGATGCAACAGCTCAAGGCGTTCTTGAAGGAGATTCTGCTGAGAGAGGTAGACATGGAGATAAGCCTGATCTGCTGCCTTTGTTGGACTCTAGTATGTTCGATCATTATGCTAGTCAAGGAAGGAATACATCAGCTCTTCAGGCTATGCCGTTGCTAGTAGTAGACAGCCAGACCAGTCTAAGCATGCTGCAGGACCTGCCAAATGAAGATCAAGAGGTAGATGGAAAACCAAAGCAAACATCATCCGCTTCTGCAAACCAAGAGTATTGGGGACAGCAAGAAGTTCTTGCTACTGACCTGATTGGAGGTGCCTGCAATCTTTCCTCCATCTGGGATCAGGACATTCAACCTCCAAAGGAACCTTGGGAAAGATCACCACTTAAGATGCCCTCGTCCTCCGTGTGGGAAGATAAAAAGAGGATAAATGAAGGGGAAAGTTTGGAACAAGGGATCAACAGTCCAACAGAGTTGAGGGGTAGCAACCAGGATTTGCCAGAAGCCCTTAGAGTCTTGGTAGACCATGAGAAGGTAGCAAGGGGTCCAGTAGGGTCAGCCCGAGAGGAGGGATCACTGCTTCGTATTTGTAGCCCAACCCACAGCCACCACCAGTGCTCCACCACTTCTGCTCTGAGTAGTGAGTTCAGGCCGGGATGTTTCTCGTTCTCAGAGGAAGCATTCAGCCATGACACTTCTCTGCCGAGTCCTAACAGCGCTCTATCCTGTAGTGACACAGGAAGTCCTTTCTTCTCTGAAAGTGAGCACGACTCACTGGCAAAGGGTATAAAGTCCGCATACAATCTGGAAGAGTCAACACCGACGGCAGATGACACCCAGCATTTTGATATCAATAGTGCTTTGTGGTCTACCTATGATGTCCAGCCTCGATATCCACATCTACCCAAAATAGTGCGCTGGAATGATGGAATATTTCCAAGGGATGCAGTGTTGAGGAGACGCAAAAATTCCTTCATCGAGGGTGGTGTGTATGGGAGTCCGTACAGCAGTCAGAATAACAGTCACTATAACAGCTGCAGCACAAGTCCCTGCGAGAGTAGCAGTCTGCGAGATCTGTGGAATCCATCCTCTGTTCAGGAGGTGTCCTCCCTGGTGTCTTCAATGCAAGAATTGATCACCTCTGAGTCTGGATCTAAGGCTCTGTTGTCCGAGTCGAGACTGAGTGATTGTTCCTCGCGGAGAAGCAACATGACCCCAGAGATGATGCTGGATTCCTCTCAGCAGGATGAACAGAGCTTGATTGAAGACAGTCTGATGGACAGCCCAGTCTTCATCTGCTCTAGGAGCTCCTCCAGATTTGAGTTTGCTCGCAGCGTCAGTGATCTAGACGGCAGTCTGAGTCCTGGTACTGAAACGGATGAGATGGTGTCAGAGGCAGAGTTACTTGAGGAAGCTTTGAAGGATGTAGGTGAGATGGAGGAAACATACAAGTGCAATAAGAAAGAGAAAAGTGGTGATCAAACTACCAAAGAAGAAGGGGAATCCAGTGACTCCCACAAGCAGAGCTTCCCAACGGACGGCAGTTCTCAGGAGCTAACCCCATCCTGGTTGACCCCACCTCATCAAGGTGGTGCTGCTGGCTTCTCAGATGATCTCTGCTCTGAGAAGAGTCAGGGATCCCTGAGCTTGACTGGAATTGTTCCTTCAATAAGTAAGCCAGAGGCTGTCAGGAAGGGAATACTCCATTTTGATCTTGCGGTTGGTGGGTCCAGTCCAAAGCGACAACAGACCCCTGAAGTAGATGGTAGCTTGGATTTACTCATTTCTCCAAAGACGCATTTCCGGCCGATCCACGAGACGATATCTCCTGATAATTCATCTGGGGATGAAGTTCCTGGGAAAGATCTCAACCGAACAAGAGGCCTGTTGGACTCCTCACACGTGGGGAGTTTTGGGGATTCTCACGTCAGTAAAGTTGTTGGAAGTGCACCTCACAAGTCGCCCCAACTAATCTCTGGTGAACAATGGTCATGGTCTGAGCCGTCAAATTTCCAAGGAGGAAGTCCTAATCTTGTAAGGAGTGATTTAAGTACGGATGGCAGACCTGATGATGTATCTTGTGTCAAAGGTCAATTTCATGGACATAAAATAAAGTATGAGAACTTGTCATGGGTCAGCGGACAACGCGGAGACGTTAAGGTTGAAGCAGTTGGTGAAAACGGTCAAAAGGATGCACTTTGCGGTGCTGAGTTTAAACCTGCAGTGAATCTGGACTATGAAGGCCAGGTAATTAAGCATTTTTTGTTGATAGCAAAATAGTAGCCACTTAAATACCGTTTCTAAACTTGCCCGCAGAAGGATGCCACAGTAACAACCTTTTGATAAATACTAAGCATACAGGGTGGCTCCATTCAGCCATTTTGTACTGATTTCTGTCACCACTGATTTTAAGACTTGCTAGGTTCATTAGTGAAAACTTTGTTTTATATACTAGGCATGGTACTTTTCAGCTTTTCAGCAGATTTTCTCATTTTAAAAGTAACATGTTGCCATAGAAAGCTGGAAACAATTTTTTTAAACAAAGTTTTGCTTGTTTGGCCAATTCCTCTTTTTTCATAATTGCCAAGCTGCTTGTCTGTGTGTCCCATAAGAAAACAATTAGAAACTCAGATTTCTTGTTTTTTTTAACCTGTTAACCATTTGATTTTTACAGATTTTTCCATTTGAAGACGAAGCTTTTCTTCAAGGAGAGGGATTGGGCGATCCAGGGAGTGGCAACCTCAAGCCGTTGTACTCATCTGAACTGGAAGAGAAATGGCTGAGGGAGGCAGCGGGAGATGCAAACCAAAGCAGACCACCTTGGAGAAAACATAGACGGAAAGCAGGTATGAGAATTCTAAAACAGTTTCAACCCTTCAGTCAAAGGTTACACAGCACTCTGAGTGATTGGACTCTGATGACATAAAGGGAGACCGCTAACATTGGGGCTAGATAGCTCAGTTGGTGGAGCACCAGCACGTTAATCTAGGGCTTGAATTTGACAATGGACTGCTGGCCCAAGGCCAGTGATTTTAGCCTCGGGCCAGTAAACTCATGAAATGACAAGTCCGGCAGTCTATTCAATTGATAAATAGTCACTGTGTAATATCTTTAACAAAAAGAAATGATATTCAAATGTTGACTTTGAGTCTGGTATTTATACAGTTCCGTTAAGTATCAAAATGTACTAACCCATACATGCCATAAGACAAATGAGATGAATCTTCTCTCAGTGCTTGTTCAAATATAAACAATTTACATGTTAAACTGTGTAGAAAGCTCTTTTTCATGAAGATTCTGGTCTTGTGAAATAAATTCTGGTCCGGTAAACATTTTGAGCTACAAGCCCTGCGATCTTGTGGAATTTTATCCCAAATTCGAGCCCTGTAATCTGGAGGTTGTAGGTTCAAATCCCGCTCTAGTATTCACTGGGTAGACTCTGATAAGAAGGGTATGCCCAATGCTTTGTGTGGCATTATTGTTTTGCTGTGTTGCACCAGATCATTCAAATTCAAGCAAAATCATGCGATGATGCTTTTGGAAGAGTCGAGATTTGAGTTCGTAATTTGTTTATCTCTCTCGTGTAGCCGTTCGCAAAAAGCCTTGTAGTTTCTTCCTGGAGGGAAAGTGTCGTCGGACGGAGTGCCCGTTTGCTCATGATGTCAGCGGCATCACATGTCGGTTCTGGGAGGAAGAACAGTGCTTCAAAGGAGATGAATGTCCCTTTCTGCATGGCTACCCAAGGTAAAACACTATATAAATCCAATGTATTATTAGTATTTTTAAAGGGTGTGCACAACATTGGTAAGATTGAAAATATAAATGGTCACAGATTTACTCATAACTTACATGGTACAAAGATGGTTATGGTGGAAAAGCTTCCTTGAAATATGTTTGCTGAAATGCTATAGTTTTTAAAGAAATTAGTTAAACAATTAGTTTTGATCTCGCAAGTCCGAAATTCGATGTTTGAAAATAGTGGAAACATAGGAGGTTTTTTCATTCACTATTTTCTTGTGTCTTCGATGACTGATTGAGCTTAAACTTTTGCAGGCTTATTATTTTATGTTTATGATGGGTCACATAAAGTGTGGATGCTGGTCTTTACCAATGTTTGCATGATTTAGCAACTGTGTTTTGGCGTGTGATTAACAGTTTGGCTATCTCACAAAAGAAAAAACCCAGCACTTTGAACTAGAAATCTGGACTCATTTTGCATCTCACAAATGTTTTCTTTACTCTATAAAACAGTAAAATACCGTCAAATGACAGGAGTGTAGTCTTGGAAACCAGCCTTGGGGAAGCCTCCAACAAAAGTACGGACAAAGAGGACAGTCTTGAGAAAGCACTTCATCTTGAGCAGGTAATAAGTAGTGAAGGATAAGACTGTTAACAACTAATGAAATTGGGCCCTGCACTAAGCTGCTTGAGCATACAAAGTAGCTAAGCACAACAACATTATGCTTACCAGAATGGGGTTACCAGCCAAAATACATTGTCCCATGTACTGGCTGTGACTGGTATCCTGCTCATTTTTGCTCAGCAAAATTTGTTAGGCAATATTTCCTGCTTAAGAAGCTCGATGATATTGGGCACTGGTCACAAGGTCTATCCTGTTTTCCTTCCAGACGACACAATGTAAAGTTGCGTCAAATTTTAGGGTCTTAAAATGTGGCAGAGGCTGTTGTTTCAGGTGAGAAACTTCTGACTTTGGTCTGAAATTTATACCTTTTTATGTCTGCTTGATGAACAAGTAGCTGTTGTTTTTTCTTCAGATATAAAGACAACAGCTCTCTGATTTAATTTTCTAGAGCTGAGGAATTCTGTTCCTATTAGCTTCTTCAAATGTATAACTCCAGAAAGCATCATTTTAATTTTGGTAGATAAGTAAAGTAGTTTAGATGATTCTAAACCATGGGAGCTGATGATTGATGCATTCATGTACTAAACGTCAAGGGATGAGAAATTTTATATATTTTTTTCTGAATTCAGACTTGTTTATGTCTGTCTAGTTAAAAAAGGGTTATTTTTATTTCAGACACAAATAGATCATGCTCTTTGATCTACTTCTCTTTCACAGAGGATACTCTCCCAAAAGCTCATGAAAATATTTAACTCCAGGGGTTACTAGAAGGTTGAAATACCATTATTTGAGTAAATCTCCTACATGTAGATCCTAGTTTCATACCTTTTTACAAGCAATGAATCTCATCCCTGCAGCATGTCTCTTGGAACTGGCACTTAAATATACAACCATATAATAATGATAATAATAATGACGTCTTCTATAGCCCTGGTATCCACAAAAGTGCTGGTGGCACTTGCTCTAATAATAAAGTTTCTCTGTGGATGTCTTTGAATGGTACAAAAGCAAGAAAAGGTGAAAAAGGGGGTGCTGCATAAAAACAGCAGCAGATTGAACAGTAATCTGAAATCTCTATAGAATTGGATGAAATATTCATTAAAAAGATGTGTCTCCAAGGCTGTTTTGAAAATGTCTGTTGTCTGGATCATGGCTCTGATGGAATGTGGGAGATCATTCCAGACCTTCCCTGCAGCTACCTGAAAAGAACGGGATCCCCATGAATTGTTCACAGCAAATTCCACATGACACACGCTTTCTTTTTACCTTTCGTCCTAGATGAACCCTGCCTCTCCGATTATGACTACAGAGGGCGCCATACCCATCCCTACTAACAGTTGTAACTCTTCAAAGTATGGTCAGGAGTTGTCTAATTCTAGCCCTCGACACCCTAGGTCTCTTCCAATTCGTATCACGAAACGCAGGTGACATTTGCCCTCTCATTAGCACATATTTATAAATATTTATTTTGTAAAGGTTTTATTTCTTTCAAAGAGATAAAAAGAAACAAACTTTCTTGATAAAAGAGACCCCTTGCATATGTCACAAACTCAAACAGTGTCCTCAGAGAGGTAAAATGATAAGTCACTATTTGCTGAGAGTTGCGGTCAGCAGCACGTACACGCGTGCATCCATTGTTTGACCTCGATAGCGACCTGTGCAAGGGGTCTATTGACTGTGTATCATATAACATAAATTATTCTTGTCAAGTAATGAACCACAAGGGTTATAAATTATTCTTGGTACCCTTGTGCACCAACGTAGTTTTAAATGGAACTGGCTTTTTTTTGTACCCGTTTCAACCCGAAATACTGCAGGCTCGCACTTGGACTGTACCCATTTGCACCTCAAGGGTGTGTGTGTTCTATACATGTACAACAAAGTGCGTTTAAATATCCTTGGTACTCTTCTGTACCCAAGATGGCCCAAAAGCCCCCTTAGTTTTTGGACTCATTTTTACCCAGTGGAACCTCAGTCATTTAAACTCTTTTATGGCTGTATAGAGCCTGTTTCTTAAGAAAATTATAGAATATATATATATATATATATATAATAAAAAAAATTAAGTGTGTGCTTATCTTCAAAATGAATATTTTAAAAAATTTAAAAACGTTTGATATTGATGGCAGTGTTGCAACTTTGTTCGCGTCAAGTACAGAATATATATTGATAAAATGTACTGATGTAATGCTAGAAAATGCCTACTGTAGTTTTGATTTGCAATTTTTTTTAAAGGATCTTTGAGGTTACTATTGCTCGTCTTAAGAGGGATGAAGACACCCTCTATTGGTCGGGCAGCTAAATTTACCCTATTTAATGTTGAAATACCGTGCAAAATGCACAGTGGTCCAAACAGTTGGCAGAGCCCAAGCTGGAGCTGGAGACCAAGCCTTGGTTTGGAAAAGGCCTTATAAAATGACTTTTGTTTTTGGTACCAATCTATTCAACTCATTCATGCACTGGTACTTGTTTCATTTGTAACTCATTAGTTTCTGTATAGACATCACATTGATCTGTGTGAATTTCTTTACTTTATTCACATGCAAAGTTGTGGGAAAAAATGCTCTGCACAGATCTACATGTAGTGTAGCATGATTCACAATAAAAGTTTGTTCTTGCTAGTTTTTTAATTACAAACAAAGGGTGAAAAAGGAAATTTGCGTATAAGACCAAAATGGTGTTCTGCACTTTTATGGAATTGGTGATAGTTGCCAGTTATCTAACAGTAATTCAACTGCTTATTAAAAATACATACTCATTTCTCAGTGAATGATTGATATCATAAATCAAGCTCAGAAAGTGTGAAAAAGTTGAAAACAACAGCCAAAAAAAAAGACAAAAATGTACATTAGAAAGTAGTTATCGATTATAGCAAAAGGGATAGCGTTAAATGTATTAGCTGTATAGAATAACTGTCAAGTCTTTTCTACTCATGTCTTAGAATAATGTGTAAAATGTAAAATGTAAAATGTATATCCTTAACAGTGGGGAGTTGCAAATGGTTATGAAGTTTTAGACTTCACGCTGTATGTGGATTTGGATAAAGTCTGCCATGTACTGTGTATGGTTATCCCAGCTTTGATCGGTGGTAGGAGGTTTGTACGGCAATTCATATGTCACAGTATAAAGGAACCTGCAGGCCTGATACTGCCTTCCATGACCAAGGGGCATGGAGGTGATTGCTTCTGTCGTCTCCATGATCAGGCATGGGGGCCAATAAGATTGCTCTTAACTGTTTGTCAATCTTATTTGCTAATTAAAGTGTGACGTCAGAATATAAATTAGTATGGCGATATTGGCAACTCATCATCTTGAGATGAATCTTAGTGCTTTGTGAAATCCAGCCCGAACATGTTGTGTTGTGAAGTACATACATTGTATCAATACACCGATACAAGTTTGATATCATGTTCTTGTACATACTTCAGTTGACTTGACATAGAGGTCTCACTACCTTATATAAAGGCAAAGTCTTCATGCTAGGTCATTCGCTTCTGGCCAGCAGATTGGGCTGCAAACATGTTGTGGAGGTCTTTTTTACCCCGCCAACTAGGTTTGTAAGGTTAACTTGACACAGAGGTGGGTTAACTTCATACCGAGGTCATGTCACTAGCTGCCTGACCAGGACATTGTACCTGAAACAGAGGTCACTCTGCTTCATACAAAGGTCATGTCACTAGCTGCCTGACCAGGACATTGTACCTAAAACAGAGATCGCTTTGCTCCATACAAAGGTCATGTCACTAGCTTCCTGACCAGGACATTGTACCTGAAACAAAGGTCGCTCTGCTTCATACAAAGGTCATGTCACTAGCTGCCTGACCAGGACATTGTACCTAAAACAGAGGTCACTCTGCTTCATACAAAGGTTATGTCACTAGCTGCCTGACCAGGACTTTGTACCTGAAACAGAGGTCGCTCTGCTCCTTACAAGGAGGTTACTCCACTTCTAGAAAATTTTATGTCACTAGCTGCCTGACCATAAAATGGCTTTAGGCACTGTCCGCCTGTTTGAAGTCCAATGCCAAATGTGTATGGTTTCAAAATTACAAACAGCCGAAGCCAAAGTCGTGGTTTCAAAAAGGGCCTATGACATCCAGTGTGCTTGGACGCACCAGACTACAATGCACTAGTCATTGTAGCAGGTTGATACTCAGTCTGGACCAGTACTTCGGTATGGTTTCCGGACTTAATTGTGTATGCTTGTTTCTCATATTTCTATACTTTGGTTACATATTTAGTATGTAACTCTACTTTTCCCCTTTTGTTTGACTAAAGGTAATGTGTTACATGTATGTAAATACATGCGATCAGATTTGTCTGTGACATGTATGAGAGTATAGCTCCTATGTCAGGTAGTTGACATGCATGCAAATTGCATTGTTGTAATCATTTGCAAGATGTAAGCATTTTGCTACGGTGAGCGTCATGACTATCCTAGTACCCAGGCTCACTGGGCTGCAACAGGTGCCCATGATGTTAGATTGTGCTTTAAACATCTTTACCATACAGATGATTTTGATTGTCTGAGTACTCAGACTAACTTTGGGTATCTCTTTTTTCTGATTTTTCTGATACTTCGAACATGGTTTGAATCCGAATTTCAAACCAAGTTGACTTGTGAATGGTTTGTATGCATGTGTGATTATTTTTTACACCCACTTCTGTGTAAAATCCCAGTTCATACTCCACATGAATTGCGAAAAAACAAAGTGATTATTCTTGCGACAAAAATCGGAAAACTGCGCTTTGGAAAATTCGCCTTGCATGAAGCATGAACCGGGTACTGCAACAAATTTGTGAAATGGACAACATGTACATGCACAAAGGTAACAACGTTCTTATATAAATAAATATGAAATGAAATAAATAACTGTAATAAAAGAAATAAATTTAATGAATAAATGTAACATAAAGATAAATATATAAGTAAATAATTTAGTTATCAATGAAAGGGATGTAAATTAAGATAAATAGTGGTAAGATAAGAAGAGGATTTTAAGAAGGGCGCAGGGACACAAAGTTAATTATCAGTACCAGATATAATTGTGATTTTAAAGATAGAGATATAAAACAAAATTTGATAAACTATTGCCTGGGTATGTTAATGAAAACTCTAGAATGCCTAAAAAAAAACATGGTAAAGGGTAGCAGATCAAACTTGTAAAAAGAGTTAAAAGATAAGATTGGTCAAGGGGCAAGTTTAAAGGGCTCTACAAGCTGTTTTAAAGTGAAGTCAGTTTTGAATTCTCACCGTACAATCGGTCTGCAGCAGGGCAATGCCACTGTAAAGAAAAACACAACTACAAATAAAATATCGGATCACTTTTTTTTAAGCTCGCAGGTGAACTTGATTTATGTGATCAATTTCAAAGGGGATAGGATATGACTAGCTGTTATTTTAATGGCAAGTTTATTCCGATTCTCCAATTTTCAAGAAATGTTATTAGCTTATAACTTAATAGCTTATGAAAATTTCCATTGTGAAAGGTACCTTTTTAGAAAACAGCTTGAATGGTAAATTGGTAGGGTCTTGTTAATTTCGGTGGCCTCGTCAGTCAGTATAAATGAAATTGATTTGAACAAGAGCTGTTATAAAAAGGAAAAGTTGCTATGGATCATTATAACTGGCTCCCACTTAAAACAGATCTCCAATCTATTTTTATTACAATTACCAATACCATGCTGAAAAAAGATCTTACACCTTTCATGATTGGACAGACAGTGACTGTAGAGGGAGCTGTCGCAGTGGTCCACAAGACATCAAAAGCCGATACTTTTTGTGCATTGTTTATCTTGGAAATAATGTTTTTTTTAAGGTAGAAAGTAAATACAGGATTTCCAGTTTGTTGAGAATATTTTCTCGTGGGAAATGATCATTTTCATTTTGTTTCCTTCATTTATTTTTTTATCAAAGTATTGACCTGTACACAGGCTCAGCCATTAATTAGCCAGTCAGTACTCACTGAGTTGTTTTTGTTGTTGTTTTTTGTTTTGTTTTGTTCTTTGGGAGGGGCTAAGAGAATTTGTGGACCATCCTTTTGAGTCAGTAAAAATAAAAATGTAATGTAGCTTTAGGGAAAGATGTGTTTCACTTGAAATATGTGTTGCAAATTTCAGAACAAAAATTATGTGGGAGTCATTGTTTTAGGTGTTGATATAGGGACAATATTTGGGGGAAAATGCTTTTCATAAGTTTAGTTTAATTCAAATGTTATACAGAAATAAATTTAATGTTCTATTGTTGAAGTCTATAAAACCAACACGTTGTTTTTATTAGCCTTCAGGCCATAATTAAATATACCAAAAGACAGCAAAATTTGCATTTGTAGTCGACAATTAAAGTTTCATGCGTTTGTAGAGATATATGCTGGTTGCCAACAGAGTGCTACATGAAACAATTTGTATGCTATATTTTTTTATACATGTACAACGTTTTAAAAAAAGCTGTTAGGGGCGACTGCTTATTACCCGAGTTTAAAATGCCCATGGACAATTCTGTAAGTGGTATTCGCAGAGCCGGATCGAGATTTGTACAGAACAAAATTTGATTAGTAGTTTTTGATAGCACCTGTAGACAAATTCTCGGTCAGCGCAAGGTTAGAAAAAAGCTCCTCATAGGTAAAATGAATTTATTTTAAGTAGATACTAGTAAATTTACAGAATAGAAGGGGAAAATGAAAGGGGAAAAAAAAACAACACAATTTTAATCGTTTTTGAAAACATTTCAAATTTTTAAAATTAAGATGTTGTGAAAAGACATTATTACTTGGTGGGCCTGTATATGCATATTTCACACACCATGTACATGTACCTATTCTGTTGTATTTCGTAGGCTATTTTGCCATTTATCTGCAAGAAAATTTTTAAATAATATTTAATAAAAATGCATGGCAACTTAGATTTACAATAGTTTGATATTGTCATCTAAACAAAAGGGAGGGAGCACACTGGTTTGGGGATTTGAATAGAAAATCAGCAATTTATGCTAGAAGTAGAAGGTGCATCATTGGCTTATTTTTAGTCTGGTTACTGTACTTTTGTGTCTGACCATGACACTTTGGTCAAGTATTTTGGAAAGTTAGGTTAGGGTCCAAGCCCATGCTGGAGTAGTGCTTATTAAGTCTTGCTAATACAGCATCTGGGGAACTAGATACTTGACGGATTGGCACAAAGCTATGGGCTTCACTCATCATTGTTAATGAATATATTCACGAAATTATTTTATGAATTTTGGGGCAACAGATGGTTGACGATATTAATATAATTCGCCCCTTCGAATTTAAAACTAATATCAAGCCTGAAATAAATGCACCTGGTACTGTAATTTACATTTTGTTTAAGGTCAGATTCTCCTCATTAAATCAAGAGAAATACTGTTCACGATGAAGGGGTTAAAAATTGTGCTACATATCCGGGCAGTGGCCTCTGAAAGGTATTTTCAAAAAGATATTAATTACGAAAAACACCCTGCACGCAAAATTCACATATAATTCATTTATTGAACAAGATTCAATTTCAACTGAGCAGGCCCTCCTCTCCCAGCCACCCCCCCTTCCCAATCATCTGATGACTGGATGTTCATTCCAATCTAACCTTTGGACAATCCAATTTCCTAAAGGTGCAACGAAGGAAAAGTTCCCTTGCAGCCCTTTTTTCTTTTATATTGGACAGAATTCAAGGTCTGGGGTTTTTATATCACCATAGCAACCGTGAAATTGTCCTCGATTACAGCTTTCTGCAAGTCAAGTTTAAAGGACAGACTAGACATTTTCCAGTCTGTTCAATTTTGTACTTTAAATTTTATTTAAATTCAGCAAGGGTAAGGAAAACACAATTTCATGTTGGGCGTGGGGGGGGGGGGTCAAAGTTGATGCTCACACTTTTATCCATGTACTGGTACACCTTTGTCTTGTTTTACCGTGATATTGTAATTGTTTAATTCATAGCCACATATTCTGTGCATGGTTATGATATGAATAAGGCAGTTATTGCTTTCATTTGATTTTAGTTGTGTGTCTGTACTTTAGTTAAAATTTTTGATACCTTTTTCATCCCAAATTGAGGACTTGGACTGGGTTTTCGGGTTGTTTTTTTGTGATGGCTTAACACAAGTTGAAATAATATTGTTGTAACTCATTCCTCTATAACAATGTGTCCCCCCCCCCCCCCACTCCAACCTAACTTTGACTTTTCCCTCTAAATTCTCACTTTGTCTATTTCTTTTATGTTATGCTTTTATATACAATCTATGGTTATTTTGATTACGTAGAAGTGGTAGAATAAGACATGTCTAATGGTAGATACTTCTAACCACCAAGTGTTAAGAGGCAAACAGTGCAAATACATAGACTTGTGCAAGTCATGTCAAGTTCCTTTTGAAGGTGTGGATGGAAGATTACTCTAACTGGAGTCAACTACACATCGTATAAATATATTTTGATTAATGAATAAACACAGTTGCATCTCCTTGTAGGTTCATTTACATGTTTTAAGTCCTCCGACATAATACAGGATGGCTCTCTTTTGGCATCTGGGCCCAATTTCATAGAGCTGCTTAAAGCAAAAAGTAGCTAAGCACAAACAAATTTGCTTACCATAATAAGTTTACCAGCCAAAATGCCATGTTGCATGTACCATGTGTGAAATAGCAGGAAATTGAAATTGTTTCCCTTGTGGTTTATTACTTGATAGCAGGAAATTGTTAAGCAATTTTTGTGTGCTTAAGCAGTTCTATAAAATTGGGCCCTGGTGCGGGTAGAAACAAACATTGCCATTGCAGTGGTACCTTGTCACTATCTTGTAAAAGCTGTGTTGATTTACTACTGGAACCCTTTTAAAGCACTCCTGCTGTCTGACCATTCAATATCCTCCACCATGCTTTTGAGGTTTTGATTGATAAATAGACGGAAGTCTATGTCAAGTCAGAAGCAATAGGTTGCGATGAATGCATCTTCACAGTACACACGAACACTGTACATAATTAGTTCTGTGCACAGTTGTTGCTGCCATGCACAACCCGTGCAGTTGAATGGTTTCAAATGGTTTGTCAACAAGAGGAGGGTTAAGTTCCACTCAATTAAGTCTTGTGTTCTACTGACATCTGTCTGATTCTATGAAGAAAGATAAATAGTGTCAAAGTAGACTATGTAAAGCAACCCGGGACTTCCGTACAAAATGCTGGCAATAAGCATATGTTGGATATTAATCAAACTGGCTTACTGGGTTACATAAGCAATGAATCACAAGCTTTACCTGCTTTGATAATAATACACACAAGGTAATGCGGCCTCAGTAAGAGGGTCATGATTACCCAAACTACCCTAAGTGGGAAATAGCCCCCGATTGGGAAAACCATAAATGACAGCACCATTGCTATTCTAACTGGCTAATTGTCACTCACACTATCCCAAGTGGGAAATAGCCCCAATTGGGGAAACCATGGATGACAACATCTTGTACCATAGTTATTCCACGGTTATTTTTACTGACTAATTGTCACTTAAATTATCCCAATTTGGAAATAGCCCCCGATTGGGAAAACCGTGAATGACAACACCTTGTACCGTAGTTATTTCCATGGCAAGTCTTACTGGCTAATTGTTACTCACACTACCCCAATTGGGATGTTTCTATTCTACCCTGATAGGAATATTCCTCTCCCAATGAAAGTCTGGTCTACAGGTCAATGAACTATTTAATGGCATAACCCAGGCCTTGAATTTCATCTTTAAGAGGACCAGGTTATTTGAGTTTTGCAAAAGGCATTTCCATAGGAAAAAACTTAAAGCCTATGGGGAACTTTTGAAGGGGCACCAAGGCCATGACCAGGCTAACAGAGGCGGTGGCCTGTAAGGCCTCCTTGTATACCCAACCTCCTCGTAACTCCAGACCTGATAGTGATATCCATTGCAACTCAAGGTAAACTTGACAATAAGCAGATGAAATTGAGACATTTCTCCATTTAAACATCTTCTAAAGGAACTTGACGTAAATGCATCAATAAACCATTGTTTGATACATGTAATAATGATAAAGATGTGCAGTTTTGTGTTAATAAGATACATTTATAGAATGGAAATAAGTGTTTTATATTTATATTATACCTTTAAATCTATTACCTGTGATTGGATTTTGTGGTGGGAAGTTAGTCAGTGTGTAAATTATTTAAAGACTTTGTTGTGTTGTTACTAAATCTCTGACATTGGATTCTGAATTTATGTTTGAAAAGATTCTTTCATCTCTTTTTTTATGGAAACAAAAAACCTACATTTTTAACAGCTACATTTGTTACTTTGTTAAGATGGTTAAGGTAGTTTTCCAATTTATGAAATATTTTGGGATTTTTTGTCAACATTTTTGTTATTATTATTTTTTAATATTATTTGTTTAATATTATTATTTTTGTAATAAGCATGTGCATGACTGAATGTTGATCTGACAACCTTGTTCCCGCAAGTCTAGCGCCTACCCTGCCGAAAACCCCTGGTTGGTAATTGTCTGTTATACTATCTAGGTACCTAGATCATCCCACATTGCAGCACATACTATTTTGTGTAGCTGGTGCACCTGACCATTACATTGATTTCTTGAATTTGCTAAAACATTTCTACGTTATTGAACTTAGATTTCAGTCAAGAATTTTTAAATTGGTTTCTGATTACATAAAAATCAAAGCCCGGTACACAATTTGTTAGTTTTGGACACACAAATGTTATGAATAATCGTAGGTTACTTGCACATGAGTAATTTTCAATGATTTATTAGTGTTTTTTATAGCCTAGTTGAAGCTGTCATAATTGTGATAAATCACAATATGTGTCATCCTTCGACTTTGTTAATTCTACTGGTAATGCACATTCAGTAGACAGATTGCACATGACTTCATTGACCACCATCTTTGATGAAAAACAATGGAAATGTGTACACGCTGCACACAACTCTTAGCCAATAATAGCCTTTCACGCGTGCACGTTTCATCAAAGATGGCGGCGGCCAGTTCAAGGGGTTTATTGTTTACTGTAAGTGTCAACTGAAAACAACTCGGTGGATTTTGTTTTCCTGTGAGGGGGTTTCTCCTATTGGTCAAACATCTTTACATGAACTAATTCAAACAGGACCATTAATTTTTTTGTATTGATGAAAACACTCGGATATTTGTCCATGAGCAAGAAACTTAATGCTACACTTCTGGATGAGTGTTCATGAATTTCCACGATGACATCAGGACAATCTTACGTGTTTTCATTTTTAAAACCACTGAATTCAAGATTAATAATTAGCATAGTGCTGTGAAACGTTACTTGTTTCCACCAGGAAAGTCACCAACAAGTTTTATATTGAGTTGGAGAAAAGGCAATAAAGGTATTATTTAGGATTGGTAAGGATAAAAAAAAACATTGTTTAATTTTAGTCTGAAAGCTTACAGATTATGTTGTTCATACTAGAACTGTTTTTCTGTGAAATATTTCCCTCTGAAATGGAATCATATTCGAGAAAGCTGTCTCTGAAAAACCCCCCCCCCCCCAAAAACAAAAAAAATGCAAGAGCTGATTTTGGTTGTTACAACCAAAATTAAGGACAATGTGTTTACATGCTGAAAATTGTGCATGTTTTTTCACTATTTTCTCCTGACTTGCACAACGGATTGAGCCAAAATTTTCACAGGTTTGTTATTTCATGAACACTGTCTGCAACTATTTTGTCAGCTCGCCAATCCTGTATAATACCTTTAAAAAAGGGACATTTTGCCTGTCTGAAATATCAGTGAGTTTATCATTTGGAACTATGTGGTCTGTTATAGTACAGAATTAATATCCGCCCCTTATTGCTGGAAGATCAAGTGTGCCTCAGCCTTGTTTGTACAACATTTTAGATAAATGCGTTCTTTTTGTTCGTACATCAGTATTAAAGTTGTTTGTGAACGTTGAAAACAACATGTGTGTTACTGGTTTTATTATTTTAACTTAGTCTGATCCCCATTGCCCAGGGTATGTACATTTAAAGGCTGATATACTTTTGGCAAATGTCAAAGACAAGTATCCTCACTTGGTGTATCCCAACATATGCATAAAATAACAAACCTATAAAAATTTGGGCTCAATTGGTCATCAAAGTTGCAAGAAAATAATTAAAGAAAAAACACCCATGTTGCATAGAATTGTGTGCTTTCAAATGCCTGAAAAAGGCTTCATGCCTGAAGCCTTTTTTAGATTCAAGTATTTTAGTGAGAAATTACGTCTTTCTCAAAAACTACATTACTTCAGAGGGAGTCGTTTCTCACAATGTTTTATACTATCAGCAGCTCTCAGGTGCTCCTTACCCAGTTAGTTTTTATGGCAATATATTTCTTGAGTAATTACTAAAAAAAACCCTCTCCCTTTAATTGAGTAAGCGAAAAGTAACAGGGAGCCAGTGACAACTGATGTTCGTTACATCTCACTTTGGCTTGGTAACCCGTTTGAGTGTTTAAAGCAATATTTTTGTGCATAACTTGTTTTTTGTGCATAACATGTCTGTGAGAAATTACTTCATGAAACTTGACTCTGGTATGTTGCATAATCCTGCTTAACAGAATATATTGCTAATTAAATTTGCTTAGCAGAGAACCAGTCACTTGAAATAACATTACCGGTACAAATTTGTTTTTTCGGCTGGTAACTTATTTCTGTTAGGAAAAGATGTTTGCCAGGTGTGCGTTCTTGCCCTATGTTAAGCACAAAAATATCCTAAGCACAACAAGATCATGCCTACCAGAATAAGGTTACCAGCCAAAGAACAATATTACAACATGTGCCATATGTGACTGGTATCTTGCTCATTTTTGCTCAGCAGAAAATTGATATACAATATTTTCTGCTTGAGCTGCTCTATGAATTTTGCCCAGGACATGATCTTTGGGACCTTATAAAAAAATTATGTTCCCTTTGACGTATAAGTGAATAGTTTTCGAACGAGGAAAATTTCCTTTGCAAGAATGAAATTCTAAGGACCATGTCACACAAGGCAATTTACAGGCAACCAGTTCCAGGCAATTAATTCAGTTTTCTCATTATTTTCATGAGGGTAGTGAGTTACAGCTAGAAGATTGCCTCTTGTACTGTTGAAGTGTTTCTTTTACATTCGGTGCAGTTGGTTGGTTGCCTCCACATTGCCTGAAAAAAATTACCCTGTTATGACAATGGCCTTCGGGGCTAACACTACAGTTAGTGTAACTTGCTCAGTTGCTAAAAAAATTACTATTGCAAGGTCACATCCCAAGTTGTTGCCAACCAAGGTTGGAAAACTATGGGAAGCCATAAATGTATATCAAAAACAGTTTGTAACAATTGTCAAAAAATAATGCCAAATTTGTGGGAAACAAAAGAACCAATCATGGGATGTATTATTTTAAGTTGAAAAGTTGCAGAAATGTTGAATTAGGTCACAACATCTGTTAACATTATTGAATTCAGCAGTCCATGCCAACCAGGGCGGTTTTGTTTATCAACAATGGAAAGGTCTATAAATAATATTTGCATAAAAGTCATGGTGCCGCCATTTTGGTTTTCATGCCACTCAAACCGATGTAAACAAACCGAAGCTGGAAGGTGAAATGGTCTGGTACCTTTCCAGTATAATGAGAAAAGGCCTTTTCCAAAATATCGGCTTTGGCCCACTCCGCGTCATCAATTTTGTAGCAGTGTACATTTTGTATCGCTTTTCAAACATCAAACGAATCCTTGAACGGATCCTAAGCCGAGATTTGGAAGAAGCTAGCTCTAGATATTCAGTAATAATGCAAGACTAAATGGGAATCCGAATCTGAATTATATAGTCGGCAAAGCATCCTGAGAGGAAACTTAACACCTTGCTTTAGGGAAAACCCCTGCAGTCAGTTCTGAAAACCCAATCCACATGCAAGGCTCCAGGCTAGTCCGGGAATCGAACTAAGGTCCGCAGAGGTGAAAGGCAGGGCGGATTGAGAAACCACCTGAACGCCCCGCATGTGAAATTGGCACATCATTTACACATACAACGTTGCCGTTGGGCTGGTTTACATGGAAGAAGGAAACATGATGAAACTAGTGCTTAAATAATGCATTATCAGTGGGTTGACCTTTCTGTGGTTATGGCATGAAACAGGATGATTCATGGCCATCCTTATCAAGTGTTTACTGCGTGCCGCTCATACTTCGAATTTTTGCATGCATGCGTAAAAACTGAAGTGACATCTTAGTTAATTGCATACGTTCTTACCTCGTGCCTAGTGAAAGGATCTGGTATCGGTTCTCGGTAACCAATGTAGGGCGTGTCGAAGCCAGGCGGGACTTTTCTTGCATATTGTGGAGTTACATTTAGGTGGGATTTCATTTCTTGCCGGATATAATAATGAGCGTTGTGAAGAAAATATCCTTTCGGGAACCCAAACCAAATTTTGAAGCGCTGTTATGCAGAAAGTTGCTATTTGAACTCAGTCTAACTTTGCGGGGTATCAATACAGTTACAATTGGTGGATTTCAAGTGAAACTCTCGCTGGTAACCAGTTCGTCCAGTATGTGCCCCTTCTCATTATCGAATTTAACTTTTTACGTCTGTTTGATTCGGGCCGTGTGGGCGGGGAAATAAAGGAAACAAAAACAAGGAAACGAAAGAGGGGTTAAATCGTTTCTCCATGGCATCATCCCCTTCAACCCTCAAAACCACTCTTCCTCCCTATCTTCACTTTTGAACCCCCATCCATTAATTTTTAATTTGACAAACCTATAATCGCACACGCGTTGCACTTCCGACAGTAACTATCAATAAATAACTTCGCATCGTGACTCGAAGATCTCACGCGCCGTCTGAACATAGTTTATATTAAAAACACAACTGCCATGGTAACTGTAAAACCATATACATGCAACATGCACCCCCTCGCACTTATCTGAGGTATTCTCGCTGGTTCTTTCAATGAAGTAGTGAACATTTCAACGCTGGCTGCTGTGTTTTTTCCAACGTATTGCTCAAGCAGCGTGCGTTTTAACCTTTGAAATACACTTTTTACCTGATGTAAAAAGGATAATGAATTTTAATCAGATGTGGTGCATTAGTAGAGTTTTGGGTAGATTTGTTTTCCCTACTTTAAAATTTTCACAAAACATGTATTACGGTCAATCTGTAAAAATGTGAACAAATTGGATGCTACCGTCTTCTTATTTTATTTCTTTGTTTATTTATTTATTTATTTTTGAACAAAAATTTGTTTAAAAAAAACGCCCGAATAATAAAACTGTCTGTGCTAGTTATATTAAAGCATTCAGTGCTCATTCATGAGCTTATTTCGAATCGGGAAAAATTGAAATAAGAAGTACGAGTGTTGGCTGTATTTCTGACGAAAATGAGATTCGAAATACCTATCATATACCAAATCTTATTTTTGGTAATGTTGGTATTCAAATCCTCCTGAAACATATTCCCAACCGACGTACTGTCAAATTGTCATCTTGGAAACAAAAGCAATATTAATTGAAGTTGCCTTCTAAATTACGAGAGGAGTTACCATGGCAAACAATCGTACAAAACACATGACACTGATTCAATCTCTGTTTTCACGAAATCGTGAGCAACCATTCCAATTATTTAGCACGCGTGATAGGTCTATGATTGAGTTCATGAAGTTGAAACGACTGGCGATTTGATTAAAAGTAAACGCTGGTCTATTCCTCCGAGAACGATCGTTGTATCCTCGAAATTATTTTTGGCGTGTTGGCTCGATTTTGTGAGGGACGTAACACAGCGGTCAGGACAGTGTGCCTTGAATGCACGTAGTCCATGAGCATAACATACTAGCCCGATTGGCTGTTATGGCCCACTTTTATCATCGATCTATCACATTCGCCATTACGGTGACAATGACTAATATTAGACCGATGTCAAAAGAGAGCCACGACAGCCTAATTTGGTGTGTCGTGTTTCAAATTCATAATTACACTGTCATCAGAAACAACAACATTTCTTGCATAATTTCGGATAAAATCTTTTTGAGATTCTGCTCTGGCTCTATAAATTTCTTCCATCTCTGTGCAGGCTGATAACACTGTAAGGCATCACAGATTTGTGGGGTTATACATTAATAACATTCTCAGGTATTATCAAGTACTTGATATTAATCAATCATCTTCTTATCAAGTCCACGCATAAAGATCAATCGGCCATGATCGAACTAAGTCCAGCCATTGCTGGACACATTTTGTTTGCCTTGTTATGATTTTCAACAGTGTGGGGTTCTTCAAACCATAATAATAGCGCCTGCTCTATAAACCATGGCTGTAACTTTTGTTTACAAAAATAGTGAGCTTGTACATTCCAGGGCAGTTCTGACTGGCAAGATACTACACTGGTCATGTGGGAAGTTTGACATTTGGTGTCATTGACCGCATAAATTCAAGAGTTGCAAAATAACAGCTGACCGTAGTTTTGAGATGTTTCACTTCTCTTCACATCAAAAGTTGACAAAAATCAGACAGTGCGATCTCAATAAAATAGAAAATGTGTTCTTCCATTGAGTTGTGTACAATTAATCATGCCTGCAGGAAGTCCAGACTCTGTGGCTCTTTTGTAATTGCGATGTCACGGATACATGATTTACAAGATCCCTTGTACTGGCCGCCATCGTTGATGAAACGTGCCCACGTGAAAGGCTATCATTGGCTGAGAGTTGTGCGCATCGCGTACACGTTTCCGTTGTTTTTGATCAAAGATGGTGGTCAATGACGTCATGTGCAATCCATCTATACTCTGGATTTCACAAAGCACTTACTAAGATTTATGTTTAGATGAGTTAGCCAATAACGTTGTCTGATGGGGCTCAGTTCCGCAGTCGTCTGGGCGTCCCGGTATTCCCATCGACTCAAGTGACACATTTGAACGGACAACTCCAGGGGCCCAATTTCATAGAGTTGCTATAGCACTAAAGGTGTAGCTGAGTCATTATGCGGACCAGATTAAGGTTACCAGTCGAAAAAAACATGTTATATGTACCGTTTGTAACTGTAACTGGTTTCCTGCTTATCTTTGCTAATAGCATAACATTGTTAAGCACCGTTGTCTGTTCGGCAGCTCTATGCAGGACCCAATTTCATAGAGCTGCTTAAAGGGAAGGTACACGATTGGTAATCACTCTAAAAATTAATGGCAATAAAAACTGACTTTGTTAGAAGTACAGCAACTTTCGATAGTATAAAGCATTTTGAGAAATATTTCAATTCAAAATATTGCGTTTTTATCGATATCCCAAAAATTTGAATCTGAGAAGCGTTTCTGTCAGAAATGTTTCTCAGATCGTGTATTCCAATTAGGATTATTCTTCATGCGTGGACATAATTGCTCCAGATTTTTGGTGATATCTCAAAAACGCTACCAACTTTTGAAATGAAATTTTCACAGGTTAGTTTTATTGTTTAATATCTACATTTTATATAGAATTAAAACAATCAAACGGTTCCAAAACCAAAGGTATACTTTGCCTTTAAGAAAAAAAAGTAGTTAAAAACAGCAAGATTATTCTCACAAGAATAAGGTTACCAGCCAAAATACCATGTGACATTTAGAATCAGTGACTGGTATCCTGCTTTTTTCAGTTAATCAGCCGCTCAATCAGCTCTATGAAATTGGGCCCAGCTTGGAGTCTGTTCTGGCTGATATATTTAAATAATAAATCATAAATAATTTATAAATAATTAAGCCTTTATCCTCCTGCCTCCCCACTCCTACTCAAATCAACGTAAAGACGAGGTTTGAATGAAACATAGACTGGTTCCTTTGTTAGTGATATCTGAATAAATATTCATCATTGCCATCGCATGCAGTAAGCGCGACAAAGATGGCGGCTACAGGACAGTTATCAATATCTGTAAATTAAGGCCGTGTCCGAACTGGCGGCTACGGCTACGGCTGGATCGCCGCGTCATCATGCGTTGAAGTATAATGACGTCCTTGGCAGCCGTAATTGCCACTTCGGATACGGCCTAGGCCGTGTCCGAAAGAGCGACTGCGGCTGCGGCTTGATAGTCACGTGAACATGCGTTGACGCATACAGGAGGTCTATAGCAACACTCTTAGCAACAGTCGCAGCCACATCGCCAATTCGGATACGGTCTGCCTCAGCCAATGACTGTTAAAGCACACACCAAAACACAATTGTTATGCATACAAAACATTGGGTATTATTTATTTTCCACCAAACGATGCTTAATTATAATATCCACTGATGATTAATATTTGATCGATATTAAAAAAGTCTTCGAGAAAGACTCTGCTAGGGTCGAAACGTCGGCCACTAACTATTTTTTGCATATTATAGAGTTTTAACATTGATAATTTCGATAGAATAGATGTCACTGTCAGACGCCATTTTGCATTTTAAAATATCTTATGCCAGTTCGAAATGGGGCCTTTTCGAAACCTATGCAGAAAATACAGCTTAGAAAATGTCTTTGTTATGCAAAAACAGGTGTGGCACCAGTCGTAACAATGTAAACTTTTTGGGAATGTCAGCTGGTAACCTGTTTATGCTTAGCAAGATTTGTATGTGCTTAGTTTTTGTGCTCCCTGTGCCCAATTTCATAGAGCTGCTTAAGCACAAAAAGTAGCCAAGCACATCAAAATTATGCTTACCAGAATAAGGTTACCGGCCAAACTACCATGTCACATTTACAATTTGTGACTGGTATTCTGCTGATTTCTGCTTGGCAGAAAATTGTTCAGCAATATTTTCTATTGGGCCCTCGACTCCGGCTTATGGGCTTCGTCGGTTGCTTTGAAATAGTGTGGTTTTCGCACGAGGCTTCAAATAGGCAGACGGAGCCCAAGCCGAAGTCATGATGTTAAAAAGGTTCACATAATTATTTGACCGTATATTACTCCACAGCTTAAAGGTAAGGTCATAGATTGGTAAATACTCCAAAAATTAATGACTATAAAAACTTACTTGGTGAGAAGCACTGCAGCTGTTGATTAATGAAAACTATTTTGAGAAAGAATTCCCTTCGAAGTTATATGGTTTGGATAATTATTCACCCAAAAACATTTGAACCTAAGAAACGATTCATGCATGAATAAAATCGTTTTTTAGATTTCTAAGGTTGACTGCAAATTGAACTTTCAGTGGAGTCCGTTCGTGAATGCTGCAGTCAGAGATGCTGTTTTCTCAGCAAGTAGCCACGTATTCAGCTGAAACTTTCACATGTGACTTTTATTGTATCTGTCATTATAATTTTGCCTATATTCGGCCTATATTCTTGACCCCAGCTTTAATGTAACTACGACTCTTTCTTGTCGTGTCAAAAGTTATACGTTCATTTTAGTTTAAAAAACGCGCACGGAATATAAATGGGGCATAGTTATAATCATAAATATTTTAATCGTAAAATTACTATTTTGACATAGCTCAAAATCATCAATAATTCTATGCGGAAATCCCGTTGGCATTTAAATCATTCTCCGTGATGAAACTCGCTCAAGTAAATGTCCCTTTATCATGAAAATGCACGCTTCAACTACCCAAGTCTCGCGGGAACACCTGATGTGACACACCTTTCACTAAATAAAAACACACTTCAGCATGATGTTTTTTCATTACAACAAATTCTAATGAGACTTTAGTCCATAGAAAGATGTAACATCAGCCACAGTGTGCTTTAAAATATAGACATTATTTTATCAAAGCGCAGCAATCTTTTTCCAATCCCTTGTCAGAGGGAGCGCCAGTAGTCATGGCACATTGTATTATTTTATTTCACCGTTTTCTCCAAAGTGCAGTGCCCTGGGGAAGTCTAAGACCTTGATATCCTAGACTGGACCATTCCACATTTCTAAGAGGGATTAGGTCCTAGAGTTGTGTGGTTGTTTTGTTTTTTATTTTGGGGTGTCTTTTTTAATTGTAGGGGCTGAAAAATATTTCCAACTTATTTCGTGCACAAAATTGTACAGACACACAGACCTTCTCTTACACCAATTGGTCCTCGCGAATGACATCCAACAATACACAGAAGGTAAGAAGTATCGATAGTAGTAAGCTTACGTGTACAACCACGTGCCAAATCTCTTTTGGGAGGAGTGTTGGCTCTAAAAAGAGCCGGGTGTGGTCTCGACGTTTCAAACAGTATACTCTGCTCGTCATCAGGAGAATATACAGAAGCTTGAGAAGGTCACACATTCCAATAATATACACACATACTTGGAGCTGTCTGACTTTTACATTGTTGACCATCTGCAAAAGATGTACGTTTGTACTCAGTCGTTTCGTGGAGCATGTCGCACGGGTTTATCCTCCATCCATTATAATTTTCCAAGAAAGGTGCATGTCAATTTAGATACAGAGTATACATGTGTGTGCTTCGTTAAAATACTGTAAATGTTAATATAGATGTGTGCTTCGTTAGAACTCGCATTTTTAATGTTCCACATGCACCAAAAGGAAAGTACCACCTGGATTCCATGCATATATTTATTGTTATAATATTTTATTTACAGTTTATCAATGTTATCATTGTTTTTTAGAATGTAAAGTTTCGATTTGTCATGGTCTATGTCCCCGAACGGAAGGTTTTTTCATCATGCCTTTATGTTTCGTCTTCATAGGAGGTTCCGTCTTCATAAGAGGTTCCGTCCTCATAAGAGGTTCCATCCTCATAAGAGGTTCTTCAGTTCCCCCGATGCGGTGTTCGCGGGACGTGATGGTCGAAAAGGAAGTTTCTTGCTCCAACTGTAGCGGGCCGGGACGCTTCCATGAAAAATGACCAAACCTTTTGGCCCGTGATCTCTGCCTGCCAAAGCCGAAGATAATAAAGATGGTGATACAGTACGCGAATACCTCTAAGCCGATCAATGCCACAATCATTTGCCAGTTGGTGAACAGGATAACGTGAATGATTCTCCCGGAGCCTTCAGTCGGTTTAGAGTCTTCAATGGATCCCACTGCTGCCACTATATTTTGTCCGCGCTGCCCAGCGACGTTCTTTATGTACGTTGGCGTTCCGGAGCGTTCACCACTATTGTTTGCATTAGTATCAGCGGGTACATCTTTCCCTGGTTCCACTACCTGGTTATCTCCAATCTGCTGTATCGTTGTTTCCATTGTTTCTGAAATATTTTTATTATAGTGACCTGTTGTGATTTCAGAATTTTCCGAGGTTGTTGTTTTGCTGCTGAGTGTTCCGCTCACTGCTAATGTGCTAAATTCAGACGTAAGGCCTCCTTGGCCTCGATCCTCTATCGGGGGAGATGTCTGATTAAAAATCAAAACATAAGAAAAGTTAAAACAAACAAAATTAAATCAAGAAAATAAAAATCTGACTATAAACTTTTCATGAATTACCCCTAAAAACGTAATTTTGTTATTTTAAGAGTAAACTTAAAGGGCGTGCCCAACATTGGTAATATTTGAAATAAAAACGTTCACAGCTTTGTACATAGCTTACATGGTACATTGGTAGATTGACTTGGTGGACAGCTTCCCTTTAAATGAATTTGCTTGAAATCCTATCGTTTTTCAGAATGTGTACAGCAATTAGTTTTGATCTTGCGAGTCCAAAACCAGATGTTTGAAAACAGTGAAAACATATTAATATTTGGGATTCTTCACAACTTTTCCCGTGACTCCGATGACCAATATTGAGCTTAAACTTTCACACGTTTTTTTGTTGGGTTACACAAAGTGCGGATACTGGTCTTTGACAATTACCAATGTTGGCCACTCGTGCTTTAAATAATGGAAACTATTATGTGATGTTAAAAAAATTCCAGATTATTTTAACTTACATGTTGAAGTTGTTCAGTGGAGGTTTCAGAGATGCCGTCCGTTAATATGTTCCCATCTGCAAAGAAAGAGAAAATATCAAAATCCGTTAACGAGGATTTCATGGTTTTAGATGAATGCCATGTAATAGACCGATCCATTGAGCTCCGCCCCTTACGTTTTGACCAATCACAACCTTCGCTACGCCACCGAAAGTCCGACAAAAGTCCGACACGCTAAAATCCCTCTAGAAAAGTAAACATGCGTGCGCGCCATGCGCGTATACTTTAAGCGCGCACGTTCATGTCGTGAGTGTGGCCATGTGGCATTGTAGAGATGCACGTATGCGCTTCCCGCGTGTGCATTGCTGATGCAGCCAATGCTGTGATTGGTCAAAATGTTAAGGGGGTGTGGCTTAATGGATCGGTCTATTGCAAATGGAGGCAAAGTAAAATATATGATAAAACAATGAAAAACTATAGGGCAAAAAGAGGGAAATATGCACGTAAGTCACCATTAGCCCAATAGAATGACTGATTTCATTTAGTGAGTAGAGAAAGTTTATTAATAATAATAATATAGACACAAGGTGAAATATGGACTATTCATTTCATTAGCCGAGGACGAGTTTAATGGAAAAGCCAGATTTCACGGAGTGATTACCCTATACTCTGCGATAATGCGAGGACGATGTGAGTTTGGCGATGTGAGTGTATGCGCTGGCTGTAGACCAAGTTCCATACGGCACCCAAATGTCATAAGCAAAAGGTCAGTAATATGAAGACAATGTATAATCTTCACAAACTATAATAGGGTTGCTGTCCCCCATAACGGCGGCCTAGCTTTTAGTGAGTTGAATAATAATAATTGTTGACAAGACGGCTAGCTAGAGCATCTTCCGTAAAGTATCCAATGTCAAAAGCAAATAAAAAGATGGCATTGATTTATGATAGTGAGGTAGATACGGGAAGTATTTCGGGGAATTGTGCCGTTGGTAATAAAAAAATACGTCGCATATTATGTATTTCTTGAATGTTTCCTGTTTATCGTGTTTTAATGTCTTTTTAACCCTGCGTGACACCATAAAAAACTCATACGCTTACGCAATCGTACTGCATTTGCATCGTTTGTATTTTTTTTTTCGAGAACCCAATCACTTCCAAATGGCCCAAAAGCTTTAAATATAGACCCTTTTGACTAAATAAAACAAATAAAAGCAAAAGGTATTTTTTAAAATGAGCCCACATTTGTCTCTGTGTATATTTTATACCACATGGTTCAAATTACCGAGCAGTGGCCATTAACCCAAATGATGAAAATGGTCGACAGTTCCTCAGGGAATTCCGGGAGAGCTGGTCATTGATGAATTTTTGGGGGTGAAAAAGACCCCGGATAGTAACAAGACATTTACCATGCTATTTGGCTAGGTGTAGATGGGGCACCTGTAATATTTTTAGATAAAAACAAAATAATGGCGGAGTACTTACTATTCAACTAAAAACGGACTGTTGATTGCAGTAGTACGATGGCATCACGCAAGTTAAGCACAAGAGCCAAGGCAATTTTATCTTATACTTGTTTTTAAATAGCAATAAACCAAATCAAATCAAATCAGATTTGTCCTTTAATGAAAGTTGAAGTTCAATCTGTCATCTGAGTCACGAGAAAATAGTGAAACCCCATCACTATTTTTCACTGTTTTCAAACATCGAATTTCGTTCTCGCGAGATACTCATTTTCTTTTTTTAAAGGCACTGGACACTATTGGTAATTACTCAAAATAATTGTTAGCATAAAAACTTACTTGGTAACGAGCAATGGAGAGCTGTTGATAGTATAAAACATTGTGAGAAACGGCTCCCTCTGAAGTAACGTATTTTTTGAGAAAGAAGTAATTTCTCAGTAAAATATTTGAATTTAATTTTGAGTTTGATCGAAATCAAGCCTCTGAAAGCACAACTTCGTGGACAAGGGTGTCTTTTCTTCCATTATTATCTCGCAACTTCGACGACCAATTGAGTTCAAATTTTCACAGGTTTGTTATTTTGGCATATGTTGAGATTCACCAAGTGAGAAGACTGGACTTTGACAATTACCAAAGGTGTCCAGTGTCTTTAAATAGCATATCAATCATACCGATTGTTTTAATCCTATATAAATGTACATAATAAAATAAAACTATCTTGTGAAAATTTCATTTCAAAAGGTGGTAGCGTTTTTGAGATATCGCCGAAAATCTGGAGCGGCCATGTCCACGCAGGAAGAATAATTCGTAAATGAAAACACAATCTGAGAAACGTTTCATGCATGCATATAGAAAGGTCCGAAAGGAAGCATGATACGTTTCTCTGATTGGAATCTGTTTGAATCCCTTTCTCTAAAACCACATTCCTTAGAGGGGAATCGTTTCTCAAAATTGTTTACATTATCAACAACTGCAGTGCTTCTTCAAGTAATGGTCATTTTATGGTCATGAATTTTTGGAGTAATTACCAAAGGTATTATACCCTCCTTTAAACTACATAGCTCCCTGTCAATATGTTTGCTCTGCAAACAAATTTGTTCGGGAAATTATTCCGAGTGATGTCTCAATGAAATTATGGGCTCTGGCCTGGTCCTGTAAAGGGAAAGTATTGACCATTTGCACTGAAGACACTCACGGCCACTGTCTGCCCATCGTCTGCCATTTTCAGGGGTCACAGTGCAAGTCAAGATATTTATGGGGAGTGTTAAGCGCGCGCGTGTCGCCTAAAATGCGCACTCGGCACACGGAGGACCGAACATCCACTAACCGCAGTGGTTACGTACAGTGAAACAACGAGAACCATTTCCCCCACACTCTGAAAGCTCCCGGGTCAGTTATTGACCCGAATTCCGGGCGACGAGGGGATCGACTCATTTCTGGGTCAGTATGACCCGCCCCAAATCTGTGTCAAAACTGAAGCAGAATACGAGTCAAATCCCCATTTTTCTTAAGGTTCAAATTCAACCTGAACTGGAATTGGTCTGGCCTAACTGGGACCCGAAATCCGGGTCTATTCTTACCTGTATGGGAGGTTTTTAGAGTGCAGAGATTTTGTGCACACGTCGTTCAAAATGAAGCTGCGATCGAAACAAGCAACATTATTTTGATGGTTATTTTATGTTCTTTTTCCTCAACTTTGACAGTTGGCCCTTTAGCTACTTCAGACGAAAATGAAATACCTGCCGTGAAATGACTAATCAGTAATTTATCGTATTGAAACGGCCACAAATTTGTTACTGCTTTGACAAATCTGCGAGCTTTAATGTAATAGTGCTCGTTATTTGGAATTTAATGCGCCGTATAGCCGCTTTATTGGCTCCGGGCTGATGCAGCGAGATATTCAAGCTCATTGCAGCTGCCAAACGACCGTGTTTAGAAGGCCAAGACGACCATGTTTTTTTTATCCGTCACTGTCAAGTCATACTCGCTGATGATTTGATTGAACAAAAGGGGGAAAAAAGAAGGGACAACTTCGGCCGTATGTAATTCTGGAAGTGGAGAGCCCAATTACTCTCTTTTTCAGCCTAGTCAGCCTGTGTGTGCATGTGTGTGTGTTTATTGTACACGGAGGATCATTATGCGTTGTGTGCCGCATAGAAATAAATAGTGTCGCGGAGTGGAATGGAATATTACACGGGTATCGATGTGCATGGTTGCCGATGATGTCTCATATATACAGCCATTGCTCTCTTAGCTTATGATTACAAGATGATTGATGATAGGGTAGATGTATAATGGGCCTTTGAAAGTTGTTTCTGTGTCTTGGAGGAAACACGACATGCCGAGTCGGCACCTCGTCCATAAGAGACCTTTGAGGAATAAATTGCATATAGCCTTGTTGCGCCTTTCTAATGCCTACTATAGTAGGTTTGAGGTTAATACACGAGATTGCCTGCGGGAAGATATTGCGGAATGAGGCACGAGTTTAGTCTGGGCAGGGAGCGTAGGACGATTCGACTAATTGGAAATGATGAGGTACCGGTGGGTCTTCTAAGGACGGCGGGGGAGACGGGGTTGATTCGAGGGGAAATGGGGCACACAAAAGGGGACAGCGATATAATAATGGGTAAATTGATTTTAGGGAATTTGATGATGGAGTTGGGCAGGGATTTAAAAGATGTGCCGACATTGGTAAGAAGAGCAAGAGACTGTAAAATTAATGTCAAACATTAGATTGCCACGGTCCAAAATGGATTTTCTTCATACTTTCATATTTGATGGACCTTTGCCCCAAACTAACAAATATGGAACACATTTCTAACAAATAACTTCGTTGCAATGGCAACAGCCGAATTACCCTTTATAGGGTGGTTTCGCCATTCATTCGATTTTAGAATATGAAATTTTCATAATTAAAGGCCGCATTACAGCATATGGTAAACTTATTTTCTTTACAAATTATGGCTAGGTGGGTCCTGCCTGAGAGGCTGCATTGAATGTGTAGAAATAATCACCAGGTGTGTGGGTGGGTTATACCATTAATTTCAAACAGGGGTGTTTTAATTTTGACTTTTTCAAAGTATGGAAATAAATCATCATTTGACAGCGCAAAAACCCATGACAGCGCTCCGATTTCAACATCGACCACATAATTGTTGAGATAAAAATTGGTCTTGTGCAACAAATTTTTAAAACTGCCTCGGGAAAATACTTATTCTTTGCAGTGTTACCAGGTATTTCCTCTTTTTTAAAGCAAATGGGTACATAGTGCCCACTCTCCACCGTATTTTTCAAAGTTCTTGAGCTATTTCTATGAAACTTGCCGCAAATGTTAATTTTTTCCAAGTTCTACATGATAACTTAAAAAAACATTTTCCGTGAAAAGAGAATTTTCCTCAAACAGTTTAATCAAAAATTGTATTTTCCCCATGATTTCAGCATGTTATTAATTATGTCACAATAAACAATTTTGCAAAGTTTTATTGCATTTGGACAATATTGTCCAAATGCAATAAAACATTGCAAAATTGTTTATTGTGACAAAATTAATAACATGAAACTATATTTGAAGTATAGGTCTCTGATGGGAATGCTATAATTGTTGGTTTATCCCATTTTTTTCCCAAAATCTATATTTTATATTTTTCCACTGATATAATAACAAAAATCATTAAAAAAAAATTAAAACCGTTGGAGCAATGATTGCCATGGCAACAGCTGACCCCTGGTAACAACTATTTTTGTTTACATAATGAGCCTTGATAAATGTCAGGAAAAGTCAGAACACTTGGCGGTCATTGGATGCAGTGTTAAAAGGGTACGGGCAAAATATGGTAGGACAGCACTGTCAAAATGCACTATGCCAAAATCGATCTGAAATGGTCATTCGGCGTTGCCATGGCGACAAAGTTATTAATTTGTTTAATATTTTGTTAGCTTGGGGCCAAGGTCCATCAAATAAAAAGTATGAAGAAAGTCAATTTTCAATAATTTGTTTTATTTACAGTCCCTTTGGGCCTACTCATAATGTTCACAGATTTGCGCATCTTATACAATGGTATAAAAAAACTCCCTTGAAACATTTGTAATTTAAATGATACAGTTTTTGAGAAATTAGTAAAAAACATTGTTGTGATGTTGTGTCACATAATGTGCGGATACTGGTCTTTGACAATTACCAATGTGGGTTGCGTGCTTTTCAAACAAAGGTGGACGACGAGTCATCGGGGACATTGGTAAAGAGGAACAGGGTAGGTGTAGGCCCTTGGGATGAGAAAGGGGACCGGTATTCCGGCTATGGGGTAGAGAGCACTTTGAGGAAGCTATTTGAAGTGTATAGGGGAGGAGCGATAATGAAAAGAGGAATGGTGAGAAGTGGGTTTGAGATCAGTATAGGGAGCGATGATGAGGTGCTAAGATAGTAGACAATTTGGGGAGAAAGTCACTGGGTTGTGAGCAGTGGCGTACACCGGGACTCCGGGAGTGGGGCCAGGGGCCAGGGGAGCCCCCCCCCCCCCCGCCACCCCGGCTTGGAAACATTGCTCTCCCAGGTAACCCCTGGGAGGGGTGGAGGCAGGGGACGGGAGACACACCCGCTCGGAACCCGTCCTCTCCCCTACAAATGAGATCGAAAAAATGCATAAATGAATGGTTCGATACATGCTTTGAACCCCCCCCCCCCCCAAACGCCGTTCCGTTATGTCTTTGCCCCGCTCCCCCCCCCCCCCCCAAACGCCGTTATGTCTTTGCCCCGCTTCCCACCTCCCCCCCCCCCCACCAAATGAAAATCTCTAGTTACGCCGCTGGTTATGATAAGACACAAGTATAGGGGAAACTTGAGGAGAGGAAGACGGAGGATAATGCAGGATATGAAAAGAGGCTCAGGAAGAAGCAAAACATGTTGGTTTTAGGATGAGAGGGGAGACCAGTGAAGATTCAGAGTAACGATGGCAATGACTTTAAAGCCAGGGTGTACTTTTGGTAATTACTCCACAAGATAATGACAATAAAAACGTACTTGGTAAAGAGCACAGGAGAGCTGTTTATTATTTTAAAAAAATTGTTAGAAACGACCCCCTTTGAAGGGGTAATTTCTCACTGAAATATTTGAATCTTTAGGCATGAAGCCTTTCTGGGGCATCTGAAAAGCACACAATTCTATGCAAAAAGGGTGGGGTTTTGGGGTTTTTTTTCCCTTCAACTTCGATGACCAATTGAGCCACATTTTTCACAGGCTTGTTATTTTATGCATGTATTGGGATACACAAACTGAGAGTGATGGTCTTTGACAATTACCCAAAGTATACCCTGCCTTTAAGCAAACAAAGCAAATGCTAACAATTCATCCAGATGGGAAGACAAACTACTTCTTTAAGACCTTACAAAACATCAGATAGGCTTGATGGTAAATCGATATCGTCCGAATCAACACTTACCCGTGGCAGCATCAGCACGGCAAACACCAGCATATATTCCCATTACAGCCACAATCCACAGTACGTCAGTGCGGCTCCAGCGAGGAGGTGCCATCTCGTATGGAACTCTTGCCTGAATGAAGAGGACACCAAAACGCTGATACAGCTGTCATCAATTACATTCAATCATCAACCACCAAGTTGCTCATAATCCTCCTACAGCTGATAGATGCACACCCCTGTCGAGCTTTACACTTGTGATCTCCTTCCGCCTATCTCCACTACCCATCAGCACGGCTCAAGTTTGCTTTATTTCAAACTGACTTCCCTTTACCTATATTAATCACGCACCATGTGATGTTCAGCATAAATCCGGCCCGCACTTTTAAACGAAAACCCTCACAAGAGTAAGTCGTTCAGGGTCTGATGAGGCTTTGTTTTGGCGCAACTAGAGCCATATATTCACCACGGCTCGGTGATTGTAGTTGTCGTTCAAAATGAAAAAAGATCCGCATGCTGCAACGCCGTCTACTGATTTAATGTAATGGTGCATGCTTGTCCCTTGTTTTTTTGTTCTCTCTTAAAACCTCGCAACTTGCTTCACTGTTCGCGAGTTCACAAAATCTACGTCTGCGCCTAGGCGCTGTGTACGTTATGCCCGTAGCCCCTCCTACTGTTTGCATGAAGAGAATGTTCACCACTCATGATGCTGCACCAGGGATTGTGCACTGACGTTTTATGTCACTAACCAGAGGACTTCAGTTCCTATTCCGACCCTTTTCATTCCACATGTAAACACAACCTTTGAAACACATGAAATTGTTGGAGTAGGCTACTTCAAATTAAAAACCTTGGCCATGACCACACGATCAAATTACGCACTATGGAATGTTTCAGAATTATACATACACAACACACACACACACACACACACACACATCCTTACGGATCCGGTTTGTGGGGTACTGCTATTGTTGTTCTATTATTCCCTTTTCTGAAGAATTCCCTTGTGGGGCCCAATTGTTCCTATTGAAATGACCTTGTGGGGTCCATTGTTCCATTGTTGTCAGGACCCCACATATGCCCTTCTGTGTGTACCACACACACACACACACACACACACACACACACACACACACACACAAAACGTTCCCTGCCTGTGCACGAACACGCAAACCTAATTACAGCATGTAATTATGTGTTTTAATTAGGAAGAATCTAATGGAATCAATGGAGTCCCATTACAACAATAATTGGGAAAATTCGGTAGCTTTGTTTTTTCTCTAAATTACCATTCTGTCTTTTTCTGCACTACCTGTTGAAAACAACTCAGATAAGCCTGCCCGCATTATTTCCAATTAACAGTGCCCTGTTTTTGGTGTGTTCGCAGAAAGCCTTCTCGCTTAATAAGAAATAATGTAATTATACAGTGCACATTATTTCACTGTCTACTCGATGAAACCATGGAGGTTATCTCTACCTCCATGATGAAACAAGGTATAGTGAACTCCCCTGCCTGTTGAGAATTGAACAACCCGTTGCTGTGCTACCTCACGCAAACCGGATGCCAGCACAATAAATTTCAGAATAACACACAAAATACAGTGTTGTGGTAAATTTTACTAAGAGCCGTCTCGGTTCAAACTGTGAATGACACCGTCTAGCATGCACACATACAACTGTACACTCGTCATGAAACTGATAGTGAGTTGCTCGTGCCTGGATTATTTGAACGAAATAATAATGTCAACCAGAATCATTTATAGATGAATAAATCAACATTAGAGGCTTTTAGACTAATTATTTGGATGCTAGACAGAATCTCGGCCGACCATAAACAAAATGTCAAATCTACTTTGAACATCCTTTTAATCATTGCACTTGCATTAGCCTAAACTACACTCTAAAAACTCATCTGGGTAAGAACTGACCCGGATTCGGGTTCCAGGAGGACTTATCCATTTCTGGGTCAGGTTGACCCGGAAACTGTTTTTGTTGTATGGGATTTTAACTCTGATTCTGTGTCAGTTTGACCTCTCTCTTTCTAGGTCATTTTGACCTCTCTCTGGGTCATTTTGACACCGATTCCAGATGATACTGATTCAGAAATGGGTCAGACATAATCGGTGCTTTACTTTAAAATCGGCTACCCTTTTGACAGTGACCTTTTGGTAGTCTTTTTCATCTTTTTTTATCATTTTATTTAAACAAAATTGTTTGGGGGACAAGCGGGGCAAACATAAATCGCACACATTATTGAGATAAACATTAATCATCCTGGATGTTTGAATCAAGCAACGCGTTTACCTTTTTTCCTAAAGTTTTGTAAACTTGTCATGAATTATATATAATTATGCACAAATCCGTGTTTATTTTAAGACTCCATTCTGATGTGGATGTGGTCATATGACAAAGTCGCTGAATATTCAGGTATTTTTGATCAGTACCGTAATATTTTCAAGCTGACGCACAAAAAAATGTTGGGGTCAAGTGACAAATTCGCCAAATATTTGGTTGTAGACGATGAGCAGACAAAACAAATTCGAAACCGATTCCCATGCACTCCTATTAAACTGTTCAACAGTTAAAATAATTTGATGCCCTTCAAATGAAATTTTGTATAAAATTTCCGGTAATTCATAAAGCTTCCTTCTCGGGTTGCACATGGAAAAAAGAAACACAAATTCATTTTGTTGTCTGCCGTCGATGTATCTAAAACCTGATAATTCTTTTGTATAAAACTCATCAAAACACATTTCCCTCTGGAAGTTTTCCAAAATAAGTCGCATTGATTATTGAATTAACCTTTATCCAACAAGCATCTCCGTTCGAGACATAATTATTCTATTTCGGTCTAGTAACACGTTCTCCCAGAGGCAATTTACTCATTTATTTACAAAAGCATTTATATATCGGATTCGCTTTTGAAAGAACTATTTGCTACATGCCCGTTTTTGTTTTATCGCGAATACTCGTGTTATAGTGATTGTTCGTGAGAATTTATCCCCACCGCAAACAGCTGTGCGCTACGGGGAAAATAAATTAGATTGAGAGAATTTGTTTGAGATTATTTATTATAATGTAAATATCAGTGTCCCAGTTATGTTGATTATTGGTAAAATTTAAAACAGCTTTTATTTCAACTTAGCTGTTATCATTGACGAAAAGCAAACATCTGGGTCCAATTTCATATAGCTGCTTAAACACAAAAAGTAGCTAAGCACAACAAATTATGCTTACCTAAAAAAGGATACCAGTTAAACTGCCATGTCGCATTTACAAGATGTGACTGTATCCTGATTATTTCTGCACTGAGAAGAAAATTATTAAAGGAGCATTACAGAATTGGTAATTGTAAAAAATATACTTTTGATCACAGATTTACATAAAACTTACACGGTCTAATGATGATGATAGTAGAAAACATCCCTAGAAATATTTCTGTCTGAAATGCCATATTTGATGAGAAATAAATCAAACTAATTTCCGATTGGAGTTCATCGCTCATGAGCGTTTTATTCATGCATTGTATAACACATGCAAACTTGTAATCGGTTTTGCACTATTTTTTCGTGACCCAGATGGCCGATCGATCTCAAACTTCTACAGGATCATATAAAGTGCTTACACTGCCAGCAACTGTTTGTTAGCAAAAACCAATTCTGTAATGTTCCTTTAAGCAATATTTTATACTGAAAGGCAAAGTCTGCCTTTGTTTTTTTGGACCGTTTGATTGTTTTAATCCTATATAAATGTAGATATATAAAATAAAACTAACCTGTAAAATTTTCATTTCAAAAGGTGGTCGCGTTTTTGAGTTACGCCAAAATCCGCAGCGAAGATGTCCACGCATAAAGAATAGTCCCTCATAGGAATACACGTTTCTCAGATTCAAATTTTTGGGGATAAAAACTGACATACTTTTCCATATCGACATTATTTTGAATTGAAATACTTCTCAAAATGCTTTAGGCCTATACTATTGAAAGTTGCTGTACTTCTAACCAAGTCAGTTTATATTAGCATTAATTTTTACCAATCGTATACCTTCCCTTTATTCAGCTCTATGAAATTGGGCCCCGTTCAAAATATCTCTTTTTAATTTCAGATTGTTGAATAATACATGAATGATGGATTGCGTTTTGAAGTGCAGATTGGAACCACGGTATTCAATCTTACTTGTGCGGAAATGAATCAGGCCTAATTCACACAGAGCGTTCTAAAATAAAGTATTCATACAATAAATTGGGGGATATTTTGAGTGATTTAAATACCCGCTGAAACGTGAAATTATAATAGGTGACAACGTATGGCGAGCCTGCCGGTGTGGCAGGAGATTCTGTACCCCCCCCCCCCCCTCATATGGCGAGCTGTATAGAAACATCTTTTGAACGAACCCCCTATGGCCCATATTAATTTACCGAAGGGGGGCACATACACCGGAGGACAACATCCCTTAGGGACACCGGCTCAAGTGGAACGTGGGCGGGAGTGATGGGTGAGGGGGTGGTGGATTGGGGTCTGGGGCGTTCGATACTGTTGATCTATTTATTATTGTAATCTTTATTCAATACAACGTAGTAAAGTCCAAGGTTAGAAATACTACCCCGAAGGGTAAATATTACATCGGTATTTGGTCCGGGTGTTGGGGAGGTGTCGCAGGCCATTCGCTGGGGATGGGGTCCACCCCCTTCCCCGTCTCGAGGAACCCACGAGGTCAAGAACGGAAATATTTGAGCAACTATTGAAAAATTAAAAAATCACCTGCACAGTCAGTCAAGCAAAGAACCATGGACAAAAATGGTTTCCCGTAACACGGAAAACACCTGCGACATATGATTCGTTATTGATTGCCCGTGAAAAATAATAGCTAAAAAGTGAATAAACTGCATGAATGAGAAGAAAAAAAATCATTGCACTAAGTTGCGCCCTCAACCGTCGGCACGCAAGTGTTTACTTTAATGTCACAGAGTTTCGCCGTGACACTAGCTTTAAGCTTTTTGAGATGTGGTTGAATGCTTGGTTTTTTGTGTATTATGTGCGGTTCCGAAGGAACCGGTGGACGTTTTAGACAGTATTGTTCGTCGTCAGGAGACAAGAGTACTCCATTTTATATATATACATATATATATATAAATTTTTAACCCTCCCACCCCGAGTCAACAAATTATTTTGAATGTACACATTTTTGTTTAAAGGTATTGTACACTTTTGGTAACAGCTCAAAATCAGTGTTCAAATTTTGTGTGATTAAACATATGCATGAACAAACAAGCCTGTGAAAGTTTGAGCTCAATTGGTCATCGAGGTCACGAGAAAATAGTGAAAAGAGATCTTATGTGTTTTCTGTTTTTTCAAATTATCGCGCTCGATAATTACTATTGTTTTACTCGTTTCTCAGAAACGATAGCATTTTAGGCAGAAATATTTTAAGGAACCCTTTCTACCATTACTTACTTTAAATCATGTAAGTTATGTGTGAATCTGTGAACATTGTGTTTTTCGATCTTACCAATAGTGTACTCGGTTACTCAGTGCTCGTGGTCTAGGGTATTAGATATATAAAATATCCACAGTACTTCTGATTTGCACGTTTTTTACCACCAACCTTTTGTTGTTCTGGGGTTGATTTCACAAAGCACTAAGATTCATCATAAGATGAGTTATCAGTATTACCATAGAGTCCTTACTCTATGGTATTACCATAGTGATTTGCATTGTGACATCACTCTTTGCTAAGCAACTACGATGTATTTACAGTTACGATCAGTCTGAACTCTTTGTGAAATCGAGCCCCCCGTCTTTTGACGCCAACGCATGTAGCAGACGACGCCAATTTTGTATGTGTAGCGCCCTCAAGTAGCAGGTTATAAGTTGCTATGCAACTGACAAGATGACAAATATTCTTCCGCATTGTCGTAAAAATCAGTATATTTACACAAAATATAATAATAACCCTAAAAATTTTCAATGAAATACCGTATCTATCTATTAAAACGAGAGGGAAAATGTGAATTGTGTAAAATAAAGAAAAAATCGCTAACGACCTTATTTTTTAGGCGCATGGTTGTTATTTACATGGGGCAGTTGTTCGCCTGTGTATATTCCTCAATCCATAGGCAGGTTAAATTCTGGACGAGTGACCACGTAAGTCAATTTTGCTCAAAATGTGGTTTGTTTTATGTAAGATTGTGATTTATATCTGAAGTGCGTGCTTTGGTTTACGGGTGAAATTTGGTTTTGCTTGTATCTGCTTGTTGTGTCTCGATGTAGGTAAATAATTGGGCAATAAACTACCGTGCGTGCCATGTCGAATTCCGTCCTTGACATGAGCACGTCATGCATTGCAATACGATTCATGCTGGAGAAACGAACGAGTTTAGGCCACGTAATAATATTGTTCAATAAATAGTGCAAATTAATTTAATTTAGATCAGGTAAGAAAAAAATCTGAATCTGATCTTTAATTTTAAAATATTTTTTAAAAAGGTTTAAAAAAAAATAAGAAATTGCAAAATTTGAACACATGGTTCATCATACCCTCTGGACGTCTACAAACAACCGTCGGGATGATCAAGGGTTACGATCATTATAATTCGAGGGTGGAACTACCATCTATAGTTTATTAGTTGTACTGAGTGATAGGCCTACAAAAATTGGAAAAACAAAGGATCTTCCATAGAAATATAATGTCTCACTGAATTCTGTGTTTTCTAGATCCTAAAATTCTTTTAAAATTTGTTTTTTTTCACAGTATTTTGTCTTGGATAAAGAATGGACAAACGAGGTAAAGATCACAAGGCTCTGTCCCCACGGTATGACGGGATACCTCTACGCTATGAAGACAGCAAACCAGTCCAAGTTCAGATGTACACACATCAGAATATCTTAGGTATGGTTTTATTGGTATAGTCCCCAGTCAGTATTGTTGGTTGATAAGTGATTATTTCAGAAGTACAATTTTTTAAGAAAAAAAAACCATGAGGCACAATTCGTCGGCTAAATGCTATAAGGTCGTTAATTGCAATTACCAATCCATAACGATCAAAAGGTTGTTAAGTGAAAAATGCAAATAAGTTTGAAAAAATCAATCAAAATCCACAAGTAAATCTTTTCTTAGAAATTCAATGTTTCTTTTTGCCTAACTTAGTTCTGGAGACCACTCTTGATCAATAAACTCCATTTACCAGGAGCTCCAAATTATGCAAAACCAATTTGATGAAATCCATACAAACTGCACTAACAGTAACAACCTTATAGTTCTAAGCCGTCAAAAGGCAAGAGAAAGAAGTATACTATTTCAGAAACATAATCTAAACTATATTTCAATTAGATGTTTACAATTCAGCTTTAAGTTTGCCTTTCATGAAACGTAGAACACACTCTTCCAAAAACCTACAGTCTATCGTGCTTACTTACTATGAACAAACTCAATATCTAAGTTTAAGAATATGTTGTTGAATTTATTGTAGACATTGGGCAGAATATCCACAACCATTGGGAGTCCCAGGCAGAGAATGATAAAGACAGAGCGATATCAACTGCCGAGCACAAGGTGTGGCAAGAGGCAGAACACATGAAGAACGTAGCCATGGAGAAGTGCAGAGACCTGGCTAAGATCGAGCTAGATAAAGCCATCAGTAATCTCAAGATCAGCCAAGAGAAATCACTCAAGGTGAGAGGTTATGGGCCGGGTAGGCTCTATACAGGGAGTACACTGTTTACACAAAACAACAGTTGGCTTTGTTTGTGTGTGATGCATTACAATAATGATGTTTATGTGTCTTTAGTCAAGACTAAGGCCTGGGTTCAGGAGGTAGAACTCATTCGATTTGTCCAAGGTTTCCTTAATTGTTTGCTAAGCTGTGACATCACATGTGTACAAAAGAGCCACAGAGCCTGGACTTCCTGTAGGCACAATTTGTACACCGCTCAATGGAAGAAAACATAAAATCTTGCATTTCATGGAGATTGCACTGTACGATTTTTATCAATGTGAAAAAAGGGGGCACATCTCAAAACTTGTACAGCTGTTATTTTTATACAGTCTACCTTCGTTATAAAGAGCATCTACTTATAAATATAGTCTGAAGTCCCGAATCTCATTTCTGCTTTTTGTCTCTTTGTTTGCTGTCAGCTCTTATAACACCATTCCTGTTATAAAGAGGTAACTTGGCCAGTCCCAGCGATCTTGTTATATTGAGAATCGACCATAACTTTTGAAATAATGTGAAATATGACCAGTGTAGTATCTGGCCTGCAAGGAAATGCACTGGAATGAACAAGGTCACTATCTTTTTTAAACAAGGGTTCTATGTACATGGTCTACACACAAGACTTGCATGGATTATATAATAATTTGTATTATAAAAACAATAAATCATACTGGGCATATTTACTCTTTAATTTCAAAGGAAGAGGCATTGAGGGTTGAGGGCGTCATGACAAAACAAGCTAACGAGCAGGTACGACACGAGAAAGAGACGGGAGAGAAGATCTTGAAGGATACCGTTGAGAAAGTCAGAGCCCAGGGTGTGAAAGAGAAGGAAGAGGCAGTTGCTGTGGCCAGAAAGGAAGAGGTCGAGATTGCCAGAAAAGAAGCTGAGAGAGTGGCAAGGTGAGAGTTTGTTTCTTAAATTTAAAAAAAATTATTTTCCACTCTGATTCATTAATCCTTGCTCCTCAAAATATTCTTTAAAATCTTCTCTATTCCTGTTGCGAGACCTCTATGGATTCTGTGCAACAAAGCCAGACCAAGATTCGAACTCAATAACCCTCACTCCTTAAAAGGAAACCTTTTCCAAAAATCCTTCCTTTTCTTTTGCGAGATCAGGGTCTGATTTCATAGAGCTGATTAAGCAGAAAATATTGCTTAACAGTATGCTGCTAAGCAAAAATAAGCAGGATACCAGTCACAGATGTGAGATGGCATTTTGGTGATACCTTATTCTGGTTACTTTTTGCTGAAGCAGCTCGATGGAATTTGGCCAAGGGTTTAGGTCAGACATGAAGCTGGATTTTAGAGGATATTGGATAAATTGAAAAATAGTCTGATCACTTCTTGAATGAGGAGATATAGTACCATCATTGCCAATAGGTATACAGGAAACCTGACCTTAGTGTGAACCTGTTACTCAAGGATTAAAAAGGAGGTTCAAATTGCCTTCTGCCATAATCCCTCAGGTAAATTTTAACAGTGGACCTTTTACCGTTTTATTCTACCAGAGTGACAGCCGACCGTGAGTCCCAAACTGCCAAGAAGACTGCCCAAGAGAAATCTCAAGCACTGCAGTCCCTCGAGGAGCGTATGACACAAGAGCGCATCGAGGCCGTCTTATCAGCCCAACGCGAGGAGCGCCGCATCGCCGCCGTTGAACTCGGACGCGTCAAAACAGGCCACCAGTCGGAGATTCAGAAACTCCGGGAGACGATCCAGAAGTTGGAGCAGAGAAATCAGGAAACCCTCCAGGCAGTCGACAGAGAATGCGAGGTCAAGAACCAATGGGAGGAAAAGTTTAATGAGATGAAAAACTCTTACCAGCTCTTCATCAATAAGACTAAAGGATTCGACCAAGGCCAAGCCGATTTTCTCCTGAAATGAGCAAAGCGAAGCAAGGGTTTAGTTTGAGAAAAGAAATAAACCTGCATACTAAAAACGAGCCTTGCTGTTGTGAACAGTGGTGCCAACAAAACAGTCAATGGTGAATCACAGGTGAGGTGATTTTCTATCTGAAATGAAAATGATGTACCAGTTGGTGCTTGCACCCATTTTTATGCCAAGTAATTTTTTGAAGGGGCGTATTTGGCAACGAGTATGCTTGAACGATATTACATTTGTTCAAAGAACTTTGAAATAAATTAGATTTTGGTAGGGTTTTTATTATTATTACTATTTTTAGATGTTTGTGGTTAAATAAAATGTACATCAGTTGTGGGTTACTTTTTATAGAAAAAAAAACACTCCATGAATTCAGGTTGTGTATGCAGAATTGCAGATCAAGCAAATTTGAAACAATTGGGTCATTTAACATTCCATATTCCAGCGCTTTTACCTCACACATATTGAACCATATTTTTAAAACTGTAAAATGTATCATTCATTGTAAATAAGTTACATTATGTACATAAATTCAGTACTTTAACGATATGTTGTATTTGTTAAGCATATTATGGAAACAAATTCTGTATGAAATAATTCAGGTTGTTTTGACCAAAGAAAATAATTTAAAACAAATTGAATTTTTTTAATTAAGAATTCACAAAAATCTTTGCATTTTGGCTAAGGCCTCAATTCAAGTCAAATTCACTTTTAAAAAGTTGCATCCCTTGTACCTCTGTATGGTTAATATTTTCATGTACACAAATATGCGTGATGAGACAATGATTATGACTGAGAAAATGCTCCCAATACTGGCGTGTCGTAGCCGAGCGGACTAGTGCATCGGACTCAAGTTCTGCTTGCTAAGTCATCAGACGGTTTCAAATCACGGTCATTACACCCTTGAGCAAGACACTTCCCTATAATTGCTTCTCTTCACTCCGAGGTAAAAGTCTACATGAGAGGGCAGAGGTGGTTCTTGTGATTGATTTTAGCTCGGTGCGCCACATACTTGGCAGCGCGGGCTGCATGCTCCCCAGGGATCTGAGATGGTTTACGGTGGACATGTGACTAGGGTGATGATGTTGGAGCACAACAAACATCACTGCGTGTCGGATTTGAGTGCTATACAATAAGCAACTATTCCTCGATGGTACTGATTTACGAAGAAGCATTCCATCAATTCTGAACTGAATAGATCGATCCATGAAGCTCTGCCCCTTTAATGCAGTTGTCCAAGCACAAACACCCCCCCCCCCCAAGAGCCTGATAGGTTAAAATCTCATCACAAAATGTGAACAAGTTTCTGCAATTTTGATTGCTGCATCGTGTCCTTATAATAATAACAGCAATAATAACTAGTTTTTATATAGCGCATTTAACAATAATGTATGAATGCACTGTACATTAGTGCCCTATTCATTGGGACAACAGCATTCCTGTGATCTTTCTGTGATCCCTGGGGAGTATACAGCCCTGGGCTGCCGTGGCACTCTGAAGGCTTCTCCAAACACAATATCAACCTCTACCCTCGTGCAGCGCAGGGCCTAGGCAGAGCAAGACAGTACTTGTGTCACTATGTGCTAGCCATGTATGCACCATCAATAGCCAGTTACTGCGGTGGGCAGGGATACACGGCTCAAACCCAATACATTTAAACATTTCGTCTTCCTCCCCAACTTTTGACTAAGTCTTTAAATAGTGTGTGACTAACAATATTTTTATGTGAAATAATTCATTTTTGTATACGAATGGGCTTGCCAGGTGGTTATAATGTTTGCAATATTTATCATAAAAGTCAATATTGGTTGATGCTTATTAAAATGTCTTTAGCACCAGACTTTTAATGTTGTTCAAAGTTTTATTTGAAGTTTCTCTTTGTATGACCTTAAACACGATGGCCAAAGCTTGATTTTTGTTCGCAGTAAGTAAATAATGTCTGGTGAGATGTTAGGAGTGGCTAGGCCGGAAATCCATGTGTCCATCATGCATTGTGCAAAATACGAAGTGCACAATGTCTAACTATGACAATACATGCCAAGCCACACACATATTTCCATGTATCCATATTGCCTACTGCATTATCCTTAAAAAACTATGTCTATTGCTAAGCGTGCATTTTCATTTTAAAAGATTGCGCACAACACATGATGGACACATGTCAATTTCTGGCCTCATAGTTAGAAAAATTCTTTTGAAACTGCTCATTGTTTTTCTTGGGGGAAATAATTGTTGAGTAATTAAAGAAAGTACACAAACAGAAAAATAAGTAACTCACATTTATTACTCCACATTTATTCACAAATACCAATTTGTCTTTCACAATTCCTAAACTCTGCAGTGCCACATGACAACTCAGATGTGCTGGAAAACAAAATTCAAGCTTTAAACATAATTTTCCAACATTCCAAAATTCTCGATGTCACCTAAACTATTCCAATTGGGGTATACTTCTACCCCGATTAAAACCCCTCCTCGCAATGAGGATATCCAATCAATGGTCCAATCCGGAAACTATGTATGATAACAATGAACTCGTCCTATTGGGGCATACTTGCTTCTACCCCGATTGAAACCCCTTCCTCCCAATGAGGATATTGATGGTCCAATTAGGAAACTATGTACGACAACAAAAAACTCTTCCCATTAGGGTATACATGTACTTCTACCTCGTTTGGAACCCCCTCCTCGCAATGAGGATATCAGTGGTCCAATCGGAAAACACCCGTGTATGATGACAACAAGCTATCCAAATCGAGGTAATCTTCTAACCCGATTAGAGCCTTCTTCCAATGAGGATATCAGATGCTCCCATTCAGGATGTTCTCCAGTGAAATCAATACCTACAGTACTAATAAGTCGTCACCGTGGCCCAATTTCAGAGAGCTGCACAAAGTATTTTTGCCTTCCAGAAAAAAGTTTACCAGCCAAACTATGTAATCTGCACAGTTTGTGACTTATCTTTCCTAACGGAAATCTGTTCAGCATTATTTTCTGCTTCATCAGCTTTTGGATAAAATGAGGCCTGGAAGTTGTTTAAGTCCCTCCATTTGCCTCAATAAAGAACATGAGTTCAAGTTGTCCAGGTAGTGGAACAAGGGCAAAGTAAGAAATGAAAACCATGCTAGTAGACACGAAAATGAATTGAAGTCGTCAAGGAAAACCTCTGACTAAACTAATGGGAGGATAAGACTTAAAACTGTTCAAATAGTACTTTAATTCCATTTCACCGACTGTATTTTAAAATCACGTGGGTGACATTTACAATAACTCTCAAGAGTTTTCCAAACAGTTTTATATTATAATATTCTATACATCAAAATTAGTATCCTCTGATATAAGTATTGCTATTAATATTAATATATCCCATTTTTTTTACTCCAAGTATGCTGGAGACTTAAGAGGAAAGGAAAACAAATAATAATAATAAATGTAAATAGATAAGACTTGTACACAAACATTAAGATGTGTTCAGTATGAGCTAGTTTAACAGTCTGAACCAGTTTGATCCAACCTGAACTAGCTTGAGCGTGTCTGAACCGACCTGAGCCAGTCTGAATCAGCTCGAACGAGTCTGAACCAGCTTGAACGAGACTGAATCAGCTTGAACGAGTCTGTACTCTGTACCAGCTTGAACGAGTCTGTTCCAGCCTGAACCAGTCTAAAATAGCAGACTAGTGTGTTGTCAATGCTTTACCAACAACTACCATACAGTTACCATGACCGGTCAGAACCATTAATACACTGTACCGCATAACAGCAAAGTCAACCAATTTTAGTCGGCCAAACTTTGTACAAATTTACATGTATATTTTGTTGCTACAACTGTAAACACTCACTGCGATTTCCAGGCAAATTCATTTGTCTAAAACTTACCAAGACCTAAGAGGGCTTGGCTTTCTTCAAAGACTAAATCCTGAATTTTGAGAAACAGCAGTCCAGTAAGTATAATAAGAGGATGTATGTTACGAGAAACTAAAGTACCACCCAATCCCTGGAATTGTGAAGAAGGAGAAGAAAAAATAAGAGGAAAATAAATTTCTGGAATGTTATTTTCTAAAACTCAGGAAGCGATGAGATAAACAAAGAATAGGAGACAGATACTTTCAAAATTGAGATGTGTGTTTGATGAATTAACGGCGGGCGTCACGTGGGTAGAACTCGGCCAGTGTGCTCTGCGGAATTCTCTTCAGCATTTCTTTGGGGAAGATTCGAAGGAGCTGCCAGCCGATGTCAAGCGACTCAAATACCGTGCGGTTCTCGTAACTCCCTGCGAGGTGAAAAAGTCAAAACAAAATGTAAATAAAGATACACCACCAAAAAGGTTTGTTGTTCAGTTCCAGCCTTTGTGCATCATTAAGCTAAGCCCAAGCTCATCCTGTTCCAGTTTCCTGCCTTTGTTTGCGCATCATTGAGCTGAGCCTAGCTGTTAGCTTAACCTCCTCAGAAGTACTTAAGAAGCATACAGCGACGGAGTCCAGAATTCTCCTGAAACATAAGAGGCATACAGCGACAGAGTCCAGAATTCTCCTGAAGACAATCAGATCACATTGATCGAAACATCGGGTTGTTACACCACCGGTTCTTTTCAGAACCACCACAACTCATACAGAAAGTTTTGTGTACAAGGTGTCTCCGCAAAACTTACTAGATTGTATCTCCACCACGCAAAGTTTCAAATCTTACTTTAAAATGTTTGTGTTTATTCTTTCATTCAACAAAGTTGTTGACAGATGAGCCAACTCATTTGGCAATGGACTCTTTTTCACAGAATGGCTATCTTTGGCGGGTTCCCTGAGAAAAAATTATACTTTGTATTGTCATTTCATACACAGGGATCTGACTACTTTCCTTCCAGCCTCAATTTAGATAAGTTGGGTTAAAACAAAAAGTCATACATAAAAAACTATCTGCAACATGAAAATGTCTTTAATGTCATAGGATTTATTCAACAGATTCCAAAATGAATGTTCCAGATTTGACATTCATACATATGGGGAATCATCATGGCTTTATAGTGGTTGCTTTCCCTGCCTTTCACCTCAGTGGACTCCGGTTTGAATCCCTCCTCAGACCAGAGCCTTGCGTGTGGATTGGATTATCAGTCCCTACCTGATTGCCTGGGTTTTCCCCCATTCAGGGTTTTACTCCCACATCTAAAACAGAACATTTCTTCAGCGTCTCCTATGTGTAATTAAATAAACAAATAAATAAACAAACAACTACCTTGCCTGATGAAGTTCTTCTCGAACTTGCCCAGAAACTCCAGATAGAGCAGATCATCTGGGGTCAGGGCTTCTTCTCCCACCACAGCCTTCATGGCTTGCACATCCTTCCCGATGGCATAGTTAGCATACTGTCAAATAAAAAGCCACAAAAGATACATGAAAAATGATTCCCAGATTCTTAAAGTTTCACATAACAAGGGTGGGTTTGTAGACGAAACAAACTTTAAAAAAAAAATATATTGGTCCTTGACATGGAATGACAGAATTTAAACACGAAAATTACAAAATTCAACCGAGGGAAATAATGGTGAGGAAAAAAAGAGCAAATACAAGGGTCGTCAAGAAATGAAGAAGTCCCCCAAAAAAGTGGCTTTAAAACAGGCAGGTGATTTCTCAGGATTTCTCTTCATTTCAGGATTTTCTTAAAATCTCTGTGAGCCTTCAGATTTTCTCGAAAGAAGTAAAGCAATCACCAAAGGGAGAAAGATATTAGTCCACAGTGTATCCAAACCTGTAGTTTAGTATTTCTGGTGACGAACAGAGTCTTTAATCCTCCTAAATTGTAACATGTGGGAGGTTCTGGGTCTAGAATAAGGGGGAACCCAGGCCAGAAAACAACTTTTCAAGAATTTTCACATACGTTAAATTCCATTCCTGAAACATAGTTAAGGATAGAGCTCCCTGGTGAATGGTATGAAAAAGGACAAACAACTCAGCTCAGCAAAAGCAGGACAAAGTACCAAACAGTTGACTTTAAAACCTAGAGATTAAAATCTCAAAAAAATCATTGGAAGACTCCATAAAAAAAATATCACATAAACATCAAAAAATAACGGTTGAAATTTCCCAGAAATTCTTTAAGACAAAACGACTGTCTCACCAGCTGATTGGAGACGTCTGCATGGTCCTTTCTTGTCATTCCTTCACCGATGGCAGACTTCATCAAACGAGATAGAGACGGAAGCACGTTGATTGGCGGATAAATCTATCAAAGCAGAATTACAAATAGGAATCATCAGAATAATAGATACCAGTTATTAAATGAAATGCTTTCTCCAGCATAAATGTGTCCTTATTTGGGCCTAAGCCTCAAACTTTGTTTTCTTCCAAGTATATTGTATTTTTTATCAAGTAACAAACCCCAAGAGAAACTAAATGGATAAATTGTAAATAATTTTGGGTTGAACAAAGACAAAGTTGACTAGAGCAGGACTTAAACCTGTGACCTATGGATTAACATGCCAGCGCTCTTTTATTTTATTTTAGTATTAAATATTTCTAGTAATGACATCAAGTATGAGTCAAAAGTGAACTATTACTGCGGCTAAGATGCCCCAGGGAAAACCCCAAACAAGGGTTCTTTCTAGTGAACCAGAAACATAGAGATAAGCCTAGAAGTCTACAGGAATATTTTGGAGGGGGAATAAGGCCAAGACCAGGGGGTTGATTTCACAAAGAGCTAAGATTGATCCTAACTGTGAATCACTCTTACCGGTAATTGCTAAGAAAAGTGTGATGTCACATTACAAATTACTATGGTGATACTGAAAAACTCATCTTAAGATGAGTCTTAGTGGTTTGTGACATTGAGCATAGGGCAACAGAACGCCATTTCGGCTGTGGTCTCTGTGTACTTCAGAACTTGAACTACCTGTCTATTGTGAAGCTGTCTGTCCACATAGATCTGCCCCTCGGTGATGTATCCGGTCAAATCAGGAATGGGATGGGTAATATCTGCAAAGGAACAAAGTTGGAACCACACATAAAAAATAAATATGTTTTTAGTTTCCACGCTATTTTAAAACCCTGTCATGAGCCCTGTGTACTCCTATACCCAAATCATCCTTAAACCTCATTGGATATGGGATGCAGAAGCACTATACTTTACTGTATTCCACTCATGCTTGTTTGGTAAAAAATATTAACTCTCCTACTGTCAGACACATGGTTTGTTTAGACAGATGCACTATTCAGCCCTACAATACAATATCATGTGATGAATGCATTAACAACACACATATGTACACAGTTAGCTTTGTGCACAGCTGTGGGACCACACATAACCAGTGCAGTTGAATGATTTCACATAGTTGGTCAACTTTCTGGAAAGTAGGAGAGTTAATTATACCACAATAATCCTTTAAACATATAGTAATTTCATGAACGAAAAGTTAATGTATTCAAGTCTGAGGTCAACCCCTCCCCTCTATTGAATATTCATGACCCGCCCTTCTTACCATCGTTAGGCATAGTCAAGATAGGTATCTGTGTGATGGAGCCATTACGTCCTTCCACACGGCCAGCTCTCTCGTAGATTGTGGCCAGATCGGTGTACATGTAACCAGGGAAACCACGTCTACCGGGCACCTCTTCACGAGCAGCCGACACCTACAAGTGATAAACAGAAACATACATTTGCTTTGACTAGTCTAGACTAACCTAACGATTATTCAACAGCTAATCAATTCAGAACATCTAAGTTACAAACAAGTCTTGCCGCATCGTTTCGACTGGAAAAACTTCCTTGCCCTAAAACCCATGAATCAAGTACAGAGATAATTCTACACTCACCCCATGATTGACACAGATCCCACTTCCAACCCCTTTCCACTTCCCTCAATAAACTCTCTGGCCAACACTGCTTTCATCACACGTACATGTCATCTATTGAAATTCACCCTTAGATTTATGAGGACCCAACTCCAATCCCTGATTCCCTCAGTTAATTCTTTAGTCTAGTTTTCTTACCCTTCTCTGTAAAAATATGTTGTCTTGATTTGTTCTTTTGTAGCTAGTTCCTAGAGTAATTTTGAGCCTTCCATCAGGATGAATTTGCCTTAACTCCAGCATTTCCTGCCTCTTCTCTACTCCAAGAGGCATTTTGGCAAAGAACTTTCCCATTAAATACAACAGGGAGTTACTTAATTAATGCGAAATATTGGCATCTCAAAGATCAATAAACCTGGCCCTATGCTATACTGTAGAGTAAGGCCTAATACAAAAGATGTCTGTTTCCTGTAACACCAACGACCGTTCAAAAAATCTGACAAGGGTAAAAACTGACCCAACTCCCGTCCCCGATTCCCTTAATAAATCTTTTAGACTAGATACTACGTACCTCTCTCAGAGCTTCAGCATAGGAGCTCATATCAGTCAAGATGACCAGGACGTGTTTCTCACATTGGTAGGCAAGGAACTCAGCTGCCGTCAACGCCAGACGAGGTGTAATGATACGTTCGATACTGGACAATCAAAACAAACAATAATACTTGGCTCTTATATAGAACACATATCCTAGTAGATAGATCAAGGTGCTTTACAACATTATTACCCCTGTCCAACAGGCATCATTAGACCTTCCTCAAACATTCTCAACTCCCTGGGACTACAAAACTTCCAAGCTGCTTAAAATAGTGCTAAGAGGTTAATCCAACATAATACTGTCTCAGCCCTCTCAGGTTCCAATTGTTATACACCTGGGTTAAGTGAAGCAAGGACATAAGTGTCATGACTGGGATTTGAACCCGCACTCCAATAATTCTGCCTTCAGAACTTGAGTCTGATGCACCAGACTACTCGGTCATGACACTCCATGAATCTTGCAGTTTGTCAATAAGGTTTATATAAATGTGTACAGAGCTCTGTAAAGATGAGGGGAAACAAAACTGACTGCCGACTGTATCTGGATTTAAACTAATTCAACTTTTCATACAAAAAAAAAAAACAAACCCCAAACTGCCAACCCAATGGAAAGTAAATATATTTTAGGCAATTTCTCAGTGATGCAAATGGTTTTGGTATGCCGATGGTGATCATGCAAATCTCCATAGAAAGTTTCAAATTGTTCTTAAATTAAACCATTTACTTTCTTGGTTTGGTATAAATTGCATGCCAGAACCAAGTACTTTAACAACAATCAAGGAATACACACAGTACTACTGAATCTAGGAAAACATCCTCCTCGATATTTAGAGCAGAACTTTTCCAATAGAATCTATAAGATGTTGCAGGAGGAGGTCTAAGAGAGCAACTCTTATCTCCAACGGCCATGCCTGTCAGGAGTAACAATTTCTTCAGAAAAGGTTAGAGTAACTTACGTTGGATCGTTGGCCAGATTGAGGAACAGACACACATTGTCCATGGAGCCGTTCTCCTCAAAGTCTTGTTTGAAGAATCTGGCCGTCTCCATATTCACCTGTAAGGAATCAAGGATGTTAGATCAGTCTTCACAGGACCAGAATCCACAACCGTAAGTGAGAATATTTTTGTTCATGGGAGCTGAAAGTTCTGCGATTATGTATAAAAGTGCACTTGGTCCAGTTTGTACAGCTATCCATTTCGTAAGTGCGGTGAAGTTCCACTGTAAGCCACGCCCATTTGACACAAACTGACTCCACTGATTACCAGAAGCCCATAGGAGTTGCATTGAGCTAGTTTTTCTTTGATGATTTATGCAAGAAAAGTTTCATAATGATGGCCTTGATGTCTTCTCAGAATTATAAGTTCCTGTCATAAGATATGCCCCTAAATGATGAAATGGGTGATTTTTGGTACAATTACACACAAAAACAGCGAAAACTTTGGATACTTCTGTGCAGCAGATGCACGCGTGTGACGCAATGACTGACGCAATCAACCAATCAATCTAACAATCAATCAATTAACCAAACAATCAATCCATCTTACTTCCATCAAGATTTCATTTCAATAAACTTACCCCCATAGCGGCAAACACAATGGCAAAGTTGTCTTCGTGTGTGTCCATGACGTCCTTGTGGGGTTGTTTGACTAGACCTGCCTGCCTCACAATCTGAGCGGCAATCTGGACAGAAACATAATTGAAAAAGAACATTAACAACTATAAAAACACATTGTTTCATTGTGAAACTCTAAGTCGAAATACAAATTTTTGCACTGACTTGCCGAATTGTAATCATCTCCCAAATGAGCTGAAGCAGGTTCTGAAAAGAAGCGATGTTTTATGTTGAAGTTTTTATTAGTATGCACTAATTGTCTTCAGCGGAAAACTTAAGTGAATGAATTTTGAGGAATCAATCAATTAACGGAATACAAACAAACAAACAAGCGCAAAGCTCAAAATTTGTACATACTTTTATTTTCTCAGACACAGTTATATTTTGTGGAATGTACCTTTTAATGCCTTGTAGTTGTTTTGCCAGTGTAAGGTGTAATCAAATAAAATATAAAAACATAAAATGACAATACCTCGTTGTGCGGTAAGCCTGCAGCGGAGAAGATAGGAATTTTCTGGCCGCGCGCGATGGAGTTCATGACTCAATGGCAGATATACCCGTCTGGATCATCTCTTCAGGATAGATACGAGACTGAGGGTTGATTGGCTGACCTGGAAAGAAAGGAAAACAAAAATTCATCCGGAAACGGTCCAGTCGTCGCCTTCAATACTGCAGCTTGTCTGGTTATGTTCCATTACTCTATCATTTCATTCGGTACCGAATAGAGAACGGATTCATTTTAAACTTGCTCGTTTATAAATGCTTGAAGAAATCCACTCCTAGATATCTTTGCAATTTACTGTCATATTACACTCCTCCACTTTTCTTTGGTCCACACTTGACATCACTCACTTGAATGTTCCCCATGGATCCTGACAGAGTTTACTTTACTTTTTTTAACGGGAACAGATCTAATGAGCATGTCAGATAAGCACTTTTTTGTTTGAGAGTAGACGGACAGCCACAAGAGCACAAATGAGTCTGGTGAGAGATGGGAAATGAACTGTGATGGACTGGCATCCTGTCCGAGAGGGAATAGAAATCCACTCAGACATTTAATGCCATTGAAACTGGGTATAAACACCGGCCTGATGGGCCATTTTGGTCGGGACAGGCTTTTACTTTACTTAAGATACCAACTTCAATGCGAGAGGTCAAAGGTTCAAACTCAGCCTGAGTCACTTCTCTGCCGCTAGATTCTTTTATATGTTTCCTAGTGCCCCAAAGAAATCGGCCTGAGAGTGTCAGCAGTAAACACGGTACCTTGAATATCCAGAAAATCTTCTGCTAATACTGGTGGTCCTTTGTCGATGGCTTTACCCGAACCGTTGAAAACACGACCTGGAAAGTGACAAATTAATGGTAAAAAAAAAAAGAATTCACTCATTTCATTTATTAATTTTACAGGACCAGTGGCAAAACCAGCAAGGGGGAAGGGGGGAGTGCGCAGGAGTCCACCCACTCAGAACCCTTGCATCCTCTTGCCATCCCCGGTCGAAAAAAAAAGCACAAATAAATGGTTCAATACATCAAAAGGGTCTCCAAATTATGTACTTTCCCCTAGCTTGCTTGCTTGTCCCCCCCAATGAAAACGTCTGGTTACACCACTGTACAAGACAAAACAGCATACAAATATAAGAACTATACTACATATAAATTTAAATTACATGAAACTGCTTGAGATCAATTGAATACTACTTAGCCAAAGAACAGAAAAATACCTCATAAATGCAGCTTCAGAAAATATCCCTCGACATTAATCAATGTCACTGAATATTGAAAAATTGAACATTGCAGACGTAAAACCCATCTCAGAGGAATGCGCCTCTACCAATTCCACCATTTTGGGGGTCAATTTCTTCTTTGTGTACATTTTTACACTCAACACAGGGGACAGGAAAGGGGCGTGTAAGTATGCTGCGTGTCGTGCAAGGGATCAATACACACCATAAATGATACATTAACATTGAAGCTTACCTAACATATCTTCGGACACAGGGATGCGCAAAATATCTCCAGTGAATTCACAAGTTGTGTGTTTTGCATCGATACCTGACGTTCCTTCAAAAACCTTTCAAGAGAATAATCATAATTTATCACACCAAAGCGCTTATTTTATACTTTTCCAGCAAGGTATGCGGAGCTATTTTTGAAATGTAATACCATTTATTTACAAAGCACCATCTAACAGTTTACAAGGTGCTGTGGCGCAATCTGCAGCCAACCATACCAGAAAATACAGGGGTGAGCCCCTTCTCTTAAAGATACATGTAAGTGTACTATGTTCTTTTATGTGCATTACACAACACACGAGACCTGAAGCTTTAGACCATCAGACAGACAAATCCATTTTGGTAAAGTATCTTAGACACAAGAAGTGTCAAGACCGGAAATTCAAACTCACTCTGCTGATCAAAAACACCAGAGCTTGAGTAAGGTGCACTTGACCGCTCAGGCATGACACACCATAATGAGAGAGAGAGAGATGTAACTACATTCATTGTGTGTAGGTTATTACCTGAACTACAGCCTTTGACCCGCTGACCTCTAGCACTTGACCACTCCTCTTTGTTCCATCAGCAAGGGTCAAGTTGACGATCTCCGCAAATTTGGGAAACTGTTCATTCAGAAAAACATTGTTTGGTGGAGGGGGAAAAGAGATTGAACATTAAGACATGTTATAAAGTACTGTGTTTATGTGCATTTTATCCTTTTATGTTAATATAAAATTGTAAATTATTCTTATATTTTACCTTAACAACAAAAGACAACAGAACAAGCATAAACTAAAAACCAAAAGTTGTTTTTTGTGGTAAACTAGATTGGAAAGTTTAGATTAAAAAAAATTATCTCTGAATTTTCAATCAAGTTCTCTTCACAAAGTGCTTCACATAAGTAGGTGAAAGAAAACTAAAATGTTTAGGCACTGTACTTTTAATATGAAAGTTTTGTATTTACATAAAGCGTCTTTAAAAAAAATCAAATTTACAAATGTTCTCCCATTAATTATGTATCTTTGGGAAAAGTTACCAAATTCGATGCCACTTCTTCAACATTTACAGTTACGGCCAAAACGACACACAAAAATATGACACTATTTCCGGTCATCATAGCAAATGAAAAAGTAGTGGTCTGATCAGATTCAGCATCTTTCCCAATTCTTATTTTTGTTGAAACTGACATAAATAAGACCACCATCCAAAGTAACTAAATTAAATTTACCAACCTTGACGTTATCAAGAATTACAAGAGGCCCATTTACACCAGAGACTGTCTTGTAAGCTTTGGGAAATGACAATACAAAATTTCAAAGTTATATCTTGAGGAAAAATATTTCAATTAATAGGACTTTTAATAAAGTAGTAATAGTTTCGCATCCAAATTGTCCCATCATCAAATTTAATATGAACTGCCAAAACCTTTTAAAGTTTCATTCATGTTGAAATCCAAACTCAAGTCAACTCAAAGGCATTGACTGAGTTGATAAATAATTTAAAAAGGTCGAATTCACAATTAATAAATCCAACCCGTAAATACTCACTTATCCTAGGGTTTGAAATGTAGTTTCTTTTCACGGCCATAGCATGTTCCCTGTTCGCTTCCACGCGAGTTCTTGGGGCCCCAGCTACATTCTCCATGGCGGATCAGCCTCGCCCTTCTATCTCTGCCCGTAGAAAGCGCCTGTAGTCCCCCTGTCTAAAGCTCGATCAAGATGGTCGTCAGCGGCCGCTCCGTTTATTTTGTTTTACCTTTTTTTTTAATGGATTCTTTCCCATAGATGCTCAAAATTTCTAGTTTAAGAGTATCTTCCACTATTCGGAGCTATATTCCTGATTTCCTGTGCTTCTTGAGTTGTGAATTGAATAATAAAAATGGGTTTAGTTGTGAATTTCGTCAGCGGTGATTCTGTGGGCTGATATTTTTCCCCGTGACCGAGGTCATCTTAACATTTTTACAGAGATCACTCACGTGATAAATTACATCGTGAATTATGTATAGCGCCCTCCACCGATGCGATCTAGCTTAGCGCCCACTTATTTATTATTGTCCACTTCCCACAAAATTAAAGGAACTTATTTGAATTTGTATAGACAAAGTAAAATCCTAGCTGGTTATACCAACAGTTACTTATTTAAATAACAGCAGGCTTCTTTCATAAAAGTGAGGCTCAAAATTTCTGCAACTGTAGAAAAATTGTTGAGCAAAAACAGGTTTTAGTAGAATACAAACCAGAATTTAGGTGACCAAGAAAAAAATAAATCAGTACAAATCATACAATTGTTATGTGCTACTTAATGGTGGACTGTTCTCATGATTATAGCAGGTCGCTGTACATGGAATTATGAACTCAAATTACTGCCCGTGTGCATGATGGCTGTCGCATCTCAATTGGCGCCGTCATTATTATACTGTGACATGACCTGTGAAGTAACTGGGTTCTTAGAGTTCATAATTCCATGTCCAGCCACAGGCCCATGGGCGTATTGGGACTCTTTGGTTAAGGGGGGAAGAGGGGTTTACTTGCCAGAAAAATTACACACAAGTACCAATTTCTAATACTGAAAAAAAGTCTTCTTGCTTTCTCTTGCCATTTTTTCTTTTTTTCTTGCTGTGCCAAAATGTTCCCCAATGTTTGGCCCGAATTTTGGAAGGCAGTTGCCCCCCTGCCCCCTGGGTCATACGCCTATACACAGGCCTTCTATGATCATGACGACAGTTACAAACAATGATTTTGATTGATACGCTAGCTTTTCTGAATCTGAGACAGCACTCGTCATTTGACAAATAGTAGAGGAACAGAACTAGAGTTTAGGAGAACAAACTTTTCAGAATCTCAAAGAAATTGTTGAGTTTATTTGTTTTAATGATACGCACCCATCACATCCAGCAACCTTATAAAAAAAGTACAAAATACTTAAAAACAGAGAGTATCTCTTTGTGAAAAAGTGAATTGCTCTAAAGTCAAATAAAAATAGATTGTAAAAATTTAATGGCAAAAAAGAGAATAAAACATATGAAAATTAGAAGTTTCTCAAATTTTCAAATCTCCAATAAAACATGAAATAATATGCCAGGTTTAATTCTTTAGAGACCATAGCGGCCAGAAACAGCCTGTACCCAAATGACCATAGTGGCCACAAATGGCTGCAAGATCTGATCTACTTCCACTCAACCAAAAAGGTCAAAGTAAAGATCATGACCTGAATTGACATTTTCCAATGTTTCCCATATTGACATCTATCTATGTTTCTAAAACAAAACAAAATTTCTGTCATATAATATATTTTTCAGACCTTTTAACAAGAAACAATTGTTTCAAAAAAATAACAATAGAATCATGTCTGGGCGTTTGGTGACGATTATACAGAAATTAATGGTCTCTAAAGGATTAATATTACAGGTAAATTTTGTGGCATTTACGAATTATCAGGCTGGAGTTGAGGAAGTCGGATAATTTTGCTTGGCACTTGATGCTCAAAATTAGCCGATCGTTTGTTCTGACCACCGGCTGTTTCATGGTTCACATGCTGGTTGTTCAGGCTATTCATCTGGTAGGAAGACGTCCTCTGGCTCTGGGAGTCCTGAGATATCACGTTTGCTGGCAGCTGTGGAAGAACATTCCTCTGTCTTGGATTCATTGTCTGTAAGATGCTCTGACTCAGACATTGGTTAGCAGAAGAGACTGTTTTATTCAGTTCTCGCAGCGTCTCAATGTTTGCATCGTTTGCGGCCTCTACCATGGAGGTCAACTGTCGGAGTGTGCATCGCAGATTACGCTTGAGCTCTTCTGCCTCGCTTCCGGAATTGTCCGACTCTCTATTCTGGATAAGAATCTGGAAGTGGATGAACCTCTGAATCAGGTGGATGTGCTTGCAGATGGTTGAGTTGATCAGGCAGTCTGGACAGTTACAGAGGAAGGTGTGGACACACACATTGCATTCTTCACAGCGCAATCGGCACTCCTTGATGGGGCAAGACATCGAGAGGCGCTCGACCACGTACAGGTCATTCTTGTCCTCAGCACGAACCTCCCAGCACTGGCAGTCTTCCAGCGGCTTGACCTGAATGAACGCCAGCATCATGCTCTGAAGATGGTGGTCGTGGATGACCTTCAACCGCATCGTCACTTTAACTCTTGGGAACTTGACCATCCAGTTGAAGGTCTTGTCACGTATGTACTTCAGAAGGTGTATAAGGCAGCTGTCAACACGCTTGTTGACATTGCCCTTTTCGTAGACCTGTTTGAAGACGACATGGAAAGCTTCATGGAAGACGCCAGGGGTCAGGGAGTTACCTGTTCGATAGCAGTAGGGCCACTGGTGCATCTTCGGAATCCACTCTCTGATAAAGTACCATAAGAATGTTAAGGTCTTCTCTGAGACTGCCAGACGACTTAGAAGCCTCTGAAGGGAATCTTCAAAAGATGTCTCATCTTGTTGCTCCAGGACCACTCTAAGCATCTTATACACCTGGGCTTGAAGAGCAAGGTCCGTGATCTCATTCTTGAGTGCTTCCCTCCAGGCATGGTCGACATTCCAGGGGCAAATCATTCTCTTGGGGGTGGTCCCAAATACTGACGTCCAGATGTTGGCATACAGGAAGGCTTTGTCAGCCATGAACCAGCATGGCTTTAAGTTGCTGCAAGTTTTTTTCACCTCCGTAAAGAAAATTCTTATGGTGCACTCATCGTCCCGATTTGAGATGCACCATGCGATCGGGAATCCTTCCCCAAACTCGTCAAGAGCAAACAGAGTCATCAAATGGAAATCGTACACGGTGGTGCCTTGTGTGGATTCACACCACATTCCTCGGCTGGACAACTTCTGCGCCATGTGTTTCTGGAAGGGACTTTGAACGACTATGATGTAATCTTCGGAGAGGAGGCCCAGACTGGGGTCCGGGTTGGTTCCCGGCATTTTGAAGAATGAGACAGGGTTCTCCTCTGTCCTCTCCCATTGGAGAATCCAGGCTAAGACGCTGTCTTTTTCATTCTGTTGCTTCTGAACGGTCTGGACGGCTAAGCCCTCCTTGATGTACTTCTGCCTCATCAGTTCTTGCCTCATCCGTTCTCCCTCGCTGTCCCTCATGCCCTCCATGATACTATCTCTTGAGATTCCTTGCTCCACTTTGGCTGCGATTTCTTCCCGCTTCTTGCGAGGGAGCCACATCAGTTCTCTGTCTTGCTGATGGCCGTAGTGGGTTCGATGGCATTCAACGTCCACTTTCCCACTGGTTTGAAAGGTTACCTTCATCGTTGCCGTGCAGTTGTTATCAATCTTGCAAGTTCCTGAAAAAAAAAACAGCAGAAAAACATTCTGCTAACATTTTACCTTAAGTAAAAAGTGGTCCTGGCCAATTTCATTGAGCTTTGAGTTGTTTTTTTATTATTATTATATAATTATTAGTTTATGGTAATAAAACCAAGACTGCCTCAAAAGCAAACTTAATCACTGTTACTCGAAAGCCTGGTGAAGCCTGGGTGCTTGCAATAAACCAGAAACACTGAGGTAAACTCCTATTCTTCCATGATAAGTGTTCTTGGTCCTTTATGTGCACTACCTACTCTAGCACACGGAACCTTTAGCTTCTAAGTCCCAAAGGACAAAGCAGTTGTGGTAAAGTATCTTGCTCAAGGACACAAGCACTGTGACCAGCCAGGGCTAGACAGGATTCGAGCCCACACTCTGTGAACGACAGAACTTGAATGCGGTGCACTAGATCGCTCAACCGCAGCGTTCCATGTATCTTTTTAGAATACTCCATTTGACCAAACTAATACTTGACCACGACAACATTTGCATATTTTTTGCAATCGGGGAGATTTTAGAATTACATTCAACATAATAAGGAAATTTGTTCATCAGAACATGAACAGATTGGTTTATTTTCAGGGAACTTTAACTTTTAAGCAGAATCAGGATGAGTTGGAAGCTCTGCAACACCCAAGCAGCTATGTTCGAGGCGACAAAATAAACACGCATGAAAGTAAACCACCTTCCCTTAACACAACCGAACGAGCTTTAAACTTTTACATCCAAATGAATCTACGAGGCTCTTAGGATCTTCTCTCTTACCTGAGTGCTTCATCTGCCGTTTGCCCACTCCTCTTTGTTTGTATATTCCAGATCGGTTGCACTGTAAATATCTGAACTTGGAGTCTCCCTTGTTGCGGACGCCGGAATATTGAGCGAAGGAGCAACACTCCGCCTCTTCAAGACTCTTTTTCCATGTCTCAAACTCTGTCAAAGTTATTATTATTATTATTATTATTATAGGTTTATTACAAATGCAAACATGGCGGCCAAAAATCCGAATTGCGGATGCATACAGAGATTAAAAACATAACAAGTTTAAAAATTCATACAACTACACAAGGAAACAGGCATCAAACTTACAAACATAAAACCAAATAGGTGAACAAAAGTGAGTAAGAAACTCAGCCTTAAAGAGGAGCTCCAAGGTCAAATGTAGTTTTGTGATCCTCTCAATTTCCAATAGAAAGAGTTATTATAAAAATGGTGAAAAAATTACAAGTCTCTAAGCTCCAATAAAATGGTGTAAAATGCCACTGTGTTTGATATCCTTCAAGTGCAATCTTTTTTTTTAAATCTAAAAACGTCTGATGACGCCACGTTTTTGTACAGCGAACTTTCAGCTCGTTCCTGAATTCTGATGATATTCAATGAAAACAGCACTGAATTTGAGCTTATGACTGCCGCAAAAATTGCTGTTTGGAATGTACAGACCCCTTTGTTTTTGCTGTTCAATGACGCCATGTTTAAAATTTCGCTCTGAAAGAGTGTCAAATAAACCATTCAATGGAGGTTGGAGAGTTGTAATTTTTCCCCCACTTTCATGAGGACTCTATCTATGAGTGCTGGGACTTGTGAGATCAAAACTGATTAATTTACTCATATCTTAAAAGCTACAGCATTTCAAGCAAAAACAATTCACAGGAAAGTTTTTCACCATAACAATCTTTATACAATTTAAAGGATCTATAATAATTTCCTTTGGTTTGTGGCACACCAAGTTAAGGAGTTAAGGAATGAGGACCTCTAGATGACCTGTGTTTTCTCTAAAATACAATTTTAAAACTCTTTCACGCTCCAACCGGTCGCGACTGGTTTAAATCCATGCAGAAAAAATAGTTGTAAAGCGAAGAATATAGATCCCACGCCACAAAAGTTTTCAGAATTGGAAAGAGGACTCTTTTTGTGTTGTGACCAGTTTTTTTGGGGGTCCCTATTTCCAAAAATCAAGTAAACAATTAATGTGTCCGTACGAATATTTGTCACTAAAATAAATGGTGCATGAAAAGGTTAATTATATATTTGTTCACGGTGTTTCAGACACTGCTCAGCTACGAAACTGCACGTAAAAACATGTACTTTATCAAAGAAGCGTAGTATTTTTTTTACTTACCAGACAAGCTGTCAAATGAAATCTCCTCCACCGTAAAGATCGTAGCGTGAACATTCTGGAGATGATGCCGTAGGTCACAGATCCGTCGGCATTTCCGTCCGCAGTGTACACAGAGACAGTTTCCCTCCTCGAGGGTTTTCAGGTCCTGGTTAGGGTGGGCCCTGGAAATGTGACGTTTCATGTTGTAGCCTTAGAGAGGGGGGGGGGGGCGCGAGAGTGCAAAGATCAGTTTTAATTTTTTCATTATTGAATAGCCATCATAATTTATAATAAGGGAATAAAAGAGTAGGCGATGGGGTCCAAAACAGCTGTTTTAAAGCGGCAGGGTCGGGCCCGTGCCATAAAGGACCAAGCCGATGTCCATTACCGCACAACTATGACCCTGCAAGGTTTTAAACGGCCGTTTACGACCGAGTCACCACTCTTTTATTCCCATTTGAGCAGTAAGTAGTTTCTCATGTAAGTTTTGAGCTTGCGCGAGCCAAATACGCAACCTACCAACTTAAATTGGGCCATGAAATTGGCGCGCTCCATGCAATCATCTGATAAGGCCCTCTTTTGACTTAATTCCCTCAGGCCATGTTTAAACACTCCTCACCGTGTTTATATTGCAAATTTAAACATGGCCAAAAGATCTCCTCTCGACCAATCAGAATGGATAAACTGTCCCAGGTATTTATGAATAATAAATAATAATAATGATTTAAAACCCATTTTATAAATGTACCTTATGTACACTATTATTACCCCTGTTTATTGGTCCTTAAGCATTACTGAAACCATCTTAACTCCTTAGAAGTATGCAGCACCGGCAGCCAAGATTGCGCACAGGTTTTCAATCATTCACATCAACAATCTCTACCCTCGCATGTACCTATTTACTCCTCGGTGATGAGAAGCAATTGCAGTCAAGCGCCTTGCTCAAGAATACAAGGTGTCATGACCGGGATTTGAACCCACAATCTGATAATTCAGCCATCGGAACTAGAATATGAAGCTCTAAACCACCCGGCCATGTTACTCTTTTCAACGAGATTAAGACCCTAGACAACTCGGCCATGACACGCTACTTTTAACTTTTTTCGTCTCTTCATAAAGAGGTTTCTTTTAGGATAGAACTCCTTTTAAATATCACCAACTTTTTTGCAGGTTGTCTGACAGCATGGACATCGGAAAATCTTCTCTCCGTCCGGCAAGCAATCCAGAAGTTTGACCGGTTCTTCCAATCCCATCTCTTCCTGACTCGGCAATGCAACTACTAAAATGTCATCTTCAGGGTGGTCGTTTTCATCCTCAGGGTCAGAGGTCAGATGGTCGGTTTGGTTCTTGAAAGGAATACCCTCAATCTGTGGTTGGTCGTAGAAAAAAAATTACGATTGAAGAGAAAAAAAGTAAAATTGTTTCTCAAAACCTCACTTAAAGGTACGGTCACGAAAAAGGAACTTCCATTGTAACATCTTAAAGTCAACAGAGAAACTTCTGATGGGGCACCAAGGCCAAAACCAGAGGCAACAGAGCCAAAACCATGGCATCCAATTAATTCCAGTGCCCTTGTTGATAAGACATTAATAACATTATGTATGTCTGGATTGGTCTTCTTTTTTGCGTCTAGAATGTGCTGACTTTTGAGACGTTCCCTTATCAAACAAATACAAAATCTTTCCTGCTTACTGATGTTTTTACAAGCACTTTGAAATTAATTCATAGACTATGCAAGTCATTGGGACCCGCTAAAGTACACGAGTTTGTTTCCTTCACCTAATAAAAGCAATGTACGTGGGACCAAAGTGGTCCCATAAATGTTTGAATTTGAGTGAGACTTGCACAGTCTATCGACAGTGACTTGTCAAGTCGTAACTAAGTTGACGTACCTGTACTGTATTTGCAAAATCGGGAGGAATAACATATTCCAAATTGAAAGACTTTTCTGCAAACCAAACAGCGAGAACTTTCCGTAAGTATCGGGCGTACTTTGTCGGGGTCTGTAAATACGTCAGCTGTGGGTTAGGCTGCTGATTGGCTGATGTCAGATGAAGAAAGACGTCTCTTCTTAGACAGGCCAATGCGGCCATGATGATCACGACTGCTCCGCAGATGGTGAGACATGTCTGGAGTGGAAATTGCGCGGAACACTGCAGAGTGCAACAATGAATGCTGCTCGCTGGCTGGTGGCAGACGTGCCACTTGTAGTCGGTCATGTCCTGAGGTCCGTAAATGGCCGTGTGGAATGCAGCCAGGTACTTTGGCAGGACCTCCGGGACTTTCCAGCCTAGAGTGTCACCGTACGTGATCTTCTTAGTGACAGTGTCTAAGTGGCATATGGAATAGTGATTCCCGGGCTGGTTCTCAGAGCTGATGAAGACTTCGCTTTGACTAAAGTTTGACTTCCCGATGTGACAGATGAAAAGGAGGGACTTTGGTCGTTCTCTGCCTTCAGGGATCAGTGACGAGCTAAAGATTGTACTTGTGAAGTCGTTACTGGAGATGCATAAAGTATCTGTCTGGTATGCATTGAGCTGCTCGACAGCCCATGCTATGTGGCTTGCCGTCAGCCACCGATCACAGCAAACTTTAGCCAACTCACTAGCCGTCATCTTATAATCATTCAACACAGCATTCCACCTGGGGCACAACACCAGCATCTGAAATCTCCTGATCATGTCGAGGCCAGGAAGTGTCTTGACTGTCCGCGGTTCCAGATGCATGTGTGCGAACCATTCCAACTCCCTCTCCACGTTCCTCCGCGTGGCGGCCGCCTTGTGAAGTGCCAGCATGTGGTTCACGTCCATTAAGCTGTAAGACCCCTGCTCCGTCGACACATAGCTCAGATCGTCCTGGGCTCTCTTTCTGTTCTCCTCCAGTTGGCGCTTCCAACTCATCAAGGAGCTGAACCCTGGCATGTGTGTCTGCGAGAAGACATCACACAAAGACAAACTAGTTGAGGTGCTGTTGTATACAATCTCTTCCCCCGTTGGGCAGCGAACTGACGGGATACGACATTCTAAGGTTTGTAAGCGGGCGTAGGTGTTAATGGTCTTGGCATTGAAACACCTTGAGTTTATCCTTATCTCCGTCTGAAAAATGAAATACATGTACATATTATATGTTCATTTATATAATATTAATATCATAAAGTCTCATATAGTGCACGTATCTACCAATAGGGTACGCAAGGCACTCGAACAAACATAAATATTTTAAGATAGACTTTTTAATTTGTTGAATTATAAGACCAGTTATAGACACCTATAATTAGACACCTTAAAATAGGTAACCAAGGCTGAGGTCAAACAATGGAAACATGTACGGGCCACACACAGGTCTCCACCAATGATAGGTCTTCATTTGACACCAGCGAGGGCGCCGTCTGAGCTTGTGACATCATAATTATGCAAGGGGGAACTATTTATGTTATCTTTGTACTCTACGTACACTGTACACCCATTGTTCAGATTGGCTCAGTGGTTTCTTCCGGGCTTTTCACCTCTGTAGCACCCTCCCTTTGAAAGGGCAGCACAACATTAGTAAGATTGAGAAGAAAAAAATGGTGTACTGTCTTGTTAAAATTTTTGTTAATTAGGAGGTAGGCCCTATGCCTTTAAAGGGTGTGCACAACATTGGTAAGGTTGAAAAAGTGAAGTTCACAGATTTTCACATACCTTACATGGTATAAAGATGGTCATGGTGGAAAACTTTCCTTGAAATAGTTTTGCTTGAAATGAGTACAACAATTAGTTTTGATCTCACGAGTCCAAAACTTGATGTTTTTTAAAACAGTGAAAAACATAATTTTTTTGCCCATTATTTTCTTGTAACTCCGATGACCGATTGAGCTTAAACTTTCACAGGTTTGTTATTTCATGTAGATGTTGGGTGACATGAAGTGTGGATACTGGTCTTTGACAATTACTGATGTCCTAGGTGTGTTCTAAGGGGCATTTCTCACCTGTAGGTTATTGACTTGTCTGGCATTTTGAAGTGTAGTCCGCGTGACCTCGTCAGCGACCTTGGCACTAGCTGGTTTGGGGAGTATGGCTTTTGGCATTCTCCCTCTAAGTCTGGTGTCCCGTGTCACTAACAAGGGTTGACCAATCGGCAATTTTAGCTGAGCCGTTGTTGGAACTGGAACACTCTAAAATTGAGAAAGCAGATCAAGCTTAGGCTACATCAACCCCGGAAAGTTAACCCCAGTGTTTCTGGTTCAAATAGCAAGCACCCTTGCTTACAGGTTTCCTCAGGCTTGCAAGCCACAGTAACAAAGTTCACTATCAAGGTATCTTTGGTTTCATTACCAGAAAAAAACAAAAACAAATACCTATCTTATGAAGTTTCAAGAGATTTGATAAGGTTCTTTAACATACACTTCTCAAACTAGTACATAAAACCAAAAACTTAACATCCTATTCGTAGGGGGGAAAAAAAACAATTATATGAATGTTACATTCAAGGACACAAGTAAACTGTCAGCTAGGATTTCAATTCATATTCTAATACTGCTGCTTCCCAATTGGAGGCTTTGTCCTAACTGGAGGCTTTGTCCCAATTGGAGGCTTTGTCCCAATTGGAGGCTTTGTCCCAATTGGAGTCTTTGTCCCAATAGATAGTTCCCACTTGACGTCACATGGTGTAAAGTTCATAATTTTTCTATTGCCCCTTAATCATGAAGAGTTTCAGGTGTAATGCACACCATGCAAGCAGTTTCGGTTGGCTGTCTCCAGATTCATTGGTGTGAATGCTGGGGGAAGTTGACATTCAAAAAGCTCTTGTCCGGGGCCCGACCCACCCCATCGATGAACACATCTAGGCTGACCCGGGTAAGCTAAATGAATGCACCCATAATAATAAGAGCCGAGTCTTCCGTCTCTGTTAGCCTTTTTTCAAGGAAACCTGAAAGCCAATGAAGGTCAATGAAAAAAATCCTGAAATCAGGAAAAAACCTGATCAATTCACACGCCTGTGAAACTCAGTACTACCTGATTCATTGGGGTTGAATCGGCCTCCCTCTTCTGATTGTCGTCTCTTGCTTCTACTGTGTCCATATTCTGTTGCTCATTATTCAGTAGGACAGGCTTACTGTTAACTGTAAACACACCAAAGAAGAGAGAATTAATTGATAAAACTATACTGATTAATATAGTTGCAATGATCATATCTTGGCTCACAGACCAAGGCCAAAGTTCATTGGGCTGCTTGTAAAGCAGAAAATAGTGCTTAAGAATTTTCTGCTAAGCAAAAATATGCAGGATACCAGTCACAAATTGTACATGTGACATGCTATTTTGGTTGGTAACCTTAGTCAGGTAAGCATAATTATGTTGTGCATAGCTACTTTTTTGTGCTTAAGCAGCTGTGAAATTGGGCCCAGATGTACTTGAAGCTGAACCATCAAAACGTTCGCAGTGTCATCGCGTTGTTTTGAACGGTAAGTTTTTAACAAATGTCGTGTCCATCAATAACCACAGCCCTCTAGTCTAGGCATTGTACAGCAAATCGTTTAGCCAAGGCTAACACTAACGAATACCAGTCAACTCGCCCCCCAGCAAAGTCGTCCACTACAAAGTCGCCTCCCAGCAAAGTTGCCCGCTACAAAGTCGCCCCCTCACTTACAAAGTCGCCCCCTGTCAAAGTCACCCCCCAACAAAGTCGCTCCCCGACAAAGTCGCCCCCTAACAAAGTCGCCCAAGAAGATTTCACTAAGTGAGGCCCCCTATATCGTCTTAGTTTTTAACTTAACCGCCGACACATTATACCTTTGGGCTGCTTGTTAACAAAGGCGCGGCACCCACAGAGCGGGCTAGCATGAAGGGATCACTGGGACCCTGGAACCCATCTGGGGGTGACCAGCCATAGGCTTTGTTATGTTGCGATGATGCACTGGGATGATTCTCGGAGTGGGGGCAGCGGCGATTTGGAACACGGCGTTGGAAGATCATCAAAGTACACGTATTTAAAGCTTTCTCTGATGTCACAAGTTACGTTTAATTAATGGACTATTCATCACCACTAAAACCCAAGTCAATCCATTCAATTCAGGTCGACATTAAAAAAGTACCTTTATGGGCCTGGACTAATAACGGACATTACCTACATGTATGTAATTTTATATTTTTTCCACCAGCCGCACCCCCGCGATTTTCCACTTACCCACCCCCCCTTACACAACGCTACATTTGCAACATTTTATACGCAATGATTTCTAGCGGGGGTGCCGCGCGTAGCGCGGCATCCCGCTAAAGAAGATCACTTGAGGCTCGCAATGGTGATGACACACACTGCAAGCATAGATGAATCACACTGGATTCACCAACTTAAGACAGTCCAAACTTCTCAAAATAAACACTCGTGAAAAAACTTCCCACCACCCTCATGTTCACTTCTGCTTGATAATTTATTTGATGTATATATTCTGTAAATAAAATGTAAATAACCTGTTATTATATTATTTTAGTGTTCTAATATTTGAAAGAAGCTGCTACAACACAGGTCGACATAAATTAAACACGCTCATACCCATCGTGCACGCTCAAAATCCCGTAGCATTCCTTCTGTCTACATGTACATTTTGTCTTCCCCAGTGCTAATAAATTGTTTCAAAATATTCAAAAGCGCCCTCACTTTTGTGATATGGCTTCGCTCAACCATACACTCTATATCTCATACTCTGGGCAACTTTGTTAGGGGGCGACGGTGTCGGGGGGGCGACTTTGTTGGGGGTGACTCTGTCAGGGGGCGACTATGTGAGAGGAGACTTTGACAGGGGGCGACTTTGTAAGTGAGGGGGCGACTTTGTGGCGGGCGACTTTGCTGGGGGGCGACTTTGTAGTGGGCGACTTTGCTGGGGGGCGAGTTGACTGGTTTCCACACTAACAGCCACTCCTGGCTGAAATCAATCATGTCTGTCAGATGGCTTGATGGCTTGAAATTTGTTTTATTTTGGTCTAACGGATCTTTATCCGAAGGTTTAGACAATTTCAGGCATGGAATACACACATCCTCAACTGGATCGCAGACTCAGTCATAGTGGGTATCAAAATTAAAATGTATACAAACCAACTAAAAGACGCGCAGTGTGCATGGAAAAGCATGACTGCTTCCAAGTGCTGCTGCCGAATGGTGGGAGGCAGTCATGCTTTTCCATGCACACTGCGGGTCGCTTGCTTGGTTGGTTTACATTGTATACCCACTATGATTGAATCACGTGACTCCGTCTCTGGTCGCCGATTGTGTCTATAGGCCTAATACTAGTAGTACACAGAGGCCACGAAGGCCACGGCCTCTGTTGCAGCATGATGCACTGTCACATAAATAACAAAATAACCTAAGCCCAAGTCTCAAGAAAGATGTGACAGTGTTAGAAAAGGTACAGCGCACGGAATCCATACTCACCAAGATCATCACAAGCTTCAAAAACAAAACCTTCACAGAAAGATAAACTCAAACAAAAAGGTAACCTTGTTGTACAGATTGGAAGCAAGAAGACTATGATGATGAGGGGACTTGGTCGAAGTGCACAAAATCCTAAACAACTTGGATGGAATTGAGGAGAGCAAGCTCTTCCAGAGACACAACAACCCATTCCAACAAAGCTCTACAGAAAGAAAGGGCTGAACTGAATGGAATCAACTGAATGAACTGCAGGAAAAACGTCTTTTTCGAATGGAACCTCCCCGGACGAATACCGGACACTTCCGCACCTCGCAAACTCGGTACCCACAAACTCGGCACCTTGCAGACTCGGCACCTTGCAGACTCGGCACCCACTCGGCACCAGAATGTCGGCACCTTACAAACTCGGCACCAGCCTATTTCTGACTAACAAACTCGGCACCAACCAATCAATAAGTGTTCGTTGGAATGGTCAAAGTAAATGCACTTACACAATAAAAATGAGGGATGTTTCGATCCTGTCTCAATATTTCGATTCACAATGTGCAAACGTGGAATGTCACGTGAAAAGAGGGTAGTGGTGCACTACTGGGGGCAGGGGGAATGGGTTTTATTCTGGGAGGGGGACGCTGCTGCTGCAGGGGGCCACCATCCTCTTGATATTCTTGTATTTTGTAGCCACGGTAGTGATCCCCCGATCGCGACTGTTGTTCACCACATGATTAGATTATACAAACACGCATTTTCCTCTTTTTCTCGGGGGTTGACGGGGGTGATTTGACGAACATAAAGAGGACCAGAAGAACCGGTTGACAAATGTGTCCAAAATCTTATTTTTAGGGGGTAGACCGCGAGGATATTTTTTCAGATCCTCTCTCATTCAGTTCAACAATCTTAAACATATTTATTTACTTATTTAAATTATTTATTTAAATTATTATTTAAATTATTTATTTATTATATATTGTTATCTTTTGTTTTATTTTTCTATTAAGACTACTTTTAAATTAAATGCAAATCTATTTATTTGTAAAATTGCGTTACTTTTTAATATTGATTAATTCAGTTCAACTTCAACAGTCTTAAATTGATTGATTTATTACTTATTTACACTATGTATTTATTATTTTTTATATATCTATTTTCTTTTAAGTCTACCTATAAATGAACTCCAAATTTGTATATTTGTAAAATAACGTTATTTTTAAATATTGATTAATTAGTTCAACAGTCTTAAACATATTTATTAATTAAATATTTATTAGTTATTATTTTTTTTTGAATAACTACAACTTTATCTTTGTACTACCTTTTTATGTTTATTTGTGTAGATGAAAATAAACATCTTGCATGTATAGAAAAAATATCAATTTTTCATCGTGTCAATTTTATTAATAATAGCTTACCAACCAAAAATAACCATGTGCCGAGTTTGCTAGGTGCCGTTTTCGACAGGGTGCCGAGTTTGTATTTGTGCATGTGCCGAGTTTGTGGGTGCCGAGTTTGCAAGGTGCCGAGATTGTTGTACCGAGATTGCAAGGTGCCGAGTTTGCGAGGTGCCGAAGTGTCCGGTATTCATCCGGGGAGGTTCCATTCCAAAAAGCGAGTTTGCAAGGTGCAGAAGTGACCGGTACCCCCCCCCCCCGGACCTTCACATGTGGTGAACGCGGCCTCAACCAACTTGTTTAAGAACCAAATGTATGCATACTGGAAAGAACTTGGATATGGGGTCATAAAGGTTTATCCATTCCTAGATTCTTTCTCAACAACCCACGGACATGCCGGAGGAGTCTAGAAATAGAATTCAGCCTAAGTAACAAAGTAAAGTTAATAATGGTAAATAACCTCTCTCACCTAAATTTGTTTTATCTGCTGGAAGAAATGAAATCGTGAATGTTTTGTTTTGTGTTCCTTCCTCCATGTTTACGATTTCATCATTAAGCTTTCCCTCTGTGTTCAAAAATGGCACTGAATAATGAAGAAGAAGACATTTTTCTCTCTTCCGTTGAGTCCCACTCTTTTCTTTACTTAGTTCACGCTTAGTTGTAACTTCTTTTTTAGCTAGTTTTACTTTTTAGTGTCGATCCACATCGAACGCTCGCTCGCATACAACTCTTGAGGGCGCTGTTCGTTGTTACCGAAATCCAATCTGATTGATTGACCGAGTGTCATTGCTTGCTGGTGGGGAATTCCAACTCCCACACTTTTACCTGTGGCTGTAGCTGCAGATCTTCCCTGGCCAAGAAAATCGTGGGAAACTACCCTATTTTGGTTTCTCTGCAAAAATAATCACGGCATGGCAGATGATGATAGTGACGAGGAGATTTGGAACTACAAGTCATTGAAAAGGATTAAAAGATCGGAGGGCAGCGGTAGCCACAGATCTTATGCGAAGGTCAAGGTGAAGGAGGAGGCATGTCCACCACCAAGGAAAAAACGGCACCCATTGAAGAAAGAACAGAATCGTAAACCTGATGCTAAGTCACTTGTCAAGTTGTCCAGAGACTGTACGCCTAGGAAATTAGACAAAGTTTCAGTTAATATTATTGAAGAGGTTACAAAATCAACCCCGCAACTCAAACAGCATGAACAGATGCAGCTGAAACTTGAAGATTGCTCCCCTATCAAAATCATTGGGAGCTCTTCTCAAAGACAAACTTCCCAATCTAAGACTAAGAGCCAAAGGAATAGTCGCAATGAAAGACAACCGGAGCGTCATAGTTTAAAAAAGAGTAGTCAGGAAGGACTTGCCAACAATGAACAAAGTCAAAGAAAATCGACCTCACAACCCAAACAGGTGCAGCTGAAACTTGAAGATGCTCCCCTACCAAAATCGTCGGGAGCTCTTCTCAAAGACAAACTTCACAATCTAAGACTAAGACTGAGAGCCAAAGGAATAGTCACAATGAAAGACAACCGGAGCGCCATAGTTTAAAAAGAAAAGTCCGAAAGGGCTTGCCACCAATGATCAAAGTCAAAGAAGAGACTTGGCCAAAAAGGAGAATGCACTCGGAACATGTGTGGAAGGAAAAGTCAAGCAGGAAAATGGAGACAAGTCAGGTGATGGTCTGACTTTGTGGGAGTGTAGTTGTTTGGTTTTTATTTTACCAGACAAAATAGTTGGGAAAATTTCTGTATCTGACTGCCACTTTCTACAGATTTGCTGATACTTGTATAATATTTGGTATTAATGTTTATACTCACCAGATTCCAGATCTAATAAAGGTGTTGCAAGTAGTTCAGCTGTTTATTACTTAGTTTCATACTTTCTTGTCTGTCAACAGATACGCAGAGAGATAGGGCACTGAACTCGTCCCAATGGTCAGAGGAGGTCATCATGTTGTCATCAAGGTCACCATCGCCTAATGCCGGACACCTTGAAGATGAGAATTTCTCCAGTCTTGACAGTAACAGTAACACAGTTAATTCAGCTGAGATGGCATTTTTAACAGAAAATAACATGAAGGTGGCTGGAACAGACTCTATCGTGCTAGCCTCCATCCCATTAGAAAGACCTCAATCAAGAAAGAGAAAACACAACGAGACGGCTACAGCATGTGAAGTGGAAAGACTAAAAGCGTCTGTAGAAGAGTCTTTCTTTTTAGAGATTTCAGCATCAGAGAAGGAAGAGGAGGTAAACGAAGCCCAATATCTTGCCAGCGACGATGATATATTCGCAACACAACCATCTCCTAAGTCCTCTCTCTTGCAGCTGAGAAGAGATGACATTCCAAGTGGAGACGAGGAGACGCAGTCAAGTGTCCAAACTGAAACATCTACCTCCATCTTGGATGACCCTGCAAGAACCCTAGCAGTACAATGTGCTGCGCCATCTGCCCCTTTGCCTCAAACGCCTGCCCCTCAAAGTGAACCTATATGCAGACAACAGTGTACCGATCTGATTCCGTTACCCACCACTCATAACTCTCTGAAACCTTGGAACTCCTTGCCAGAAAAGAGCCACTCATCATCGGATGCAACATACCCTTGCCGTCCTAAGACAGATGATTCTATTTTAACTGAAAGTTCAAATGCCAATGTTAAAAACATGAACTTTGATTTTGACCATTACAGCCAGGTCGACATCAGCATTAAGGTCACGCCATGCAGGAAATCTCAACACATGAAACAGCAGTCTGGTGTAGATGCAGATGCCGGATGTCGTTCCTTCTTCCGGATGAAATCCATCAAGACTCGGCACGTTCAGGTTTTGGTTGACGAGAATCAAGACAGTGAAAGTGCAGACTCTGATGTTACAACCATAGATTCTGTGCTTGCGCCTCCCTTCGACACAGACATAAAACGGCCACAGACCGATAGCTCTCATAGACACCAGCAGTTTACTTCTGAGGATTCTGCATGGGACTGTTGCATGGATAGTGATTGTGCTGTTGCAGACACTCAAAGTTTTATCTCCAGTGACCTTGTCACTGATGCTGCCCAGTCACCTTCTCAAGGACAGCTGGAAGGTCACATGACCTCAATAGGATCAACCTCAGGAATGAAAACACTCTCTCATCTTAGTCCCATTACAGCTGCCCTTCCCAAGAAGATCAACTCCAAGGCTCTTAAACAGTCTTCGCTGTCATCCTTCTTTATCAAATCAGAGAAAACACAATCTTCCCAACCGACCAATCAGGGAAGGCTTGTGACCAGTAAGGCTTTGAATCGGTCTGCTCCGAAGTCATCCTCTGCAGGGGGAGTAAGTCACAGAAACTCCAGTAAATGGGGAAGGAGTTCACAGAGCAGTGGAAGTGAAGCGGTTCAAGAACATACCCAAAGTTATGGAAGAGGACAGCAGAAACAATGTCCATTCTACAAGATATTAAAAGGCAAGAAGAGACCTTTGGGGGGAGGTGTTCAACTTTTGATTTATTTATATACATATTTTTTTAGGTTCATGAAAATATTTGTTGCCGTGTAACATTGGTATAGGCGTATTATTTTATTCTAAACATGAATGCATCAGAATTTATATCCTCGTTTAACTTGACATTTGCTCATGTATTTTGTTCCAATAAAATCATTTCACTTATTTGTTTTTCTGTCCTTGTCATCAGGAATCTCCTTTACTGTGGACGCCTTTTGTTATGGTGATATCCCAGGATGCACTGCTTACTTCCTGTCTCACTTTCACTATGACCACTATAGAGGTCTGACGAAGCATTTCCAGCATCCGATATACTGCAGTAAGGTAATGAGTCCTGAAACCCCTCTCTTAAACCCCTCCCCCTAAAAACCCACTCCTTAGACCAATTTTTCTTGAACCCCTCTCTTTAACCTTCCCTTTTAATCTGTTTCTTTAAATCTCGTCCCTTAAACCCCACCCCTTAAACTCCTCCCCTTAAACCCATTCCCTTCATCCTCACCCTTAAGTTTCTCCTTAAATCCGTCTTCCTGAACCCCTCCCCTGAAACCCCTCCTCAAGGAACCCCTCCCCAAGGAACCCCTCCCCAAGAAACCCCTCCCCTTAAACCCCTCTCCTTAAACCCCTCCCCTTAAACTCCTCAATTTAAACCCCTCCCCTTAAACCCCCTCCCCTTAAACCCCTCCCCTTAAACCCCTCCCCTTAAACCCCTCCCCTTAAACCCCTCCTCTTAAACCCCTCCCGTTAAACCCCTCCCCTTAAACCCCTCCCCTTAAACCCCTCCCCTTAAACCCCTCCCCATAAACCCTCCCCCCTTAAACCACTTAAAACTAAAAAGTTCTTCCCACAGCCCAATATTGTCTTTCCTACAATTCCTATATTTAGACTTCAAAAGATTTGTCTCTCTGTTTCAGATCACAGCCAACTTGGTGAAGGCAAGAGTCAGAGTAGCATCTAAATGGCTCCATGCTCTACCAATGAATGAGCCCTGCGTTGTAAATGGAGTTGAGGTGACCTTACTAGAAGCTAACCAGTAAGTCTACAAATCTTTAAAAAACTTGACCTTTTGGCCAAGTTCCAAGTCATCAACAATGTCAACGCAGCAAATGGCCATAGTCGCTTGCTTCTTTGAAAATCCAATTTGCAGTTTTTGACCGCGCGTGTGTCAACCAAGTGTGCGTGTTGCGAAACAAGTAAAACAAATTAAACTTATTTTTTCATTGATTTAAATACGTATTTTGCCATTGATACAAGAAAACAACATGCAGGCAGTCAAAATAAAATAATTTTCTAATTGTGACGCTATTGAAAGCGCCCTCATGCATTCAAAAATATGGTAAAGTCATCAGCAAATTTTCGTTATTTTGAATGAGCTTGCATTCTAGATGTTAGAAAATCATCATCAGCAAAGTCTTGCTCCGTTTCCAAGTGGCTGCAACTGCGGCTGTGGCTGGACCACAGTGCGTTGAAGTGTAGGCTGCCCATAGCAACACCCTTAGCAAGAGTTGCAGCCCCCAATTCCAGCACAACCTCGTTAGAATATGCTGGGCACAGGATAAGGCTGTGTCCGAATTTGTGGCTCCAGATACGGCTACGACTGTTGCTAAGTACATACTATACTACAACGCATGATGACGCGGAGTTCTTGCCGTAGCCATAGCTGTAGCCGCCAGTTCACGGCCTAAGTCTGTTCAGCATATTTGAGTTTCCGGCCATAATGCTATTGAAATATGTTTATGTGAGTGCTACCCATGTCGTTTTTTACTGAGGAAGTGAGTGTTACCTATGGTGTTTTTTTTACATGTAATGATTTCTGTTTGAAAGCTCTTGTAAATAGAACCCAACAAACCCACTTTTGTCGGACTCATCTTAATTGTTCCCCCTTACACCATGATGGATAGTTGAGTACGTTTATTTGCATCTCTTTGTGATTATAACTTAACAATGTTGAATTATTATTAAATGGATTGCAGTTGTCCTGGTGCTGTGCTGTTCCTGTTTGTTATCAACGATGGCCGAGTTTTTCTTCACACTGGTGACTTCAGAGCAAGTCCTAGCATGGAGGAACTGCCCCAACTGCGCAACCGCCACATTGATCAGCTCTATCTGGACACTACGTAAATATTGGCTTTTTGAAATTAGTGACATTGAGTGGGAGATTTTTGGGGACCCTAGATGGCCGTAGACTTACTTGGTAAACTCTTTTTACATGGTTTCACAGACTTCAAGAGTGTGTTTAATGTAACAGGTGAAAATGAATGATTTTGTTTTCCCCATGATATTACTCTCTTATAAATAATTACTTTTCTTTTCATTCATGCCATTGCATTTTCACTGTACAGTGCATTGCATCTGTGGGAAAGTTCTATATAGCTAATCTTATTAATGCCCCCAGAGACTCCTAGGGTCATTGTTTATTGGAGCTCAGAGTCAAAAAACCACCAGTAGCACTAGACTCATTTACATATTCCTTTGTAGTTATAGTTGTTACTTGTTTATTCATTAGGTAAGTCATAGCCCAGGAATGCATTGTTTTGATTCCTGTGGGTCTCTTTCATAATTATTCTTAGTTCAGTTGTTTGCAAGACATCATTCTGCAAAGAGGCAAAGTTTACTCATTTACATATTCTTTTGTTGTTGTTAAACGTTTATTCATTAGGTAAGTCTCAGTCCAGGAATGCAATAGATTCATGTGGGTCTTTTTTCATATTCTCAGCTCAGTTGTTTGCAATTAGACATCATTCTGCAAAGATGCAAAGTTTACACTGTGGAAAAATGGGAATTAAACATTACATCGACATCATAATGCTGTTTTCCCGCCTTGATGATTATGAGCCTGTTACATTAACTTTCTTATTTTTTTACTGAGAGAATTATTTTTCCTCAAACTGAGTATTCATTTTTATTACAGATACTTGGATCCACAGTATGACTTCCCAACACAGGCTGAGGTAATGGCATATGCGGCACAAGTAGCTGTGGATGCCATCAAGCAAAACAGCAAAACACTTTTAGTTTGTGGAACCTACACCATCGGAAAAGAAAAGATCTTCATTGGTAATTTTGCGTATTACTAATTCTAAATTTGTCTGAGTACTGTTGACTTGTTTAATTTTATGTCTTTTTGTAACATTTGGACGTGCATTATGTGTACATGGATCTAAACATAGTGCGGCCATGTGTATGCACTAGGAGCAAGAAAACACGAAGCTTAACCTATCTATTGTCACTGTTGTATCTGGTTTTTAATAGATTCCTTGTTTACTCAGGAACAACTTGAGAATGTGCTGGTAGGTACCCATGGAGCATAAGTATTCAATGATGTATCGTCTTATCTTTTGACTTTCAAAGAGGGCACTGTTTGGGCTTATGACATCATATGCAAGGGGGCAATATGCAAAGGCAATCCATATTGTAATTTTATCAATGATTCCCCCAAGTTTGCTGTTTCTCCTGCAGCTATCGCTGAAGCTCTTGGATGCAAAATCTTCATCAACAAAGACAAGAAGAACATTCTGGATTGCCTTGAGCATGACCGTCTGCAGTCCATGCTGACGTTGGATAAACATGCCTCCAGGCTGCATGTTGTAACCATGGCAACACTCTCCTATGAGGTGCGAACGCTTGTTCTTTACTAATCATTTTGTGAATCCCGGAGCTGGGTTATTGTACTGTTTATTTCTACCTTATTTTACAAATTTAGGGAGAAATATTTGCGATGGTCAAGAGGTGGTGTGTTATTTCTGTTATAAATTGTGTTATTATTCGTTGGTCCAAAATAATGGAACTCCCTCAGCAATAGACTGTGTAAGTCCGGTGCGTATTCTAACTTCCGGGACCATTGCGGTGCCAACCATATGTAGTTTTACATGAGTTGGATTCTGTTATGTCAATTATTTTAGTTTAACATTGTTTATGGCTATGAAAATTGCATATGCTGGTGGTTATGTAACACTAAGTGATAAAAAATATGAAAGCAAAATCAATTCAAGAAAATAACGAAGAAAACCTGAGAATAAGACTTGGCCACCGTTTCCAGTTACTTATAATTTTTTTTTACAATTTTGCCCAACTGACGGTCATGCTGTCATTAAACCTATGTGATGGACGCACAAACTCAAGCGTGATTGATGAATGGGGTTTCTAAAAATAAGCATCCTTGTCCCAAGCTTTAATTTTGTATTATATCGAAATTGAAATTTTTATTTAAAAAACCTTGTTATTGGTATTGTTATCGTTATGAATTTTGTATAAATATAATTTATAAAAAAGATTGATTTCATTGAAAAATATAGTTTTCGTTTGAGTTGCTATCTCGTTTTCGATGTGCCAAGACTTGCACAGTCTATAATCTTGAAAAGAGTCTTCAAGTTCTTGGTTTCTATGTTTTCTGTCAGATGTAGTCCTAATTTCATGTACAACGACCATTGTCTCTTATTTATTTGAAAGCTGCTGTGCGTTGAGCCACGCCAGGTATATTCAGTGATTTCCTGTTAGAGTTTGTCTTGTGTCCCCTTTGCGTGTTTTCTTCATCATTTGATGTCAAATTAAACTTACTAAGTATTTCCTTAAAGGCAGGATATATTTTTGGTAATTGTCAAAGACCAGTATCCTCACTTGGTGTTTCCTGACATATGCATATAATAACAAACCTGGGAAAATTTGGTCTCAATTTGTCGCGTCAGTTTGCAAATAACTTTTTAAGGTTTGAGGTCTTTTTAAATAATCACTGGTTGTTTAAGACAAGTCCAATTGTACATAGGATTTATAAAGAAATTTATTATAAAAACATTAAAAAGTTATATCTACACTTGATTACCTATAAACTTGATTACCTATAAAACAAGTTTTATGCCTTAATTACTATGATAATTGTTGATATGACCTTGTTGCACGGACACTGCACGCGGTTTTAGATTGGTCAAAAGCTTGTATCTTGAAGATACAACTTTGTTGCACAAACCTGCATGGCTTGCAATCAATGGGGAATAACGTCATAATTCTTAGTGCAAAATGTTAAAATGTGTGAGATAAAATTATGTTCCTCGGATCACATTTACAATTATGATGTCATTTATTGTTAATGACCTGTATCGTTTTAGTTACTTTTTGGACAAAATACAGTTTAATCAGACAAAAATGAAGTATCTTTTGTATAACCCAATTTCACTAAAAAATTTGACGACCTTGTTGCACTGATGCAATGAATTGGTCATCGAAGTTGCAAGAAAATAATGACAGAAAAAAATACCCTTGTTGCGTAAAATTGTGTGCTTTCAGATGCCTGAGAAAGGCTTCAAATATTTGGGTTAAAAGTTAATTCTTTCTCTAAAACTAAATTACTTCAAAGGAGGCCGTTTCTAACAATGTTTGTAATATGAACAGCTCTCCAGTTCTCTTTACCAATTAAGCTTTAATGGTCCTTAACTTGTTGATAAATTACCAAAAGTACATCCTGCCTTTAATTCATTTATATAAATATAATATTTTTTTAGGAGACTCCCACCACTTAATCAATATAACTCATTTAAATTATTGTGTAAGCAAACCGACTGAGTGGAAATAGACTGAACTGAATTTATTTTGTCTCGTAAGCTTTCTGGATTGTTTTCATATTTTCTTCACATATAATTAGAAAAGAAGGTGAGAAACACTGCAAGAAATTCTCAATCAAATCTAGTGCTTTTAATTCCCAAATTCATTATGTAAAATTGTTTTTCTGTGACCCTTTCAATTAAATTTTTACACTCTTATTTTTGGGGGTTCTTTTTTCAGAAATTGAAGCAGTACCTGTCCAAATTTTCTAGCCAGTACAATGCAGTCGTTGCTTTCAAGCCAACTGGATGGACACACAGCGGCAAGAGAACGAGTCTGCAAGACATCAAACCCTCTAAGAGTGGTCCGATTGCAATATACGGTAAGGACATCTAACAAATAATAATATCAAGAGTGGCTTCTTATATAGCGCTCAAATCCATCACTCAGTGACGCTCATGGCGCTCCAACATTATTACCGCTGGTCACTGGGCCATTTATTACACTCCTTAAACCATCTCGGCTCCCTTGGGAGTATACAACTCTGTGCTGCCGAATATGTAGCGCACCAAACTAGATCAATCACAAGAACCATCTCTGCCCTCACAGGTACCCATTTACCCCTCGGTGAAGAGAAGCAATTACTGTTAAGTGCATGTCTTGCTCAATGACACAAGTGTCATGACCGAGATTCGAAACCCACATCGCGATGACTTAGCCACCAGAACTTGAGTGCGAGGCACTAAACCGCTCGGCCATGACACGCCACTGGGAAAGTGACCCCCATGACTATTAATGATGGCCCTTTTTGAAACCACCGCTTCCGCTTAGCGCCTGGCTTGGCCTCTGTCAATTAATTTTGAAAACCTACACTTATGGTACAGGACTTCAAGCATAGAGTGCCTAAGCCGGAGCCAAAGCCTAAGCCGTTGTTTAGGAGGAGCTTATCAATTAGGCTTGTCAATAGAGGATGCACTATAAACAGAACTTCTTCTTCAAGTCTGATTCCACTATACATGGGTAAATCTATAATGGCATTTCTCAATGCATACAAGGGTACCGTACTATTTACTCCCTGCTTTAAGCCTTGTTCTGGTCACATGAATTAGTATAGAACTTTCTTTTGTTGATCAACAAATCACGCTGGTTTGCTTGGAGGGCTGAACGTTAGCAAAACATTCAATCCCGGGTACAGATGTTGAGATCAAGTTCAACATTTCTGCAAACTTTCAATTTATCTTATGATTGGTTTCTTTGTTCCCAACAAATTCAATGCTGTTCTGGAATATTTGTGCAACAATGTTACAAACTTTGGTTATGCGTTTTTGCTTTGCATTTATGGCCTCCCATGGTTTTCCAATTTTGGTTGGCAAAACTTTGGGCTGTGACGTTGCATAAGAAAGGTCTATAGAGGAGAAAACCCTAAGATGGCTGATGATGAGTGACAGATGTTATTGTATCCTGCTGCAGGAGTGCCATACAGTGAGCATAGCAGCTACAGCGAGCTGCGGCGCTTTGTTAAATTCATCCGCCCTGGTCGTATCATAGCGACGGTCAACGTTGGTAGTGCAAAGAGTCGTCAAGAGATGAACGGCTATTTTGAGGAGTGGCTGAACGAAGAGGCATCAACTTCGAAAGGATTGACTCAACAGATGACTGGGATCAGAAGTGGACAAAACAGTGTCCATGATGAGTTTGTGTCCAGGAGTTAAATGAAAGCTTTTTTTGTTGTAAAAGAACTCTGACAAGAGGGACAAAAATTGTGTTTTCCATTTTTAAGGAGCCTAACCATCATCGTTGAAGACGAGCAGAGCTTTCGAAACGCCAACACCAAATCAACAGATCTTTTCAGAGACAACATTCCTTCCAAATACGATTTATTCTTGTTGGTACTCGCAAGCTAACTGGTAACAGTTTCTTTTCGTAACAAAAGGCCAGTAACCTTGAGAGAAAAAAAAAGTTCTATGCAAGTTAGCCCAAAACAAGGCTAGAAGCCACTCTTGCCTAAGGGGCTACAAGAAGAAAACATTCAAGTTAAAAATAATTCAGGGGAGCTTAAAGACACAGGACACTTTTGGTAATTGTCAAAGACCAGTCTTCTCACTAGGTGTATCTCAACATATGCACAAAAAACAATCTGTGAAAATTTGAACTCAACTGGTCGTCGAAGTTGCGAGATAATAATGGAAGAAAAAACACCCGAAGTTGTGTGCTTTCAGATGCTTGATTGCTTGATTTCGATGCCAAGTAAGTTTTTATGCTAACAATTATTTTTGAGTAATTACCAATAGTGTCCAGTGCCTTTAAGGTAGGAATTTCTCTGAAAACAGTCTACTTTGTAGTTTGAAGGGAAACATGCACCAGGCAAGGAGTTCCAAAGAGATGCAGGGCGTTACAAAGAGAGTGACCTTGTACATTTCTGGCCGGCAAGATACTACACAGGTCAAATTTTACATTTTTTATCATAATTTCCGTTTAAATTTAAAAGTTACAAAAATAACAGCTGTACAACTTTTAAGATGTGCCCCCTTTCTTCACATCATAATCAGACGGTGCAATCTCAATAAAATATCAGATTTAATGTTTTCTTCTAATGAGCTGTGTGTGTGTAAATCCTACCTGCAGGAAGTCCAGGCTCTGTGGCTGTTTTGTAAACATGTGATGTCACATGGTCTATATGGGTAAATCTTTTAGAAAACTTCCAGAACTTGAGGGATTAAAATCGTGATGACAATTTGTTAATTGAATGAGAGTATAGATTAGGTGTAAGGGAGTGGGGTAACCTTAAAGTGACTAATACTTGGTACTTTTTTCCAGAGTTGCCCGAGTCTGCTAGAGCATACCAAAGTTACACAAGTAATCTTTTTAGTAATAATCTATTTTCGAGTTAGATTTGACTGATGTCTGGTACACTGCCTTATTACTTGTTCCATAGAGGTTGTTTCTCTATGCGTGTTTGAACATAGGGGTGTTTGAACATAGGGGTGTTTGAACATAGGGTGTGGTGTTTGAAAACATAGGGGTGTTTGAACATAGGGGTGTTGGAACATAGGGGTGTTGGAACATAGGGGTGTTGGAACATAGGGGTGTTGGAACATAGGGGTGTTGGAACATAGGGGTGTTGGAACATAGGGGTGTTGGAACATAGGGGTGAGTATTTGTTCTTGCCTTTAATAGTTAAACATACAGCTGGCTAGCCCGATGGATTAGTCAAGAAAAAAGTTAGCAAATTTTGTTTGGTTCTCTTGCCTGCCGCTAACAATTGATCATTGTCAACAGTAGCCAGACGGACAGGTCAAAAAACAGAATCAAAATATGATTATTACTTTTTTTTTAATCCAGCGGGCCAACAATTGGTCATTGTGAAAGACCAGTATCCACACATTATGTGACCCAAAATACATGTAATAACAAACCTGTGAAAGTTCAAGCTCAATTGGTCTTCTGAAATGCTGGTCATGTCGCCCCAAACATATTCACCCCAAAACAAGCTCACCTTGGGCTGTTGAACAGTTTCACCTCTGACAAAGTTGCCCCCCCCCCCCGATGTGAACTAGTTTGGAAACAAAGAAGATAGAATGTGCCTTTTTTTGCATGGAAAACCTGGAAAGATTATGACATATGTAAATGAGGTCCCCTCAGTTATAACAAAGTCCACCCCATTCTTTTTTTGTTGTCTTTTAACTACATTAAATCAACAGGTCTCCTTCCCTCCTTCTAACTCACACTCTATTTTGTTGGTAACCCCTACTGGAAAGTGGACTGTCCTTGCTGAACCCTGAATCTGGTAGATCCAGTGGTGGGGGTTGGTGGGGGCCTAACATGCATGTTTCAGTGCTGTTATATCCCATCAACCTAAACGGCTGCAATTCCCTCTCCTTTCCAGGTAGGAAAAGTTACCTTATAATTACTTTTATATCTTTATTTTAACATTTAAAGAGAAGAAGTTACTATGTACATTAGAGTAGGTACATTTTTAGTCAACTTTAAATTTAGGAATTGTTCTTTGGATACTTTAGCTTTGAAAAGTTTTTCACTTAACACAACAGTTTAATGGTGATTTTTGATCAAGAACTTTGGATTGGAAGTGAAAGTTTAGTCTTATCATTTCTCTTTAATTAGGAATATTTTCTTAGGATTGTCTTTTATCCTAGATTTCCCAAGAGTTATAGGATCCATTTATGTTTATTTCACCTTACTTTCTTTGACTTGACTTAGAGTATTTGAGGAGGGAAAGTTACCCTAGATTTTGGTTTCCTATAGCATGTGCCCGATATGCATTATATGTTACATGTATGTGGTATAGGGTATACCAGATACATGGCAGGGTGGCCCAAGCCCTCATGGGTGGACCTTTTAGTGACCTAGGTAGGGTAATAACTCTGTCATTAGGGTAATAACTTTATGTCCTGGGGCCCGACTTAATAGGTCTGGCTCTGGTCTAATGTTTTTAGTAGTGGTTTTATCACTGTTAAGTTTTTCTTTGTTTTTTTTATGTCTTTCCTTATTTTAGCCTAAGTGTAGATAAAGTGACCAGAGAGAAGGCCAGAACTGCCTATTATTTACTAAAGAAGGAGAAGTTTATTTTTAGGCCTCACTATAAATTGAATACCAAAATACCAAGTGTTTCTTTACAATAGTAAAGTTTCTCGTTATTTATGTTTAAAGTGATTGTTCTTTTAGGATAAGTTTGCTTTTCAATTTACTTTGGTTTTGTTTTATTTATCCTTTATTTACTTAAAGTGAGATCACCAATAAGTGTTTACTTTTTTAATTCTTCAACTTCTTGGACTGTTATGGTTTAGTTTCTTATGATCATGGACGGACACATTTTCTACAGTAATAACTGTGAATGTATTTGGTTAGTTGTTTGTTTCTTTAATAAAAGTGCTGTTATATCAACCTAAACCGCTGTTTCTCCAATTCCCTCTCCTTTCCAGCTAGAATAAAACAACCAGCAAATTTGCATCCCCGTTACATGTGTCAGAAGTGGGATTCTAGCTATAGCCATGGAAGGAGGAGATGCAGTTAACAACGGAGGAGCTGCCCAAGCCCCAGCAGCCCACCACGTCACCTTTGTGCCGATTGACCTAAAGGCTAAAGGTCAATGTGTTCACCGGTACAAGGGCAAGTATGAATGACCCGACAGTAGAGGAGTGGGTTTCCGACATGAGGTCACTTCTAAGAGCCTGGAATACTCCCCACGACCAGCAGTCCCAGGTACTTGTAAAATACTTGGGAGGGGAGGCAAAGAGGGAAGTACTGGTAATGGAAGAGGAAGAGAAGGAAGAGGCAGAAACAGTCTTCGCTCGGCTGCTGGAAACCTATGGAGACCAGACCCCAGCCTGCTCTCTCCTTCAACTGTTCCACAGCCGGAGACAACGGGAGACAGAGACAGTAAGGGAATTTTCCCTTGCCCTCCAGGAAATTGCGGGTCGGCTACTGAGACGAGACCCTGACGCTGTTGCAAAGCCCGATGAGATGATGCGCGACCGCTTCATCCTTGGTCTTAGAGATAGAGACGTCCAGAGAGCACTCAAGATAGAGCTACGTCGGAGGCCAGATCTCAAGTTTCGAGATGCAAGATCTGAGGCCCTTCATCTTACCACGGATCGAGAAGATAGCGCCGGAGTAAATGCAACCAGCGTTGCCCCTGTCCAATCTCAAACCCTTGTGAAGACACTTCAGGCCACCCTAGAGGAAACGGTTAAACAACAACGAGAGATGGCACAGATGATGGCTGCTATGAGGGCTGAATTGAACCAGCTGCATTTGGCCCCCACAACCCAGTACAGAAGACCCCGACGACAACCACAATGGGATGACCAGGGTGACCCCATTTGCTTGATCTGCAGCAAGCCCGGACACATGGCAAGAGATTGCACCCAACGACGCCCCAATTACAACCAGAGACCCCAGAACTCGTCAGCTCAGTTAAACTAGGATGTTCCAGTGTCGAGGGCCAGACACTGGAACACCCAAGGACATCTCCACAAAGGTCCGTTGCGCCAGATGAGGCAGTTGGAGAGTGTCTGTATGTGGATGTCGTCATTGAAGGAGTTTGTGTCCCCAGCCTGTTGGACACAGGGTCCCAGGTCTCCACTCTCTCCGGTGAGCTTTTTAGAAAATGCTTCCATGATGGCATCAACCCACGCAACTTGTCCAGCCCCTTCATCCGTCTTGTAGCAGCCAATGGACTAGACATACCCTATCAGGGAGTTGTTGAGCTTGACATTACTCTGATGGGGTGTGACATTCAAAAAGCAGTTTTCTTCATTCTAAGGGAATCAGCTTCCAAAGTGACACCTAGCATCATTGGCATGAACATACTACGCAGATGCCAAGATGTACTTTTCCAGAACCCTGACTCAGCCTATTTTCAGTCCAAATCACACTGCAGGCCACTACAAACATGGCAACTACCCCTGATGGCAGCGGCGACAGAAAATTCCCCACCTCTAGCCAGAAACAGTGACGATCCCACCACCTTTATATATGCCGCAAATCCTAGACCCATTGTGATTCCAGGGGGAACAGAAATCATAATTCCTGGGAAGCCCCAGCGACTACCGTCTAGAGAATTAGGTCCAGTGGTAGTTGAACCAACATCCGCAAAATTCCTGCCGAAACACTTGATGGTAGCACGTGCAGTTTGCATGGTCCAAGATAGCCTCGTCCCTGTAAGAGTAGCCAACCCCAACCAGTGGGATGTAAAAGTACAACATGGAATGCGATTGGCTCAGCTGAGTATTGTTGAGGAGGTTCTACAAAACAAAACAACCTGTGACAATCTTCACCTTGTCGAACTAGGAGTACATGAGGTAGAGGTTTGCCTCCAAGAACGCCAAAAATCAGACCCAGATGCATCGACAGAAGAACTCCCAGTGGCAGTAAAGATAGACAGGGAATCTCTTTCATCAGAAGAGTTTCAGCAGCTCCGGTCTCTTCTTCATCAACATCGTGAAGTATTTTCAAAAGATGATGACGATTTTGGGAAGACCACGACGGTGCAGCATACCATCCCCACTACTGGTACGGGTCCAATCAAAGACCGTTACCGCAGGATACCCCCACATCTTAATCATGAGGTAAAGGACCACCTGGGCACACTTCTTAAGAAGGGAGTCATTCAAGAGAGCACCAGTCCATGGGCGTCACCAATAGTGTTGGTTCGGAAGAAGTGTGGTGGACTTCGCCTATGCGTAGACTACAGGCGTCTCAACTCAGTTACCACACCCGATGCATATCCCCTGCCCAGGATTGACGAGTCCCTCGATGCCCTGCATGGTGCAAAGTATTTTTCAACCATTGATCTCGTGAGTGGTTATTGGCAGATAACCATGGACCCGGCTGACCAATCCAAGACGGCTTTTACCACTCCAATGGGACTGTACGAGTTCAGCAGAATGCCCTTTGGTCTGAGTAATGCACCGGCCACCTTTCAACGGTTTATGGAGCGATGCTTTGGAGACCAGACCTGTGAGACCCTAATGTTCTATCTTGATGACATCATTGTCTTCTCCTCTGACTTCTCATCCCATTTACAAAGGCTCGACATGGTGCTGTCCCGCCTATCCAAGCATGGACTAAAAGCCAAGCCCGCCAAGTGCCATCTTCTAAAGAAATCCATCAACTTTCTTGGCCATGTGGCGTCAGAGCAAGGGATCCAAACCGATCCAGAGAAATGTCGAGCGTTGAAGACGTGGCCTACCCCTTCCACCCCAAAGGAGATGAGGCAATTTCTCGGCGTTTTGTGAAGGATTTCTCTAAGATTGCACAGCCACTCTTTGCTCTGACTGGCCAACCTCGGAAAGGCAAGAAAGTCACAAGAAGTATTCCATTCAAATGGACTCCAGAGTGTCAACAGGCCTTTGACCAACTCCGACAGCACCTAATGTCCCCAGCAGTGCTCGCCTACCCAGACTACACAAAACCATTCCTGCTTTATACAGATGCCAGCAACCAGGGTCTAGGTGCCGTCCTAAGTCAACTGCAGGATGGGAGAGAGCGAGTCATCGCATATGCCAGTAGAGGGTTACGAAAAGCAGAGCGCAATGATGCCTACTACAGTGCCTTTAAGTTGGAGCTCCTTGCCTTGAAGTGGGCGATAACAGACAAGTTTAAGGAGTATTTACTGGGAGGAAAATTCACAGTGTTCACGGACCACAACCCTCTCGTCCACTTGAATTCAGCCCGACTCCGAGCAGTAGAACAACGGTGGATTGCCCAGCTGGCAAACTTTCAGTTTGAAATAAAATACCGTCCCGGGAAAAGTAATGATAATGCTGACGCCCTTTCCCGACTTCCTCACCCTGAAGTAGAGGACCAGGAGACAGACGAGTGGGAGGGGCAAGTTACAGTTGCAGTTGTGAAGGCATATCTCAATGGTCTACTCCCCAACCTTAGCACTGACTCCTCAGCTAGTGTCAACATAATCAACACTATACCAGGGATAAGTTCCCCTCAGATGTCCGCTGAACAACATAAAGACCCCATCATAGGCCCAGTTCTACAGTATATGGAGGAAGATAGACGTCCTGGCACAGAAGAACGAGCAAAGTTAGATCCCTTGTCCAGGCAAATCCTGTCTGATTGGAATAAGCTACATCTCGTTGACAACATTCTCTTCCGGGTAACAACTGTTCCCAAACAAATGGAGGAGAGGAGGCAGGTGGTATTGCCCTATAGTCTGCATCAGGATGTGCTGCAAGAGCTCCATGATAAATCCGGTCACCTGGGAGCAGACAGGACCCTTGAGGCAGCCAGACATAGATTCTTTTGGCCCAAGATGTCAGCAAAGATTCACGAGTGGTGTGCTGCATGCCGGAGATGCTCGTTGCGGAAGCATAGAGAAGTTAAAGCCCCGTTAGTCTCCATCAAAACCTCAGCACCACTTGAGCTAGTGGCTTTAGATTTCCTCTCCCTTGAGCGGTCCTCTGGCGGTTATGAGAATGTGTTGGTGATAACCGACCATTTCACCAAGATGACAGTAGCTGTGCCCACCAGGAACCAGACTGCAGTAACCACAGCAAAAGTCCTCTGGGAAAAATTTATTGTGCACTACGGGATGCCGGCAAGACTCCATTCGGACCAGGGCGCCAACTTTGAATCCAAAACCATCAAAGAGCTGTGCAAGTTATACGGGACGAGGAAGAGTCACACGACCCCGTATCATCCCGAAGGTAATGGACTCTGTGAGAGGTTTAACCGTACACTGTTAGATCTCATTGGCACGATGGAAGTGGAGAAGAAACAACAATGGGCTAACTACCTTCCAGAGCTCTGCTTCAATTACAACAACACGTGCCATTCATCCACCGGCTATACACCATACTACTTAATGTTCGGGAGACATGGACGACTTCCTGTGGATCTGATGATTTCTCCTTCCGAAATTGAAGGCAGTTTGACCTCTGACAACTGGGTGTCCAAACATCACCATCGCTTACAGTTCTCTCATCGCATCGCCAGGAAGACCATTGACTCAGCCACTGCTGCACAGAAGAAGGCGTTTGATAAGAAGGCAAAACATCTGCCCTTACTTCCAGGTGAAAGGGTTCTCGTCCGACTGAGAGGTCTTAAAGGAAGGACCAAAATTCAAGATCGCTGGGAGTCAACCCCGTATGTTGTCCTGCGTCAACCTAATTCAGACATACCTGTCTATGAAGTAGAGCAGGAAGAGACGAAGAAACATAAGGTTCTCCATCGAAATGCACTATCCGTGTGCCATTTCAAACCATCCTCAGAGATGTCCGATCCCCCTTCATCTAGTTCCACATCCAGTTCAGATGCCCAAAAGTCTCCATCCAAGAGCATACTAAATCCAGACGCACAAGTCTTCCGTGCCAGAGGTTGGCTTGTGACAACCCCTATTCCAAAGCAGGAAGAACACCGAAGATTGCCCACACCTCCACAGGCAATACTGGTTGAAGAACAGGGCGAGAAACCTCGCAGGAAACTTCCTTCCCCACCTGTTCAACCAGTGCCCGCTTTCCCTGAACAACCCCCCAAGGATGCTGATCTTCATCCAACAGAGCCTGAAGTCCAAAGCCGAGTCATGACACCAAGACCAGATTCCCCCATTCCGACACCAGTGACGAAACGCTGTTCCAGCAGATGTACCCGGGTGAAGCCACCTCAACGTTTGATGTATTGAGAACATTAGCTAGATTATTGGGCCTGTGGTAGATGTTTTCAATGTTTCTGATGGCATACGTATTGACAGGGGCGTCAATAGATTAGCGTTGGAGGTTGTAAATGAGGTCCCCTCAGTTATAACAAAGTCCACCCCATTCTTTTTTTGTTGTCTTTTAACTACATTAAATCAACAGGTCTCCTTCCCTCCTTCTAACTCACACTCTATTTTGTTGGTAACCCCTACTGGAAAGTGGACTGTCCTTGCTGAACCCTGAATCTGGTAGATCCAGTGGTGGGGGTTGGTGGGGGCCTAACATGCATGTTTCAGTGCTGTTATATCCCATCAACCTAAACCGCTGTTTCTCCAATTCCCTCTCCTTTCCAGGTAGGAAAAATTACCTTATAATTACTTTTATATCTTTATTTTAACATTTAAAGAGAAGAAGTTACTATGTACATTAGAGTAGGTACATTTTTAGTCAACTTTAAATTTAGGAATTGTTCTTTGGATACTTTAGCTTTGAAAAGTTTGCAGCTTGTATACATTTTTTCACTTAACACAACAGTTTAATGGTGATTTTTGATCAAGAACTTTGGATTGGAAGTGAAAGTTTAGTCTTATCATTTCTCTTTAATTAGGAATATTTTCTTAGGATTGTCTTTTATCCTAGATTTCCCAAGAGTTATAGGATCCATTTATGTTTATTTCACCTTACTTTCTTTGACTTGACTTAGAGTATTTGAGGAGGGAAAGTTACCCTAGATTTTGGTTTCCTATAGCATGTGCCCGATATGCATTATATGTTACATGTATGTGGTATAGGGTATACCAGATACATGGCAGGGTGGCCCAAGCCCTGGGTGGACCTTTTAGTGACCTAGGTAGGGTAATAACTCTGTCATTAGGGTAATAACTTTATGTCCTGGGGCCCGACTTAATAGGTCTGGCTCTGGTCTAATGTTTTTAGTAGTGGTTTTATCACTGTTAAGTTTTTCTTTGTTTTTCTTTATGTCTTTCCTTATTTTAGCCTAAGTGTAGATGAAGTGACCAGAGAGAAGGCCAGAACTGCCTATTATTTACTAAAGAAGGAGAAGTTTATTTTTAGGCCTCACTATAAATTGAATACCAAAATACCAAGTGTTTCTTTACAATAGTAAAGTTTCTCGTTATTTATGTTTAAAGTGATTGTTCTTTTAGGATAAGTTTGCTTTTCAATTTACTTTGGTTTTGTTTTATTTATCCTTTATTTTGACTTAAAGTGAGATCACCAATTAAGTGTTTACTTTTTTAATTCTTCAACTTCTTGGACTGTTATGGTTTAGTTTCTTATGATCATGGACGGACACATTTTCTACAGTAATAACTGTGAATGTATTTGGTTAGTTGTTTGTTTCTTTAATAAAAGTGCTGTTATATCCCATCAACCTAAACCGCTGTTTCTCCAATTCCCTCTCCTTTCCAGCTAGAATAAAACAACCAGCAAATTTGCATCCCATTACACATATATCTTATGGGAATGTGGGAAGAAAGCCATTGAGTGGATGATATCAATAAATAATACTGTAGGCCCACCAAATGTTGGTTTTTGTTCTTACTGCTGATTCATTTGTTGTTTGTGTAACAATGTAAAATGGGTGTTACAGGAGCTGGAATGTGTGGTCTGGGTGGTCAGAAGATTGGACATGTGTGTTGTGTTTTGCTTTATGCTGCTTAATGAAATCACTTCATGAAAGAATGATTTACTGGAACTGACTATGTGGTTTATTCTACATGTCATTCATGCTTCAAAGATGGCGACTGCCATAAACATACAACACATGTGACTAACACTGAGGGCGCTATAACGAGATAACAGTATCGTAACAATGTGCAGGACTGTGCCATGGGCGAGTGATGAGATTTATGGGGAACTTGAAAGGGTGGCTAACTAATTTTTACTTGTGGAAAAATGCAGCCAGAATAATTGGCTGACATTTGTTAAGGCCATTTTCGTAATAATTAACTCTATAATAATACGACTCTTTAAAAACTAAAAAACTAAATTAAAAAAAGCTGGAAAGCCTTTTAATTGGCAGTTATTAATCCTTTCGTTGACTTTGAAATCTCTGCCTCATAAAGCTGCTTCGTTAAATACATGTAATCAGTGGTCATTGATGGTGGGGGATTTTCTTTACACTTATTTGGGTGACTTTGTTGGATGTGAGCTTGGTAGGGGGCAAGACACCGGCTTCATTGGAGTCACAAGAAAATAGTGAAAAACCCCATCACTTTCTTAAATTTCAGATTTCTGCCTCTAGATCAAAACTAATTGTTATACTCATTTAAAAAGAAAAGAAAATTAGCATTTTAATTGGCAAAAGTATTTCAAGGGAAGTTTTCCACCAGACCATCTTTATACATGTTATTGTAAGTTCCATGTTAGTTACACGTGCAAATCTGTGAACATTTACACTTCAATCTTTACCAATGTTTTTTATGCATACTCTTTAAAACCTGACCACCAAATTTTTGCTGAAACTTTTACAGGATGTGTGAGAGTTAATTTAGTCTTTCAAAAAGCAATGTGTACTTTCCTATTAAAATTTTGGTAAACTAGGGGGTATGCCTTCAAGGACAAACTAAACTAACGTCTTGGAATAGTTATTGTTTGAGGGTCACAAAAACAACACAAGAAAAGGGGGGGGGGTTGACTACCATCCACAAATTAAACAATTAGACTTATTAAACTAAGCTTAGACAAATTAAACTAATTATTTAATTAGTGGATTCAATAAGTTCTCTGATTTGACATTAGTGAGGCGAACATTTTCAGATTTCTTGTTGCTGCCGTCTTTGGATGCCTCACTTAGAAATGCAATATTATATAATCTATGATGATCAGGTAAATGAGCTTATGTTACTACTAGCATTTTGTTTTTAAACCCCCAAACCCCAGCAGTGCTTTTTGTTAAAAAGTGACCTCATAGCCATGCATTGCTGTAATTAGTTGTTCCAATCCTTTCTCTACGGTTGTTAATTCTGTTTTGCGGTTGGTTGTTTTTAAAAGAATTTGCGAGTAAAACACCCCCCCCTAAAAAAAACCAACAAAAACAAATAAACAAACAAACAAACAAACAAACAAACAAACAGCTTTCAAGACAGCTGCACACGTTCCAGCCAACTCCACAAACTTTATTTTGGGTCACAACTTGACCTTTGTGAAAGGTCATTTGAAGGTCACATAACCAGTGCGTAATATGAATAGGGCCAAAACGCACAGTATGATATTGTTTTGAAAGTTGTTGTTCTTTATAGTGAAAAAATGACTATATTATTCTCGAAGACAATTGGCCGAGTTGTTGATTAACAAAATAAATACCTATTTAGCATAATGAATAGTTCAGAGTGGGGTTCCACAAAACCTCATGCCGCGGTTCAGCGCTCTGGGTTGAGCGTGAAATGTGACCTTGCGCACTGAAGCACGCGCTCCTCTCTTGCCCAGGCTAAAGGCGCCCCTGGATACCCTATCCCCCCCATCGACGACCTTCCCGTGGAAATTTATAATTATCGTGCATAACGCTATCACGTTCAATGGAAACAAAATCCCCGTGGTCCATCATCCGAAATCCACCTCATGAGTCCATACATCGAATCATGAACAACATTATCGTTGCCATTTGTTCACTTTGTTTTCTCTGGTTTCCACCACATCTGCAGAAAATCTATTTTAGATGAAAATTGCATCGTATTAATTCACACATGAAGGAATTCGGAAAGACCCAGTGTTACTATAGTCTTTGACTATTTGTGTTCACACGGCATTTGAACGTATGATAAAACCATCGCTAGCTGTCGATACAACCCGCCCAGCTCCTCGGCGAACTGTTCAAACTATTTACATACAATTGAAATTGTAAGATTCCATTCTGATTGTGGTTTTTGTATAATATTGATAGCCGTACCAGCCTGTGAACCAACGGGGGTCGTTAGCCGCAGCCGCCTACAGCTAGTTCTAAACTGCTGATGATGGCGTGCCATTTCAGGATTTCCCAAACAAATGACGCAATACCTGGCCTTTCTTTTGCCTTCCTAGAAAAACACCTCCAAAGAATCGAACGACCCGAAGGGGCACTAAAAACATTAGACAATCTGGACTAAACAAACTTTTTCCCCCGTGATATCTACATTAAAGGTACAGAAAAATTTCTAGAAAGATGACATTATAATAAGTTCATTGTAAAATATGCCAGAAAGAACGAAACAAATTATGTCCCATAATTTGGGGGGTTGATTCTAAAATGGAATGTGTCCGACCAAGTCACGCAGCAGCACGTGATTTAATCAACATCCTGGACCTCGACCAATCCGGTTGAGTAGTTGTTGAAAGATTTTCAGTGGTATAAAAATTAGAAATGTTTTATTTCCTAAAGTAAAGTAAAGGCTATTATAGTGTCTCATCTAAGTCTAACGTGCAGTAGCCTTGTTTCATACTTACATGTTAGGGGATAATTATCTTTCTGAAAAAATTAAAACAGACCCCAAACCTTCTTTGTTATGAGTAAAATCTCCCTACTAAAGGGTAAATATGCAAATCTCTACCCTCGTGGGCGAGTCCCCATGTTTGAGAGTTTTCATTGGTCAATATTTTATGTAATCACATGCACGCCACATCCTTGAGCGATGTTTGACAGATCCAAAACAAAACACCGTCAGTTTTGCCAAGTCACGTTATTTAACTAGCTCTCATAGCTGAATTATCTAGAAGAAAGGTTGAGTGGAAATTTTCATGTAGCTGAACTGTAATTTTTTAGAGACACTTTGCGCACAAAAAGAACCCAGTAAATGTGCAAACGGACTAACAACAAACACCAATGTTCAAAGACAGTGGATTTTTGATATAACTCGCGATATACCCCGAGAAAAACTGAAACTGCTTCTTTTTTCCGGGAGTTTCGAGACTAGTAACTACAGCATTACTGCACCAAGTGAGTGGCTCCATCACACCAGGAACCAAGCTCATACTTTTGTGTAAGTAAATCGTTGGTTATAAAATTGTCTTACATTTGATTACGTAACATTATATAATTTGACTTTCAAGACAGCCTGTGTTGGGTATTATTTTAATGTTTTATAAATTATGGAGACTTGTTTTATAGTATTCTTAGTATCTTACTATTGCAATAATTATTATTTACTTCCTTTACACTCACACTCACAGTAACTGACAGTAAGTACTTCTCGTATTATGTATATAAAATATTATTTTAAAGGTATGCTGCATTTTATTTTTAGGTCAGCTAATACAAAATAGAGTATTGTAAATCAGGGCAAAAAGATTTGGAGTTCAAAATTTAAAAAAACTGGACCAAAAAAACCCACCTTGATTATTTCTAGATTGGGATGTCTCATTTTGAGTTTACTCGTGTTTTGATCACGCTCAACAACTTAATACAGCTATTGTAGGAATATTAGTACAAAATAATAGTGTACATTTATTAATTCGCCTTGTCTGTCACAAATGACCTGGGCAACTGTACAAAACTGTTCGTGCATATTATGATGCCAGACCATGCCAAAAACACTGTGGCAAGCCCCTTTTTCTTAACCTGTGCCCTCGGCTCTTTACAACACACGGTCCCAATGGCTTTACGTCCCATACGGGGGACAGAGCAGTAGTGGTGAAGCGTTTGTTTATAAAGGACATGAGGTGTCAAGCAGGATTCGAACCCAACACTGCTGGTCAGAAACACCAGGGATCTTGAGTCCGGTACTGTGCAGCCACGACACACCATTCATGAGCTTGTCATTATCAAAACCTTTGCTCAGTCAGGTTTTAGCTTCATCAGTCATTCAAAACAACTGCCTTTATGAGACTGAATGCATCATGGGTTTTGGAAATACAGGGAGCCCAGTTTTACCCACGAGCATAATTTGCATGCAAGACTACACGCTGCGAAAACAAATCGTTTACTATGTTTTTAAAAAGGTGTTAAATCGAAATACAGTCTGTTATTTTAACTTCATTTGAATAATGATATTGTTCTGTAGTTGAATTAAGTTACAGACTACATGTCAGGATGTTCAACTTTCATTTCAAATTCATCTAAACCAGGAAATGATTAAGAGAATGGCTGTTTTAAAGGTCAGAATGTAAGACATTGTAGTTTCATTTCAATCGGGGACAGTTCAACCTGGGCTCGATTTCACAAAGAGTTCAGACTGATCGTAACTGTAAATCCATCGCAGTTGCTTAGCAAAGAGTGATGTCACAATACAAATCACTATGGTAATACTGATAACTCATCTTAAGATGAATCTTAGTGCTTTGTGAAATCGACCCCATGGCCCAATTTCACGGCTCTGCTTACCATCAAATTCTGCGCTTTGGACACCATTCTTTGCTTACAGGGCAAACACCGAACGTGGATTACGCAGACGCACGAGTAAAACTTCCCTGCTAACTTTTGAAATACGCTTGACGTAAGTGCGGAACTCCCTGCTTCCGTAAGCGCCGAATCTTTGCTTACGGTAAGCAGAGCCATGAAACTGGGCCCAGGTCTTGCAGATTTTACACTGTGACTGCAGGCCCGAGGCCAGTGGTTTTAGTGTCTGGCCAGTAGCCGGTAAACTTATAACTGGACAAGTCCGGCAGTCTTGTGTTTTTCAATTGAATGACAACACCCCACTGATATTAATCTTGAATTGAAACAAATTATTGTACAAATGTTGACTTTGAGCTCGATAAAAAAACATTAAATCTTGTTGAGTAACGAAGTAGGCCTATACTTGATACCAAAGTAGAGACAGATGGGAATTCTTCTCAGAAGACATTCTCTTTCTTAGTGCTTAATTGTTCAAATAAATACATGCATGTTAAACTGCGTCAAGACTCATGTACATTTTTTTCTCTCAATTTGATTCTGGTCTTGTTCAAACATTTCTGGTCAGGCAAACATTTTGAGCTGCAAGCCCTGTAGTGTTGTGGATTTTCCTCCTGAATTTGAGCTCTGCCTACACAATGTGTTCATGACATCACATGCCGATTAATGATGACTGGGGTGTCAGCGGCACAAAATATATCTGGATTGTGTTCAAAACTGATATCCTGCCAGGTAAAGAATGCACTCAAGAAGTGACATTCCCCTGCTGATGCCCCAAGTGGCTTTTCTATACAGAGGAACAACCTTTTTTACCTGCAGGGTGCAGAGAGGATAATGTGTGCACAACAACAATGTAGTTATGCCCACTGTATTTTAAATACATAGTTGATTAGGCATTTAGAGGAATACATGAAAATTGTTACAGCTGCGGCAAATGTCAGCTTTTTTTAAAAACCTCGTACTCTGTGCAGATTGATGAAAAGAACTGGGCATTTTGTCAGGATTGTGTGACCTGCACCAGTTCATTTTAGTGGCCCCCGGATGTATGTCAATACCTGGTTGGCATTTTGAAAAAAAAGTATTACATATGGATTTAACTGAAGTAATTAATGCATTGATTTCCCTGGCTGATGAACTGAGCGAGATGGACACAAATTTGAATTGATGATTGAAGCAAAATTTACTCTAGTCGGCAAACTGACGAGAATACAACACTCGCGCACATGAATTCATCAACACATCCAGATTAATAGTTCTTGATATGAAGAGGTCAACGAAAAACTCAATACAAACTGGCGCAATTGATTCTAGGCCTACTAAACCAGAAATGCATTGAACTTGATTGAGGATTTTTGTACCAAAACAAAACGAAACAGCAACTTGCTCGTCTCAAAGTTTTGCAAAGACTAGAAGGTCATATAGAAAGTCGGTGCCAGTTACAAGAAATGAGCTTTATGCGTGACTTTTGGTGCATAGTATGACACAAATCCATGATTTTGAGCTGGAACTGGAAGTGGTGGAAGCCATGCACACGCAGCAGATGTGGGCATGTAACATAATGACACGTTACTTTACATGATACCCTTTCATGTTTCCATCACAATGTGAAGTACGTACATTAGGCCTATTTTAAATTTTTCACTCATGTGCATCTGAATGCATTGGTGAGAAGCTGCTTTCAAGAGCACAAAGTGGTCACCAGAAATAGGTTACCAGCCAAAATACCACCCATTTTTGTACAATTTGTTTCTGGTTTCCTGCTAAATTGTGCTTAGCAGAAATTTGTTAAATAATATTTTCTGCTGTACATAATAATGAAATTGGCCCCTGGTTTTAAGGTCCAATTGCTGGAACATAAAATCCACAAATATCTAGGGTAGTATTATGTGTGCACCAAATGTAGGCCTGGGCTCTCGGACACCATGATGGCTGGTGAGATCTGTTATTATTACCAAGTAGGAGGGTTCATCTTGTGTCTGAACAGAGACCATAAAGTACATTTCCTGTTGGGCTCTTTGCGTGTGTCTGACCATGATGGTCTGACTGAGTCTGAGGGTTATGCTTAAAATCAAGTCTGCTTACATGGTGAAATTTTTTCTCTGAAAAAAAAGTTTGTATCAGAGAAAATTGTTCTATCCCCTTGCCTTACTTAAAATTTATGATGTGCTTTTTCCCTCAGCAAAAACAGTTCTACACATTTTGCCTGACATAGTTTTATCTGTAAAACTCATTTGTACCATAGCTGTAGAGTTTTTACTTTCATGGTTCTACTAAGTTTTATGATGTGTCCTAGGGCAGACACCATTTGCGTATTGTGCAAAAAAAATTTGAAACACTCGATACACAAAGGAACGGCATTTCAAAAATGTTTGCTTTTCAACTCTTGGGTGTGCCCACAATCGCCAACAGTTTAAATCTCAGATAAACTTTAGAGCTCAAGGATAAACCATGACTGTTATGCTGAACTCCACATTTCAAAGAGTGTACTGCATGGTATCATGTGGCGGGGTGGGGGTAGTGTGTGTGTGTGTGTGGTGGGGGGGTGTGGCTGGGGCTGGGGGCACTTGTTGAAATGGGGACTAATTTCTACCTCCATGATTTCATGGTGTCCCATGAAGTGTCTGATATTTATCCATGGGTGGAGGTCTACCATGAGATCTACCCTGGGTAGGTCCAAGCAAAAGGTTGTACAACCTAGCAATGACGTCAGCCCGATGCTCTTTCTAATGAACATGAGGCAGGAGGGTGTGCAATGAAATCTCTCTCCCAAATGCTGTTTTCCCAGTTGAATTCGATGCACTTGCTGTTGATCATTAATTTGTCTGATGCAGTTTCCTAAATGAAGAATCGATGCATCCATAACAGCCCAGTATGCGGAAACTATCGTCTGCCATGCCCCAGGGCCCAATTTCATTTGGAAGCAAAAATAAGCAGGATACCAGTCATAGATTGTATATGTGACATGGTATTTTGGCTGGTAACCTCACTCTGGTAAGCATAATTTTGTTGTGCTTATTTGTAGCTATACTTAATTGAGCTCGCATGTCATTTCCTTGGTGCCACTTCAAAATGTTCTAGTATAAAAGTGAATTTCTCACATTAAAACTACGTGCCCTAATGGCGCAAGTATGATCGTAACTGGTGTGCTATAGCTCCATAAGTACATGTACCAACCCTGGTCCAATGTACTGTATGCAAATTTTCTTTTTAAACAGTGTCTGCAGATGTGCAGACATGTAATTCTATACTTGACAATGGGTTGTCAAGAATCAAATCCAAACGCATGCTTGCACAAAAGTTGACCGACGTCGGACTACAGGTCATTTGAAAACTAAGTATAAAAAAATTTCAAAACTAAAGCTGATATCAAATTTATGTTGTCCAAAATAAAAATATAGGTTATTGTTTTGTACCTCTCCATAATTAATGGCAGGTTGTGCATAATGTTGCAATTAAAATCGAACTCATTGCAGCCTTCGGAAACTCTCTTCGCCCCCCCCCCTTCAAAGTTCTCCAGTTTTGGAAATCACTTGCTTTTGTAGCAAGGGCCATTGTTGTTGACATTGTAGGGTGCTGACTAGGTGGTCCCCCCAGAGCTGTCAGAAACGTGACTGTCCTCCCAGTGAACTATACAACTGGTATCCTGTCCTGCTAATAGACTTTGCCCAGTTTACATGACTTTGATGTAACCATGGTGGCTGGTAATTATGATAATCTTAAATGAGAAGGAAATACCAGACTCTGGTCCATCATTACTATTCTGTATTGTGTTGCTAGTTATCACAAGTTGGTATTGCCTTGGATGTGAATGATCATTGGATGTGGTGGTTAATTGGATGGAAATCAACTCACGGATAACAATGAAATGACTGGGAGCCTGTCTACTGTATTCAGGGTCATGCATGTTGTGTTTCTCTGAATCAGGTGTGTGTGTACTTTCTGTGCGCATGCATGCATAATGATGGTATAGAATGGTGTCCATGCCAGCTGACTTGCTTGTGTTTGTTGACAAACTGTTAACCTGTGTGTAGGCCATGGAGACATTCGCGACTGGTACAGATAAAACTCTTCATGAACAGACTGAATAGGATTGGGGGAGAAAAAAGGGGGAATCTCAAACAATTTAGATATAATTTACATGTAGGGGTTGTATTGTATTTGAGTTGAGAATAAAGGTCACTGTTTGACCTGGTTTCTTTTGTCACCCTAAGTAGGATCAGAAACACCTCCCAAAAGTCTATAAAGGAAGGCCAGACAGGCACCTGAATCCATCCAATTTTATTATGATGATTCATCGTGGAGCTAATCCATGGATAATTGATCTAGATGGTAGTGTAAGAGGCAGGAATTTTGTGTCAAAAGATAAAGAGCCATTTTGTAGTCGAGAGCTTTGAGTTAACTGAGTTATAAATAAGGTTGATTTATTACTTGTAGTGTACCCTTGATCTACTTTGAGTTTTTCTCCTGTGAGATCCTGTTTTCAGGGCGGGACAGTGCCAGCTCTAAATCTACATCAAAACCATGGCTTCGGCTCCGGCTTTAGGCTCCGGCTTAGCTGGAGCTTAGCCGCAGCTAAGCTGCAGCTGCTAAGCTGCAGCGTTGCCAAGGGGGATCCAGGATGTACATTTATACATGTACGTATGTCATGCCCTTAAAAAGAAATGATAACAAAACATGCCCCCCTCCCTTCATGGGAGAGCAAAACTTGGAACAAGGATTTACAGAAACCTCATTTGATCAATTACGCCTGAATTTGTGCGGCCATTCTGAACGTTAGTCGGGCAATATTCTTCATTAGATACAAGTAACCGGAAATGGAGGTCAATTCTTATTCTCAGGTTTTTATTGTTGATTTGTTAAAATTATTTTTTCTTTTATTATTTCATGGCAAAATTTTACTTTCCCAACAGTATGATATAATTGTTTATTGCCATAAACTAAGTTAAACTTTTAGTTTTTGAAGAAACAGTATCGCGCATATGTAAAAGTCAATATTGTTGGGACCAACTTGGTCACGGGGATTCGAATACGTGCGAGACTTGCACATAGTCTATTGAGGGCGCTCAGGGATGACTCGATTGCAGGGGGTGTGGTTGTCTAATAAATCTGCATGACCAATGATGTGGAATTTGACTTAAAGGGATCACCTTTGGTAACTACTCCAAAACTAAATGACCTTAAAAACTTATTCGGTAAGAAGCGCTGCAGATGTTGAATGTGAAACATTAATTGAGAAACAATTCCCTTTAACTAAGGGACGTGGTTTTAGAGAAAGGGATTCAAAAATGGTTTATCTGAAAAAAATTCTGCATGAAACGCTTTCGAGATTGTGTAGTAATTCCAATTGCGGAAGTTATTCCTGTGTATAACCGCTCTAGATTTTGGGCGATATCTCAAAAACGCTACCTTTTGAAATGAAATTTTCACAGGTTAGTTTTATTGTAGGCCCTATATATTTACATTATAACCAATCGAATGGTTTCAAAAACCAAAGGTATACTTTGCCTTTAATAGAGGAAGAGTATGGAGATTTGTCTGTTGTCTATTCAGCCACATCCCGCTATTCAACCACATCCACTATACAACCGTATGGATCGAGATTCATCTACATGTACATGGACACATGTTGGAAGTTATGTTGGACAATGATATCCGGATGTATTATATAGGGTCTGTATACTGTATTGAACACAAACAATTCACATGGTACCACTGAGTCTCCTTGCTCTCTGTGAACCACTCCGGGTATGACAAAACTGTGAACAGAAAGTTCAAACAGTTATTTAAAGTCACAGGAAAATAGTGAGACAAAAAAAAAGCTCTTTTGAATGTGTTCACTATGTTTTTCAGAGTTTTGGAGTCCCGAGATTGAAAAGCAACAATTTCTCAAGAATGTTTGCTTTTTTAAGCAAAATTATTTCAAGGGAAGTTTTCCACCATGAAATAACACATGTAAGTTAATCTGTGCATAATTAAATGTTCAATGTTACAAAATGATTATGTTGCACTAAGTAAACAACACCTTGAGGAATAAGTGATGAACATTTAGAGGGGGCGTGGCTTGAGTTGGTCAATTCATGATCTCATATATCTAGGGTGTGTCTTAATTGATTGCAAGGGGTTACTTTTGTCCTCCTTCCCTGGAGAACTCATGCACTCACTCATTTCAATATTCAGTATTTCCTGGGAAGGGGGTTGTTGAGTCACCCTCACCGGAGGCTGTGTAAATACAGAGGGCAATTCACAAGGTCTGATGTGACTGTGAAGAAAATCCTTATGACACGGGTTTGATTTTGGTCCAAAAATCCTTTATGATGCAACAACTCTGGGAAGCCTGTACAAAGTGCATGCTCCTTCACACGGTCAGAATTAAGTGGTCCAGAGTTCGGAACCATCCAATGTGATCATCCTGTTAAGCTCATATTTGCATATAATATTGGTGACCTGGATTATTTGAACCCCTTCTAAGTATATCAAGGTAAATCATCAGTGTTGGGATGAAGACACGCCCACACATCTTTTGACATGTGGCACTGCAAAAAACAAATTTCATATTCTGCTGGTATTGAATCATAATATGCTAATTGCTATGACCGCGTTTAAAGGGATTAGAAGTTTATCTTGTAACAGTGGAAATAACAATATTTTGACAATTCTTTTTTCCCTGAATTGTAATAAAAAGCTGCCATTTGGTTCACAGTTCTAGAAGTTGTAACACTAAAAGGATTTCACATTTTGTGGACGGGGGTTGTGGGTTCGAATCCCTCCCGAGTATGGTATGCCTGGTGTGTTTTTCCCCGCAGGACTCAGGAAAGCACTGAGAAGTGAGTTACACAGTTTTGGGTAACGACAAAAACAAACAAGAAAAACAAAACATTTTGAGTGTGTTTAAAAAGCAGTTGAAACACATCTGATGTTAATTGTTTTTGAGAAGTATATAGTTCTTGATTAGTATAAAACCAACAAATGAACTAAATCACTGTAGCTCGCAAGCCTGCGGAAACCTGTAAACAATTGATGCTTGCTATGTGACCCAGAAATGCACCAGGGTTAACCATTACTCTTCCAGGTGTTGTTTTACGTGCACAACCAATTACACAGGATCTATGGGGTAATGTCTCATCCAAAGGACAAAGCAACTTGTTCTAGGACAGAAGTGCCACGACCGGGAGTCGAACCCACACTCTGCTGATCAGAAACACCAGGTGCTCTTAACCTTAAACAGCCACCACAAAATTGCGATTCTAGTTCTTTTTCTTGGAAACAGACATCTCATTATTTTCGTGTTGATTCTTTGTAACAGTGCAATTAATCACCGTCACTGATTCAATACATAATTCATCTTTCATTATCTGATACTTAATGAGAACAAAAGTGCCAGAGTAATCAATAAATCAGTGTGTGATCTATCAATAAACACATTCAAAATATGATGAATCAATTATAAACAAAGGTGGTCAGTTCTCACTTAAGAAAATGTTTCATGTGAAGACTCATCTGGGTTAAGTTTTTGAAGCATTTACAATGCATTTACATACATAACCTGTGTGGTTTAAAAGCCTGACAGAGAGTACAAAATTACTGCTTCATAATGCAGAGTCGCTGCATGCCAAAACTCTCCCTGATTCTGCTGAAAACCTCTCTGAAAATATCCATGTTCTGACGAACAAATTTGAAAATCTCCCTGACTATTGAAACTTTGTCCCTATTATGTTGAATGTTACTCTAATTATCTCCCTGTTTTTTGTACAAAATCTCCCTGATTGAAAGTCGCAAATGTTTGCAGCTCTCCTTCATGGCAGAAAGCCCCCCCCTTCCCTCCCCAATGGGTCTGGCCAGCAGAGAGCTGGCTGCCAACTCGACACATGTTTTTCGTCACATGTTTTTCCCCGTGGTTGGTGTGTGATTTGATAATGTACTCTATCGCATACATCATTTTCTTAGAAATTGTTATATCCTATCCTGATGCCCCCCAGTGTGATATCAAGTTGAAAGGGCAGGGAAAATGCAAGTCGTCAATTTAATTTTGGATTTACATCTAACATGTTTTAGGACTAAAGACTTGAGCGAAGTGTGTTCCGTGTGACAATATGCCGTATAAATGATTAAGGTGATTGAATTTTAAAACATTGAAAAAAAAGGTAATGAAAGTCAGTTTTTTTCTATGGGGAATGCTGTCAGTGTCAAGTAAAAAGTGGAATAAATAAAGGTCCTTGCGCTCACTATTTTGGTGTTTGTGAAGCTTCATCTCTTGAAGAAAAATATGAGAAACTTTGTTGAATCTCTCGAAAACTGGAGATGTGGTTTGCATCAAACAAAATATGTAATGAAAACAAAATGTCATCATAAAAAGTGAGTGTATATATACGGTATTTTGATTGCAAGTTCCATTATTGATTGTTTTGTGGGAGTGATAATCAATTGATTTACACAGGTAACAATATGTTCTCTATGAAAAAGAAAATGGGTAAAAGTATTACTGCATGTTTTCACAAGAACCTGCAATAATATTGTTTTTGCAGTTTTGAGGCCTCCCACTAAGAACACATACAATACATTTGAACAAGGTGGTTTTTCCCTTTCCATTGTGCATGGTACATCTGCAATATAGGTGGAGTAACTTTATAGCTGTGCTAAAAATGTTGACACTGAACAGTTATTTATAGTACAATACAAACAATAGTCGCCTGACTCCACACTCTCTGTTGATGCCTGTGCATTATTGAGTTACCAGGCAATTGTTACTGTGTTGGTATCTTTGAATTATGCATCACCCTCATGAATTATTGATAATCACTGGGGGTAGTTCTGTGTGGAAGCACCTCTTTTGCTAGGAGATCCTACTCATTAATCATATGAGATCAGTATAGTTTTGTGAAGCATGAGTCAAGCTCTTATTATGCAGTCAGTTTTATGGAATTATATATATATTTTTTTACAAAGAACAATATGTTGTCATGAAATGAGGAGTGTAGTTGTTATTATTATTTATTTATCATTATTTTTTCAAAAACATAAACCACAAGGAAAACTGACTGGGTATAAATACAAATTTGCATCCCCTCAAGGAGATCCCTCTGCTGTCGCCTTCCAGGTTGTATGGCTAATTTGGGTGTGATCCCAGCTAGGCTACAGCAGTTAATTACAGGTTGAATGTCTTCTGACAGGCACCACCTCCCTCCCCCCAAACAAATGACAAAATAGAGGGCTGCCAACATTAGGGCTGGATATAGCTCAGTTAGTGGAGCACCGTTTTGTTAATTTCGAGGTCTCAGGTTCAAGTCTCGCTCTGTCGTGTCATAATTGTTTTTATCAGAATAAGAAAAATTACAGACCCTATACCCACAGTATAGACAACTGCAGTTACATGTATAAGGAAATTAATATACAATCAATAGCTGTCAAGCTTATTATGAATTATTCATGACTGTATAGTTTCCTGGTTTCATTTTCAATGTCTCAAGGTCAACTTTCAGAATTTGAATAAATATCAATTTGCATGTTATAGCCTTCCAAGAATCCAAGGAAAGGTCGTTTGCATTGTGCAGATTGGGCTCACCTGTTGGTGGGGATTGATTGAGCCAAACATTTGGAAGTTTGCCAAAGAAGTCAGCTGATTGCCTGAAGTTGGGGGGGGGGAAGGATTCCATGACAATGTCCCATGGTCCTACTGGACGTACATGTAAACAAACTACCCAGTGGGTAAGAGTATTGCTCCATGGTAAGAGCATAGAGATTTGATGGTCCCACCACACTGTACATTTTGTTTATGGGTTTCTCAAGGTTGACTCTTCTACTGTTTAAAGGGAACCTATGTAGGCCTACTGGAATATTTGTCAGCCTTCTTGGTTGTTTGTCTTGGAAAGTGTTTTGTTTTAGGCCAAATTAAAAACATGTTAAGCGTCCTGGCCTGCTTCTTTTTTTGTTTTGTTTTTTTTACGAAAAAAAGGGAAATTTCTCTCATCTACTCTAAAATAAATAAGATTGTAATTTAAGACTTTAGCACATCAAAAAAAAAAAAAAAAAAAAAAGCTGGCTGGCCATCTTGAAAAACAGCCCAGCCAGTTAGATTTTTCTTGAAAAATGTGTGAACTGCCTTAAAAAAAAAAAAACAAAAAGGCCCTCCTTTTTCAAAAAGACAGGACGCGCTCAACATGTTTTATTGTTATTTTGTCTTATAGGTTAAATGGTATGTGTCCTATCACCTGAACTAACTGATAATTTTCACATAATATAAACAAAATAGGAAAGGACTTGTTTATTTATTTGATAACAAATGCTTACAGGATCAATCTGAATTATCGGCTAAGTTGATATACAATAACAGTATCACAGAGAATTGTTCAGTCTGAAATACTGTCAAAGTCAAGCAAGATTAAAGACCCCCACCCCAGCCCAACCCTCCCAAATCGGCATCTGCTGAAGGGCTGCTCAACGCCTTCCTTGCTGCGTTTGTTGTTGAAATAAACCAATCAGGGTTGTGAGTACGCATAGCTTCTGGAGTGCTTACTTGCTTGAAGTGTAGCTGGTCAGTAAATCACCATTGCCTATTTCGATCATCGCAATCGAAAGGCTGGATGCTATTAATCCTCGACACAAATGTGGTTTTGTTGTGTAATTCTCTGATCCCAAGTGAATGAAATATCTAACTTTATTTTCACACTTTATCTCATAAAGAAATTTCAGGTCTTCTAAAACATCAGGCCTAGAGGATGTCCTGTGGTTTGTGGGGAGGATAATATTGTATAATCACACAATTGACAGAGCGTTTAGATAAGACGAGGTCAAAATGCATAAAATAAACACAAACTATGAAATTTTGATTTTGAATGATGAAATTGAATTTTTGAAAGATCACAGATAATCTTTCCAAAATAAATTTCGTCATTCAAAACCAATTTTTTGTGAGAGTGAGAAAATAAATATTTAAACTTAAAAAGCAGAAATGCAAAAGAAATTTCCAAAAATGATGTTTTCTGGGTCCATTTTCATAGAGCTGCTTAAACTTACAATTTTTTATGCTAACTGAAGAAAATAGAAATCGTTCTTTTTTAATGGATGAGCACAGGAAAAGGCATGCTATAATGTTCCTTTCTGATGTTTATTTATGAGCAAAGTGACTGACGTAACAGTGCAAATCCATGGTGAACCACAGTCTGGCTGCCTACTTTTTTTGCTATAACCTGTGAAGTACGCTTACATTAAACAAAATTTGCGCTAAAGCAAAATGGGAACCTGGCTCGTTAAGTGTGCAGTGTCCTCACTGAGATATGAGTTTAATGATATGATTATCATTACCATGATCAATAATTTGTCGTTGATGTTGTTTTACAATATTTCTTTTTACAGGTTTTCTCATCTACTTGGAATTGACAAGTTGACTAACCAGTGTTACGTGAAGAGGTTTGTGTACATTTGGGCCTAATAGATCCTGCTCAAGTCTGTTGCATGTGAGTTGAGATTTGTTTTGTTATTTATTTTAATTTTATGTAAGTCTATAAGTTGGTGGGAGCTTAGATGTTATTCCTCTTTTTGTGTAATATTTGCCGATAAATAAATGATGATTCCTCTTTTCTTCACACTTTTCCAGACTCAGAACTGTAGAACTACTATAGTATCCACGGAAACATATCTCCACGGCAACACAGCGCGAGGCAGCACGGTGACATGGCAATGGTGTGGTCAATCCTTCACCCACCTCATCAGCTGCCATCGTTTCTACCTCAAGACCCTCCTCAGATCTAGTCAGGTCGAAGAGTAAGAGAACAAATTGAGCATCGGGAAGTGACTCTGAGTGACACTTTGTGAGCACTGCTGTGTTGCCCTGGTTACACTGTCGATACCCAGCACACAGATGTCTATGGTTTGTCTTTTTTTGTTTTCCCCCTTCCACTCTTAATCATATCGCTTGAAGCTTTTGTTGTGTTTGTTTTGTTGCTCTTCTAAGATTTGTTATATTGAAGCTTGTAAATTTTGTACTGCCATGGCGGTCTGGTGCTTGGAGAAGAGGTCACTATTGGTAAAGCACATGTTGCACTAAAACAGAGGATTATATGCAGTATAGTGCGTCTGTTCACAGTTTGCCCAGGAGATGCCATTTTCGCAGTGCATCATGGGACAAGGTCAACAAGTTTTTTGTCCTCATGCAGCACCAGCCGCATGACCCTATTGGTTAAGTTTGTCCCCGATTGGTTAAGTTTGGTTAAGTTTGTCCGTGGTTTTTGTTAAGCAGCAAGGTTGTATTTGTCTGTGTCTTACTGCATAAGGGGTTTAGTGAGGTTGGTGAGTGATTTTCACATTGATGTCAGCCATTTGAAGGTCCAAAACTGCCCGTGCAATGTTGGGTTGTGAGTGTGATTGTTTTAGTCGACTGCTTTTTGGGAAAATCTCTCTGTGGTAAAAGTAACAGGGCACACTGTATTGTGATTCCCCCATATTGCCTTAGTACTTGTCTGTTTAATTCATTTTACCGCATTCACGGTCAAATGCATTATACACGGCATTGTAAACGCGCTAGGCTTGCGTCATTCTGCCAGACCAGTTAGCGTACAACCAAGGTACGCAGGGTATGTGATTAGTCATGCATGCTTATATGGATGTGTTCATTATTTTACCGTCCGAGTATAATAGTTGGATAGTTTTTACTTGGTTTTGTTACTTATTGACTTGTAAATGTCTTCTTTTATTCCTGATGTAGTCAATTTCAATGATGGATATGACATTTTGCCAGACTCTGGGTGATTTTCCCAGCACTGCATCTGGCTATGACCGTGCTCTGAACTCACCAGATTTATCCAATATCAGCGGCAGTCCACAGTCGGCGTTCATGTATGAGCATGATGAGGCCCAAGACAGGGTTAAAAAAGGCACAAAACAGAGCTTCTTCATGTTCCCACAATCAATGGAGATAAACGAACTGGACGGTGACCTCAACAACAGCTTCTGGTCGGATGGATTACTGTCGGAAACATCTTTCGGAGAGAGTGGCAGGGCCTCTTTGTGGGACTTTTCAGGATTTGACGATATCTCCAGTCCTCTTCAGCATCCAGAAGACGATCTCACTTATACGCCGACTTTAGCGGAGCTTAACAATGACGACTCGCAGAGTTTTGATGCCATGCTGAGCTCACACAATGCTTGCATTACACCCTTGATCCGGAAGTCACAGTCGCATGACCTCATCAACAACAACAACAAAAAGGGAACGGGTAGCATGACGAAGGCTTTAAGCAGCATGGCTGGACCTGCTGCAGATGTCATGCAAGTCTCAAACGCCCTACTGATAAAACAGGAGAAGCTCGACCTTCCAAAGCCTCTCTCCATTCCCGCCGTCAAATCAAACTCAACCCCTGTGCTCTCGCTCTCGCATGGAGGGGGTAGAACTCACAGAGACAAGGCGGTGAAAAGTTCAGAGAGGCTTACCAGGAAACCTATCCATCATCATCACCATCACAGTCTGACCAAGAGGAAGTTAATCAGTCGATATGGGTTTGACCCAGGCATCTTGGATGGCCCCAAGAAGAGAAATGTGGATCAGAAGTGGCAAGAGATCCGTAGCTACATCGAGGAAGACGTCGACTGTAAAGCTCATGAGAAACTTGTGAGGATTCCGAGACCCAACCCAGAGCCTGAGCATAAGAAGATTACAATCAAGGTACAGTTAAGGAGGACTTTATTTGAAAGTTTCAAGAAAGTAAATTAGACAACAGTTCGTATTCAAGGATAAAAATAAGGGGGGGGGGGGGTGAGGGGGGCAGAAATCTTGAACTGTCTGTGTTTTTGTAGTCCATCTGTATTGTTCCTTGCTTTTTTGATTATCACATGCAGTAAATTTAGTGTTTACTTCTCGATCTCTGTCACTTCCTGTTTGAGTCATGGGTATTTTCCATTACTCACCTTCCTACAGTCGAATGTTTTCAATTTTGGCAAAAGTCTTGTACAGAAATTTTGTTTTCCTTTTTCCATTTTTTCTGTATCATGCCAACACTTGAGTCTCGGTTACAGGAATATTTCAGATTAGCAAACAAGGAAATTCATTTATAAATACAGTTTTTTCACAGTAACTTAGTATAGGCTACATTGCTTTACACAATGGGTCATTTGTGTAACGCAAATAATATTCTTTATCCCAGTGCAAATTTAATGTCTATTGAAATCGTTGCGGTACCCGCTGCTAAAATATGGGACTTGAACAACCTCTAGCTAATGGGCAACCTCGGTGGTCTAGTGGTTATACATTTACTCCAGAATGGCAAGGTTGTGGGTTCGAGTCCCATCTCAGTATCTGTGGGTGTTTTTTTTCAAACTTGGACTGGGGAAAGTGCTTAAACGCACATCAATATATGAGTGAAACAGAAATAAAACATAAAATAAAATAAAATAAATTAATGGAAAAAACATACTGATCCTCAACCAAAAAGTACATATGTATGTAATTCTGAAACTGATTTTGAAAAATGTCTCATTGCCTAAGATACTTGGTCTCTGAAAAATTGATCAGCCCTCCCCAGAGCTTTTAAAGTGACTGCTACCAAAAGGTTAAGCTACCAGAGAGATGCCATCTATGTGTACACCTACTCTGACAATAATTTGTACGTTACGGCAGTTACAGGTTGAATGGCTAATTCTGACTGGCACCTCCGATCCCGAACAAAGATGTTGTCAAAACAGAAACCTTGTTCGCCAATTGCAGCATTAGGGCTAGATGGCCTGATCAGTTGGTAGAACACCGGCATGTCTAATCTGGAGGTCACAGGATCAAATCCAGCTCTAGTCAAATTTTCTTTGTTTGACCCAAATTTTATTAAATTTTACCTCGAGTCAGTTTCCCGTGTGGTACATATCACTTAATTATGTTTAATTGTGCAAGGATCTCCCGCAAAATTAAATTTCATTACAAAGAAACAGTTTGACTTTATGCTATGGCCCCCTGACCCTGGAACCAATGATCACTTGCATCATGTGCATTGTGTATTCCTAATTGATGGGCAGCTGCAAAACAGCTGATGTGTATAGGGTCGCCTTTTTGGTTGCCAGGGGCAACGGGCAATAATTGCCTGACTGATGAGGTTCAAATAGTCTGGTGTGTGTACAATTGCATTGTGCGTGAATAAAAGATGGCTATGAAGAAGAAAAAACAACACAAAATAATCCATTTCTACTCACAATGTTTTTACTGGCTTGATGAAGATTAGCATCTAGCTGGCAAGATGCAGCTTTATTGAGTGGAGGAAGGGCAACATTTAATCAGTGCATCAGAAATTTTGTTATTTATTATCATTTTTGTATTTTGTTTTGCGGGGGAGGGGAGGGGTTGAGATCTAAGAACTGGGCCCAATTCATCAATGTTTACTGGGAAGCACATTTTGACAAGATGATTTGACAAGTGTGTGTGTGTGTTCACAATGGATTTGCATTGTTGCGTCACTGGTCTGCTTTAACCACCAGCAAGCTTATGGGCGTGCCTTTTCCTTTGATTACAGTTAGCAGTGTTTATATGGAATAAAACTGTGCTTAAACATTGCTACATAAGCATAAAACATCTGCTTACAGGCTTTATGAAATTGGCCCTGACGTTATTTATCCCTTTACGTCGAACATGATGTATTTTTCAGCAAAAACTTAACCGAATTGATCTATGTTTTTTTAACATCCGGAACAACTCCTTGGGGTGTCCTGTTTACAGGTTGCGATCAGTTGATCGCCCCTGGACAACCCATTATGAAGTGACACAGGCATGCACCGACCATGCTACGCTTTGTTTCCCCATACAAAGAGGGACAACATGCTTGTAATCTCCCTTTTTCCGGGGTCAATGTGTAATCCCCAATTCCAGACCTTTGTCCTTTTGCAACAAGGATTATGAGAGATTGATAGGCTGCCATCTTTGTTTTTTCATTGTATTCGGCATGTTGGAGGCAAGTTAAAGTTTTCCCAGCATAAGGCCATTTATCAGCCATGGTTTTTAACGAACAAATATCTGGCCTACTCATTGAAACACACTCCATAATTTCTTGGAAGAGAATGAAAAATCTTGGTTTATTTTATGAAAATGTTAGTTGTGTCTTACTTTATTTAGTCAGGGTATCATTGTGACAACAAAATTCTTAAAATTACTTCAGAAGTTCTGAAAAAAATCACACTGCTCAGAGGCTTGGTACAGATTTTTGTTAAAGCTAAACCACAGTGGTGAAGAGCATGATATTGACTGGTACATATTTTGGATTTTGCTAATAATTTTGTTGATGAGAAATTAAAAAAGGTAATTACATAGATTTCTTCCTGACTTAGGTTGAACCGGGTCTCCATCACGCGTATACTGATGCCGGGGATGAGGACTACGACTCTCACGATGAGGGTCTTGGGAGCGAGCATGAGGACCAGGATGATGAGGGGGATGAGGATACAGATGAGGAAGGAGAAGAGGAGGATGGACTGAGCGATGAGGAGGACATGCACAACGTGGAGGAGGAGGACGATGCGTGTAGTGACATCTCAGATGACCACGGTGAGAATTCATCTCTTTGAGATCAATTAATAATAAATAATAATGGTGGCTTCTTATATTGCAAACAAATCTTTCACTCAGTGATGCTCATTGCGCTCCAACATTATTGCCGCTGGTCACTGGGCCATTTAGTTCATTCCTTAAAACCATCTCAGCTCTCTATGGATAAAGCCTGTAGCTGCCAAATATTTAGCGCACCAAGATAAATCAATCACAAGAACCATCCCTGCCCTCATCACATGTACTCATTTACCCCTGGGTAAAGAGAAGCAATTACTGTGAAGTGTCTTGCTCAAGGACACAAGTGTCATGATGGGAGATTCAAACCCACACCCTGATGACACAACCACCAGAACCATGAGTCCACCCGAAACCACTCGGGCACAACAAGGCCACAATCGACATCTCTGTATCGGCCAATTATGAAAACAACTGAACAACCAGTCCATTGGCATTCAACCATAGTATTAAAATCACATTACAAAATGTAAACACACTTCCCGGATTGCTGATTGTACTGTGCTACTTTGTGCTATATTGTGTACTGATTGTGTGAGCCTTTGCTAGGTAAAATTGCTGATTGCTATATAGCAAAGGCTCACACAATTAGTACATTCTGATCTTCTTAGCCCGGTAGCAATATATTGCTGCTGAGGATCATAATATTAAAGATCAGTCCTGCTGGGTACATGTTCATACATTATAGTTTGCAGATCAGTGATTCATTAAATTTTTCAAAAACAATAAATTGATAACTTACTCAATGATTTACAAGACAAAATAATTGTTAGAAGGAATCTTGCAAAGTTAATAATAAGAGATTTAATTCAGTCTAAAACTTGTTTTTTTCAGGTGACGAGGCCGCAGTTGTAAACATTCAAGACCAAATTCCGATGAAAGTGAAATCACGGCGCAGTGAGTATGACGATCTCACCCCCAACCCCAAGCGACTCCTCAACATCGGCAACGAGCTCCACAAACTCAACAAGACCATCAGCAGTATGACGCCGGTCAGCGCACTGCCAGTCAATGCTCGCAACAGATCCAGGAAAGAAAAGAATAAATTGGCATCAAGGTAAGACAGTTGATGAGATTTCTGAAGTAGAGGGGTGGGGGTGGCTTCTTAATGCACACATTATTGCAACAGGTGCATGTTGCTCTCTCAAATTTAAGAACAAGTTTCTATTTTTTCTTAGAGCCTAGCTGCTTCAGCAGAAATTTTGTTATACACCTTTCTGCTAAGCAAATAAAAAAAGCAAGGCGGAAACCAGTCACAGACGGTACATATAACTTGGTAACGTGGCTGGTTACTGCCTTTTGTGCTTAAAAGCAGCTCTAAAATTGGGCCAGGATAGAAAGCAGAAGAGATGCAAAAGACTGTACTCAAGGAAAGTAATATTCTTTGGGAGAATGCTAGCAGTCATTTTTCTTGAGGTTGAAGGATGTCAAAGCAAAACATGGTTTTCCCTTCACACAAGCTATAGTGTATTTGGGTCGAAAATGCACAAATTGTGGGCCAGTGCACGAAACCGTGGCCCGATACGCAATTAAGAAAAAACATTTTTTTAACAACAAGAGGTCAGTTTTTTTTCCTTTGTTCCTACTTTTTTCCAATGGTCAAATATCATATCTGAACCAAATATAAACATATAGCTTCGGAGGACCTTGCTTCAATTCGGTGTCTGTCGGCCAAACTTTCAAAATTGGTGTTCAGAATTATGCCCGAAAGTTTTGACAAATCCTGGGGAGAACCCTTGCTGTTATTTTCAATTAAACGTGATTTACGAATGAAATTGATTATCATGCTTTTTGGAATATATCTTTGATTTTCCACAGAGCATGTCGACTAAAGAAGAAAGCTCAACACGAGGCAAACAAAGTCAAGCTGTTCGGCCTGGAAAAAGAACATGGTGAGTACATAACTACTCAGAATTCTTCTGTTATTATTGCTGTAACCTGGCTGGGGCGCTCAAAACCCTTACCGCCCCTCGTCCACCCCCCCCCCCATGAGGTCAAATAAAAATGAGCAAATTGATGATTTGATATATCAAAAGGCCCCCCCAAATTATGTATTTACCCCTGCTTGCCCCCCCCCCCCAATTGAAAATGTCTATTTACGCCACTGTCTGTGATGTTTTGCATGAGACCTAACTTGTAAAGGTATAGTGGAAATTGCAAAGCCCTCCGGTAGGATTTGTACCCAAGACCTAATCTGCAGATGTCTTCACAGCAAGACTATTACCCAGCCGGCCTGATGAAGCTCGCTAGAGGTCACCACCTTCCACAAATCAGTTAAAAATTCAAAGAAACTTGAAATCGACATTATATATTCATGTGCCCGGAGGGAATTTCTAAAAAAAAAAACAGGTGGTTTTGTCAGCCATGAATAATGAAGTGTCACTTTTCCTCTCCATCAATTTCTTAATTGGTTTCTGACAGATCGCCTGATGCAGGTGATCATGGCCATTAAGAAGGAGCTACTCATCTATCTGGAGGAGCATCCCAAGGATCCACCTTGCCTCTCCAAGCGGTTAAGTTCGCTCATCCAGAATATTCTTGGTAAGCCAACTTTGTTTGGAATGGATTGCAAGGCTCTTTTATGAGTGTTTTGGTGTGATTTTTTTGTAGGGATGTATATATATATTCTCATCATTCAGTGAAGGTTTCTTGCCTGATGAACTGTTCAGATTCATCGCCCTATTGGCCCATTGACCCATTGAAGATGGCATCCTTACCTATTGTTTTACCACGGTAACAGATTGTGAATTTTTAATTGGTCAAGAACCTGGGCCTAATTTCATAGAGCTACTTTAAGCACAAAAAGTAACTATAAGCACAACAAAATTATGCTTACCAGAATAAGGTTACCAGCCAAACTACCATGTCACAAGTAAAATTTGTGACTGGTATCCTGCTCATTTCTGCTAGGCAGAAATTTGTTAAGCAATTGCTTAAGCGGCTCTATGAAGTTGGGCCCTGTAATGTCTTGTGCTTAACACTATTGTTGCTTTGATGCTTGCTGGGTTTATTGTGTCACAAAATGTACCTTGCTTGATACATGAGGTACTTATATCAATAGGCCACTGTTTCAAGTGTACAATCATTGCTTGGGGTGGTCGATATGAATTATTCATTAGTTTGGTTGGGTCATGATTGGAATGCTGATGAGGTCATGTCATAGTCTTGGGTAGCTCTATCGATGTGTAGTGTGAGGATTTACTACATCCCTCCTCACCTTGGAATGGAACTTTCCTATGGATACAAATGTGGCTGAGATTTAAACTACTAGATCATGTTTAAACGTTCAATAGTAACCTTGTCCCAAAGTTTATATTTTGTTTCAATAATAATATTTTTGTAAAAAACTAAATCTCATTTTATAAAAACTGTAATGAGTATTTTTGTCGCTAAGATTTGTTCATAAATATATTAAAAAAACAAAGATTTAATTTCAGAAAAAATATGTTCTTCAGTTAACGTGTTTTCTTGTTTCGATACACCCTAGATTTGCACAGTCTATTACACAGAGGTCATATATAGCCTCTGTTGCCCTGGTCTTGGCCTTGAATTGCCCTGTGAAAAGTTTTCTATATAGACTTAAAAGATTTTCCAATGGAATTAAGTGCCCTTTGCAAAATGAAAACAGCCATGCCCTCTCAAAGATGAAAATCTATGCCAAGGCCCAATTGTATAGAGCTCCTAAAACTAATGGCCATAAATTATGCTTATACTAGGATAAGGTACCCAAAATATCATTCCACACAATAATTTTCTGTGACTGGTATCCTGCTCATTTTTGCTTAGCAGGAATTTGTTAAGCAATATTTACTGCTTAAGCAGCTCATGAAACTGGACCCTTGTTTTTATTGAATCATGGCCTGCAGGATCAACCTCACCATTTAATCACAATAGTGGACTTGGCAGCTGATCTGACTATTACTGTCCAAGGACTGATTCAGAAGAAATAATACCAAATTAGAAAATTACAGAGCTGCCAACTCTCCCTGATTCTGCAGAAAGTTCCTTGAAAGTGAACCATTCTTTCCATGTTCTGATGAACAAACTTTGAAAGTCTCCCTGATTATGGAAACTTTTCCCCTATTATGCTGAATGCAATTCTAAATACCTCGCTGATTGTTGTACAAAATCTCCCCGATTGCTATAGATGCAAAATGTTGGCATCTCTAAAATTACCTAGGTATGCTAGAAAACAAAGTGTGGTATTGAAAATATGACATAACATTTGAAAAAATGGTCTGTCAGATGATAATGACGTGTTCTTGCAATACCAGACAAAAATGTGCATTTACCAAGAAAAAAAGTTAGTGTTAAACTGAGTATTTTCAAGGTAGGGTCAGATTGGTTTTTGTCAACGTGGTGCTGATTTATAGGCAACATTATACAGAAAGATTATATACAATAGGCCTAAAAGTCACATGTAAAGGTTTCAGCTTAATACAGTGTCAACTTGCTAAGAAAACAGCAAAAAACTGTCGCAATATTTTCACAAGAACGTCAAATCCAGCCATGATTAGCATGGTGACAGCTGGTACCAACCGCATCTCTGGCCGCAGCATTCACGAATGGACACCAACTCTCAGAAACATCGTTTCTCAGGTGCAAATATTTGTGGTTTAAAGATATCGTTTCTCAGATGCAAATGTTTTTGGATTAAAAATTATCCAAACCGTATTACTTCGAAGGGGATCCTGTCCCAAAATAGTTTATAAATACTCTCAACAGCTGCAGTGCTTCTCGCCAAGTAAGTATTTATGGCCATTAGTTTTAGGAGTAATTACCGATCTTTGACCCTACCTTTAATGAGTGCAACTCAACCTGAAACATTCTGTACCCTGCGACAAAATGCACAATCTCAAAAAAACAAATGGCATCGAGAAGAGGTTTTACAAACCTTTAAGAATGTGCCGATAACTTGTCCGATCTTGTGTGATTTTTCTCAAGAACACACATTTATGTTGTTTGACAATTTATGTTGACATCAGACAAGAGATTTAGCTGGAAAGATTGCCTAAAAAAAAATTAAATTTGTTGACACAGTATATGTACGTCATCTGTTTCATATAAACCCTGGGCTTGTGGAAGTTTGTCAACCTTGCTGTGAAGAGAAAATAATTTCAACTTCAATCTAGTCAAAATCCCTCCTTTTTTTTCCTTCCCCAAATCCATTTGTTATCTCTGTGGATTGAGTTTGACTTTTAGATCAACGTTTCTCCATTCTCATCAATAACCTATGAAATTAGATTTGAGGGGATGGCTGTTGAAAACACAATTTTGTCTAGAATTGTTGACTCTTTTGGTTTGTTTTTTTGGCCCAGTGCCACAAACACTGGGAATGATTCCAAAAAAAGTAGGCAAAAAGATAAAGAAAAAAAAGAAGGACTTTTTGAAAATGCAATTGCTAGATGAAAAGTAAGATTTTGTTGAAAAGGTTAATATCGCCAGCCTGTAATGAGGACATTTTAATTTTAAACATTGTTTATTTCTCTGTATTTTCAAATTATGCTAGTATTAGAAATCTCAGGAGATGCACTGGTTTGGCAATAAGCCAAAGTAAGCTGGACTTGACTTTGGCAAATAATTTTGTCTTGCTCTTAATGCCACAGGCTGTGTCGTTTAATGATTATTAATATATGATTATTTATTCATCCCCCAGTTGGTGTATCAAATTGATGGACTATTTGATTTTAGAGAGTTTTGAAGAACAAAATGTTTTTTATAATTGGGAGAATTGGCATGTGGCTAATCTTTGTAGGTATTAGAAGAAGTCGGCGGGGGGGGGGGGGGGCTGAAACAAATCTTTGTGGTTATGAAGAGGATAAGAAAATTTTACTTTTATATGCGGCCCTTCATGGATTGCTGCGATTTGAAATGGATTACTGCCATTGCAACTGAACGTGCCATGTTTTGTGAAAGGCAACCCTGCAAGAGTAATGGATTTCCCTGGCTAGGGTGAACCATGTACTAGGCTGAACATCTGACGTCACACTTCAAGGCTCGTGAATAACGCCAGATACCAGCTTTTCCGGATGTTGCCAGATGTACCTTTGACCTTGCATTCGTTGCACGATAGAATTTCTATGCTAGCTGTGTCAGCGAAGAATATTGCTTAGTAACGTGCAGTAAGCACCCACACAAGCAAGAACTCCTTGCTAACCTGTGAAAAAATATGCTTACATTAAGAGTTGATTCTTTGCTTGCCATAAGACGATGCTTTGCTTACAGTAATTGGCAAGATTTTGCCCAGGGCCCAACTTCATAGAGCTGCTCTAAAGCATAAAATTTGCCAGAACAAGGTTTTTACCAGCCAAAATAATTGTCACATGCATCTGTGGTAGCATTCTCATTTTTACAGAGCAGAAAACTGTTAAGCAATATTTTCTCCTTAAGCAGCTCTATGAAATTAGACCCAGGAGCTTTGTGTCCCAAATCTTGAGCAAATCCTCCACTCCATGGTTACTGAACACTTAAATTTTTTGACTCTATAAGGTTGGTATGTCTGTATAGGCAGTGGTGAATATGGGTGTGTTACAGTACACATCTACAGAATGTGGGTTCGAATCCTGGTCTGGTCAGTTGCAACACTTGTGTCCTTGAGCAAGGCACTTTATCATAATTGCTTCTCTTCAGGAGTATAAATGGGTACCGGTGAGATGGGGAGTAACCTGCAATGGACTGGCATTTTGTCCAGGGGGAATAGAAATACTCTCAGTCATTTAGTGCCATTGAAACCAGATATAAACACTGGCCCAATGAGCTATATTGGCTCTGGACAGAGTTCACTTAACTTTTTTACGGTACAGATCTAATGAGCCTGTCAGATAAACACTTTTTTGTTTGACAGTAGACCAACTGATTTCAGAGCTCCTCCTAAATTTGTTCATCTCTTCTTCTTCGTGCAGGTCAAATGGTTGCAAATCACACCCAGGAGTTTGTGAACAGCGTCTTGGAGAAGACGGCTAATGGTAAACTGCAAGGTGGCTTGAGCTTTCTGAAACACCATAACTAATAAGACAATCTGCATCAAGCTGTACGTCACGTTTGAAAGAAATGATCCACGTAGCTCCAAGGTGTTGTCTCTCTGTGTCAAACCCAAGGGATGCACCCCTCCAGCAAAATGTACACATGGAATTGCTCATATAATGGTGATCAGAAACATGGCTGTCCAGACCAACCCCGGATCCACCCCTGCACCTACTGACACACATGTACATAGACCCTTTTCAAAACCACGGCTTGGGCATGTGCTTGTGCTCTGGCTTATGGCTCTGTCTGCCTGTTGGAATTCCTGTGGCTAAAAGCACACGTTTTCCCAAAGAGTGACAGAGCTTGAGCCGGAGCCCAAGCCTGCAAGACGTGGTTTCGCAAAGGGCCTAAAGTGCCTCAATATTAATCTATCCCCAGCATTATAATCAGATTTACATTAAGACTCCACAGTTGTTTTTATAGATCAAGATTCATAATTATGCTATCAGTTGCCAATAATAGACCTTGAGCATTGACGCCCGTCATCCAGCTGCCATCTTAGAGGTAAACGGCGATGATGAAACGATGGAAACGCACAGATTTGTCAGCGCAGCTCACAGGACTGGCCAGTGAAAAACCTCCTTTTGACCTTAAGGCGAGGGTGCCCTACTCAAATGACGTCATGTGCATAGGTCTATTGGCAAGCCGGCTATTTTAGTTATTGTCATGTGAGATTGTTATCTGATAGTTTGGTTAATTTTTGGGTGATAGTTTTTGTTATGTTGTTTAAGGTAGTAGAAGTTATATATTGTTAAAATTCACGGAACACAACATTTGGGAAATGATTCATTTGTAATAAATTTTATGGCGGTGTTAAAAAGTAGCAATCTAGATACATTACACTAACAGAATCATTAACTTGCATTTGTAAAAAATGTCGTCCTTAAAAATGTATCATCTTTTCACCAATGGGGGACTTTTGGGACGCTTGGTGGCAGCAGACCTGGTAAATCCATTGAACTCGGCAATGTAAGCATGCTTAGAACTACGTGAACAATAGATATTTACCTGGTATGTCTGCTGCCATCTAGCGTTCAAAAGACTCCCATTGCAGGCAACTGGTTCCCACTCGACATCACACCATGGTCACACAGTGTAAAGTCAGCCATCTTGGCGGGCAATGGTATATACAATTTTTGTTATTACGGCACACTTGAGTTTAATCAAATTCCTTGCATGATTGGTCGGTGAACCACTTTGCTGCGTAGAAAAATCAGAACGCTTAACGCAGCTCAAAGCCAAAATCTAAGATGGCCGTAAAGATTGTATTTATAAGGAACGATCGATCTGTAGAAACATAATCGCTCTATCTAGGTTTTAAAAATGTCAGCATTTAGATCACCAAAATTATTAGAGATACTACTTTAAAAACAAAATCTCTTTAGCTACAAATGTAGGTCTTTTGATCAAATCATATTTATTAATCAGACATTTTGCTCAATAATTCTCAAGGGAATTGAGCGATACTAATACTAAAAAAATAAGAACTTTCCAATCCTTTACTCTGCCTTAGTATTATGCTAAAATATTTATGTAAATATGTAAAACAGAATAATCATTGTTGTAAATAGAATACAAAGAAGTTAATATATATTAGGGATAAGGATGTAGTCAAAGCGTAAAGTATGCAACTATGGGTTTTACGTTGAGATATTCAAGACACTATTTATGGGATGGGATAAATATTTGTCATTTTCAGATGATGGACAATGAAGACACCGTTCCATGTTTTTGGTACAGTCGTCTAGATCATACAGCTTGCACAAACTATGTTTGTATCGTTCAAAACACAAACATGTTGACTACATATATATAATGTTCATGAGATGGCAAATGCCGACACGTTACTAATTTTAGCACAAAGTGGTCTGGAAGAGCAGTGCTGAAAAATTAGATGCGCAAAAAAGATAACATTGAAAAAAATAAAAATAATAAGGCCATATTTTCACGAAGCATTCTAACGCTTACCGAATTTAAGCTAAGCGAAAAAATAAGCAGGGAACGAGTGAGCATGTTTCACACAACATTTTTGATGGTTACCAATATATAGAAGTAACTGTGCTTCAACTAAGCCATAAAAAAATTGAATTTTATATAATGAAGTGGTCAAAGTTGTGAGTGCTTTTTGTTTCGGTAAAAGCTGTTCATCTCTGTGTATTAATATTGTTCTTTTTTTGTTCTACTTTTTGGGGGTGAAACGTCACTGAAAATATGCATAATGTAACTTTAATATATTCAGGTAAAAGACTTTCTCTGTATTCAGTCGTACATTCCCAAATGATTGAAATTTCACAGTGGGAAAATACTCAGTACTTATGTTCGAGACGGGAAAACAAAAAAATATACAAAAATTCAGGAATACTCTGCATGAAATTTCCAACATTTTTCTTTCATTTTGACAAAATAGTCTTAAAAAGGAAAAAGTTTAAAGTGCCTCTAATACTTTTTTAAAAACAAATTTAATAAAAAATGGTATTAAAAAAAATATATAGAAAAAATAATAAATAAATCATGGTTAATGCATAAACTTGACAATTAAAACAAAAACTGATTTTAGTGATTATGTGTATATAATTGTACAGAGATAAATATGGTGGGCTTACTGATGACCAATCAGTTATTTATTCGTGAAGCGTTTGTAAACATGTTTTTCAGCGTGCGTGAATAAGAAACCGGCTCAATCTGTGGGTCTTGAATATATTTGCACTGTATTAACCAAGCTAAGAGCTAGCTGAAAGAAAAATCCGTGGAGATTGTTGAGGTTTTTTTTTTTTTTTTTTTTTTAAGGAGATTTATTTATGGCTGTAAAAGACTCTCTTTTTCGTGTTTGCAGAGATAAAATTTTATTTTTGGAGCGAAATTGGCAATAGGTTTAATAATTACAAAAATTTAAGAAGAAATGTACAGAAACAGTATTTATATACATATATATATATATATATAATCATGACATTCAGTGTGTGTAAATGTGGCTTTTAAAAATGATTCTCAGGTTTCTAGTTGATGCTCACTAAGATCTCTTTATCCAGACTCGGGCCAATTTATACTTTTAAAAACCCAAACAAATTTGCTAAGCAGAATTTTATATTTGTTTTGGCTAGCAAAAATAAGATAAAAGTGCCCTGGGCCACCTTGTAAAGTGTGGATTAGACTGATTTTTTATGGTCATTAATGTTGTTATTGTTAATTATTATTATTTTGTTTTTCACATCAGATTTTATTTATTGAGTTTTCTCTTTCCATTCGATATACTTGATCAATGGCAGCAGATAAAATTTTCCATTGTTTTACACAATTTGGGGGCATGCACACATTTCTGAGAATGATCGAATGACCTGGTAAAGTCTACCCTTCCCGTAAACGTTTCCTATTTTGGAGATGAGAATGAACTGGAAATCTCAGATTTTTCTTAGCCATATCGATAGTGTATTAACTTAAACTTCCTGCCTGTGTGTATAGTACACAAACATGCGTCTTTAAATGGCTGTGACGTAACCGTAAGATGTGTGAGGTGTGCAGGTCTGATCCAGTGTAAACCCAAGATCTTATCGCTCATATTAGATATTGTACTCTGGGGAAGACTTCAGCAAGAACTTTCACTTCATTTGGGGAGTGTTCATATTATATTTATAATCCTCCTGATTGACCATTTTTGAAACCATTAAAAAAAACTCTGTTCCACACACCTATGTCCAAAAATTATAGAGTGCCGTAGGCACAAGATGGGGAACTCGGGCTGAAATGTGAGCAATGGACGCTGGTTCAAAGAGCACTTCGTTTGATGCAAAGATCAGTGCAGACAATGACCATTGCTATCAACAGTATAACAAAAACATTTGATTGCTGAAATGGCGCCCATGCAGAGTTAGCGTTCCAGCAATAGATAGAGCTCCAGTTCCCCATCTTACACCTTCGGTGTTTTATAACCTTACCCCCAACCAAACCCTACCTTTGCACCTTTGCAAATGTCAGCAGCTCTGTCCTCTGTGTTGACATGTACCAACAATAGACCAGCACACCTTATGTACAAAGTTAGTTTCTAATAGCGTGTATATATTGTTGCACTTTTTGGGATTGCCATGGCGTAATAATGACACTTAAATACAGTTGTTTAACCCCTCTAAACTAGCTATATTAACTCAGTTTTATTGCACCATAATTTTAGCAGGAAAGAAGGCATTTTGAAATTGCAATATACACAGTAAACAGAAAAGCAGAAATTTGGTTGAGTTAAAAAAAACACTTAGTATTCAAACAGTTAAATCAATAATATGTACAATTTTAGTAGTGAGAAAGAATACAAATTGTTAGCCAGGGAAAATTTGGGTATGGTGTTAGCATAAAGTATTTTTTGAAAAAAGGAAAGAAAATCGAACTGGTGGCAGCTAGCCATTGTCATTACTGTCGTGGCACACGACAAGCATATTATGAGTTTTCCTTGAGAGGTCGGTGGTGTGGGAAATATTTTTGTTGTTGAGAATAACAAAAACAATGTGCACTTGTCAGTGTGGTCCTGCCACAAAGCGTCTTTAATCTTAAGACAATTTGGATAAGTGCACTTTGTGTGGAATGTTGTGGCCGAGCGTTCTGGCACACTGGACTACAGTTCTGGTGTCCGAGTCATCAGATCGCGGGTGCAAATCCCAGACTGGTCAAACACGGCACTTGTGTCCTTGAGCAAGACGCTTAATCGTCATTTGCTTCTCTTTACCTTGGAGTATAAATGGGAACCTGCGAGGGCTGTGGTGGTGCTGTGTTTGATCAACTCCTAAGCGCCTAAACAGGCTGCCTAGGTTGTATACTCTTAAGGGGGCTGAGAATGCTCCAGGAATGATTGAAAGTGTGCCTGACGACCAGGGATAATAATTTACGAGAATCTTGCGCACCTTATGTTGGATACATTGGCCTTAATACAAAACTCCATAATTATTACTATTGTTATCACTATAACTATGATGATTACACCAAGTTTTGGATCCCATTATAAAGTTCCTCCTCTTAGAAGATTCATCAAAATGAAAATCTTGCGTAATTGAAATAAAAGCTCCTTCTTTTTTGAGAGCATTCCTTAGTGTTTAGTCTTAGTAGACTAAAAAGAATACAATTCACAGAGAAATGTAGATGTGGAAGTTGTTGCTTGGTGGTGAACTTAAGAAAAAGTGTGTGACTCTAACCAAAAGGATTGTTTATTTTTTATTTATTATTGTTGTAAACAATTTATTCCTAGTTTAACTTCTCAGTATTTTACTTCGTTACATCTCTAAAAGCAACATCTGTTTATTTATTTTTTTATTGTTGACAAGATGTGTTCTAGATGTTGTGGAATTTTTTGTTTGATTGTTCATTTTATTGTTATTTGATGTTAATGATGCTAGCTGAGATTTTTTTATTTATTGTATTTTTTTGCTTCACAAATTGTTTTGGGGGTGTTTTCTTCTTCTTTTTCCCATTAATGCGGATGATTTTGTGCATGGCCATGCTATACTCTTCCTACCCTCTTCAGACCTATACTGGTATTATTGTTTGTGTTGTTAGTATTACTTGTCTCCTTGAACATTTCTGAAAATATGAAAACGGCGACACAAAAACGTTTAATACTGTGAAGCAGACTTTTCAACAAATAAAAAAGTGGGATACATTCTATTCCATATTTACAAACGATACATTCGTGCAGAAATTTGTTGAGAAAAATATTTGGACTGAAAAATAAAGAAGATTTCCTACTTCTGCCAATACAGAAACAAATCTTTTGAAAAATAGAAGTGGGGGGGGGGAGGGGGGTAATGCTTTGGATTATTTAAAGCGAAGTAAAGGGGGAATTAAAAACCTGTTATCTTCTGATCATCTCAAAAACTCTCTGAAAAACTTGTCTTTTACTATTTTGCAGGGGGGAAAAGTTTTAGGTTGTGTTGTTTTTTCCCCAATCTAGAGTTTGGTTATTTAGCTCAGGAAAGACGTCTTTTTGGACGGAATATAAATCTAGCATGATTTAAAAGAATTTAAGATTGTTTTTGATTTCTCTTTATATAAGGCTGGAGTATAAATGTTTGACCAAGGTTCCTGGCTGTGTGTCTTGATGACCACAGTCAACACAAATATTCTGTGAAGGCTTATTTTAGTTAAAAGGTTTGAATTACAAATTTAATTGTTACAATTAATTGTTATAATTATAGGTATAGTGTCAGTACGGTGTAAAAAATAAATATATTCACACATGACATATTTTTGTACAGTATGCAACAGAGTAAATAAAATGCACTTCAAATGCAAATATTTTTTATCAAAAACAAAAAACTAAAAATGGCTTGTGCGACATATATTCCTTCATACTTCTTCAAGACATTTTAAAGAAACGGTTTTGTTATTTTGCAAACCTGCTGGAGTACAGACCACAACAAGTGTGATGTAGTGGTGATTTTTTTGCACTGAACTGACTTGATACTTGAAAGTGTATAAAATTAATATCCAATGCTTGACAACCCAACTTGCTGTGCATGAAGTCATAGTATGTACAACTGTAAATAAATAAATATTATTTCTGTGAACAAATGGTGAGAGGAGGTGGATCTTTGATGGTTACTTTGTTCAATGACGTAGATTCATCCTGCAGAGGATTTTTTTCTTGTCTTCTTCCCTGCATCTATGACAACAAGAACTAAATATATCCCTAATAACACTGTGCTCACAAATAAAGGCGGGAGGAAATACGATAGTCTGATGTCAACAAGTATATATACATAGATATATATATGATTTTTACCAATTAATTATTCAGACGATAAAAACATTGTTTCCTACCCCTAACCCCAACCCCAACCCAACGTAAAAAAACCCATGTGTTCCGTATTGCGTTGTGTGTAATGCGTAGTGCACAATGCGCTAAATTGAAAAATACTTGCCAAGCAACTCGCATAATTTGTACAGATAACGCAGTACGCAATACAGGTAAATAGAATTAACCCTCACCCATCCCAATGTGACCCAAGCGACAAGACGTTATAAAGACAAATCTTCCTTTTGGATTTAATTATTATTTGATATAAACACTTTGTGTATATAAATAGGAACGCTAACAAGTTTTTATGTATAAATTATGGTGTCTGCCAATTCAGAACAACAATTTTGTATAAGCAGCATTTCTAATCAAATGTCATGTCTGTGGACACAACAACAAACATGTATCCATAGGAACGCTAATTAGTTTTATTGCATAAAATATAGTGATGGCTGATTCTGAAGAAAAGTTTATGAGCTGTATTTCTAATGAAATGTTATGTCCGTGGACTAAGTGACAAACAACAATAATAATAATAGTGGCTTCTTATATAGCGCTCATACGCGTCACTTAGTGATGCTCCAACATTATTATATATTTTAACCTGCAAGGTATTGGGGAGCTAGGTTTTTGAAGTATGATACCTTTTTCCTTTAAATAGCACCATGTTATGGTTTACAAGGTGCTGTGGTGCAATATGCTGCTAATCAAACGAACAACAATGGGGGACACCCCTTCTCTTTACGATAAGCCGGACCTACGGCTTTACATCCCATCCGAAGGACGAAGCAATAATGGTTAAGTGTCTTGCTTAAGGACACAAGTGTTACGACCGGAACTCGAACCCTCACTCTGCCGATCAGAAACACCAGAGCTTGAGTTTGGTGCTTATCAGCTTGGCCACAACCCGCCATGTACATTAAAACTATTTAAAAGAAGAAGAAAGAAGGAAGAAGAAGAAAAAAAAAACACTAAAAGGAGCTGGATACTTTCTTCCAATCAAATATTTCACTCTCATCATAATTGGCAAAAATTTTCTTGAGAACCCCTCCCCCACCCCCATTCCCCCTGATCTAATGAATAAACATTTCTTTGGTGAATTCATACTGGTATGAACATCATAATCAGCCAGCGTTCAGATTGTAACTAATCAAGTTCCCCCCCCCCCAATATGATTAACCAATCCTGTCTTTTGCATGGTGGTCAGTCAACGTCATACTCGCTCAACTCTAAATAACCTGAAATGAGGCACGTTTTCTGTTTCTCTTAAATTATATTGATTTATTTGTGATCAATAACTTTTTTTTATACAGATGTTTAAAAATAGCTTGCAAATCCTTACAGGCGATTACTTAAATTGCGGTTCTTAGAACTACGAAATCCTTCCGACTTGTGTTACATTTTTGAAGCAAACACATGACATGAACAACAACCTTTTTGGAAAGCTGTAAGAAATGCATTGTCATATTTTTAAATAATTATGATAATAATAACAGTTTTGACAGTAAAAGACTTGTGGGCCTTTGAAATTATTTTGTTTTCCTAGAACCATCAATAATATTAAAGCTGCAGTAAACAGGGAATAATCCACCATAAAATTTAAATAATTGTTACAAATCAACAATTTTACAACCACGATCTGACAAAAAATTATAATATAAAAAAAACCCTCTTTAAGTTATAAAAAAAGGGAACAAAAAGGGAAGAAAATTACAACAGATCTGAAATCCACTAAGGACAAATCCAGACCTGGAATTTCATCCTTGAGACGGCAAGGCCAGTCGTTTTGCAAAGGACACTTTGAAAGAATATCTATGGGAAACTTTTGAAGGGGGCACCTAGGCCAAGACCAGGGCAATGGAGGCCATGGCCTCTGCGGCCTCCATGTAATTCAAGGCCTGAACCTCTTTTTTGCATTTGTAGGTAGGGCAATTTAAATATTTTTTTTCTTGGGTTTGCCCCAGTGAAGTTTTTTCTTCTTCTGTTTTTCCACATTGGTGAGTACTATAGCACAGCCCAGAGACTTATAACACTCCAAGTGCAAAATGGCAAGTCTCAGGTATCTTCTTGACATTCTTGGGTGTGTACAAAATCTATCAATTAGCCACTAGCACACCTTTTATTGTTAAATTGATTTTGGGGTGAACAAAGAAAAATAGAATAGAACGGGATTTGAACCAGCGACTGCTGGATTTACGCGATAATGGTCACCTACTAACTGAGCTTTACCTCTACCATATACCTGTTATTGTTAAATGGACTTTGAGGTGAACAGAGAAAAAATTGTCCAGAACAGGATTCGAACCGGCAACTGCTGGATTTACGTGCAGGCGATCCTCTACCAAACATTTAATGAGCTCTCTTGCCATATGTTGGCGGTCTCTCTATTTTGTCAATACTTTTATTCGGGGGGGGGGGGGGCACCAGTCAGAAGTCGTACAGCCCTATGTCACCGTAAACTTTGAACAACACCATACATGCCATAGGGCAAAGCCAGAAGAAAAACAAATTCAAAGAAAAAAACCCTGAAAAAACCTAGGAACAAACAAGGTCCCACTTGCATTGTTCATTGATATTATGCATTAAAACATATTTTCCCTTTTTCTCAATGGTGAGGGCACTTGGGAAATATCAATATATTCATTTTGAACAACAAGTAAACATTGAATACTCAAAACAGTTTGGAATGATAAGTAATTGCATTTTTTTATATAGTAGAGAAGACAATTACATGTAATTGACATGGTTTAGAATTCAAGCTTATTCCCTCCCCCCCCCCCAAAAAAAGAGAGCATTTTTATTTTATTTGATTGCATAATATACTAAATAGCCACAAAACAAGAAGGTTTTTCTTCAACAAAGCCTTAGGCCCGATTTCATAAAGCTGTTTAAAGCACATTAATTTGCTGTGCTCAGAAACGTTCTGCTCTGCAGCAATGGGTTACCAGCCAAACTACAAAATTCACTATTTCTTTCTCCCTTTGGTGACTGCTTTACTTCTTTTCAAGAAAAATTGAGGGCCCAAGGAGTTTTTGAGCCAATCCTGAAATCAGGAAAATTCCTGAGAAATCACATGCCTGTTGTATCACGCCGTGTCTGAAGCAAGTGGCTTTGGCTACGGCTATGGCAGCCGGAAGAAGCCACAGCATTGATGAATTGGCCTTTGCGGCGATCTGGCCACAGCCACTGATAGAGCCATCAATATTGACACTGTCTTACATTTGAAATAATTGACGGGCACCAAAATATAAATGGTCATCTTTCTAAGCTTTGATTTCTTCTTCTTTTATCCTCTTTCTATGGTTGGCCCTGAAGGTACATTGCACATCGCAAATATCTTTGCAAATATATTTTCTGACTTAAATACCTAAAGTGGAGGATGCTTCAATGATACACTATTGTATATAGATTTTTATGATTTCGGGGAAACTTTCATTAAATAAATAGGTGTGATCCTACCATTAGGGGAGCATCACAGCTCCAGTTTCCTGTATCCCATCCTGTATTTGCCCCTCCTCTGTCATGAAGTACGCCATAGTCGGGACCCGGTAAATGCGTCTGGGACCCATCCCCCTCAGCCATCGGACGTACAGCAAAATGAAGATGCAGACAACGACAAAGCATGTGATGAATATGTACTGGTTGGAAATCTGGGTGGCGTGGACCCACGGTGGAGGAACTTGTTTCTGGAACGCCCCCTGCTGGATTTCTCTGCGGTGACAAGAAAATTAAAAGCAGACAACCGTTTGAGAACACAAGAGATTGAACGTCAAGTTCTTACAGAACCATTTCAACTCATAAAAGCGACTATTCCATGGTGTTACTGCGAACCTTAGCCTATGTCCGAATAAGCCATTTGCAAGTTAGATTTTAATATTGTCTGGTACAATGACTTGCTTAATCACGAGTTACCGCTTAAATGTTAAATTCCTCAGACTACTGAGACAGTTGCTACCTCACATGATTTGGGGCAAGCTTTTGTGTAGTTACGTAAGAGACGGTGAACACCCATACACAGTTCTGAATGAATGTGTAGGGCACAATGGTTACCAGGGTTTGCTCATCTGGAGGTTGCTATACAAAAGCTTGCCACAAACCATTTGACATATAGCAACTATCTCTATAGTCTGAGGAATTCAAATTTAAGCAGTAACTTGTGACTAAGCAAGTCAGTGTACCAGACATTGTTCCAATCTAACTGGTAAATGGCTCAATGGCAGCTGTGGCTTGGTTGCCATGTGCTCTTAGCAACAACCATAGCTGCAGTGGCGTGTCGTGGCCGAGCGGATAAGAGCACCGGACTCAAGCTCTTGTGTTTCTGTTCAACAGAGTGTGGGTTCGAGTCCTGGTCGTGACACTTGTGTCCTTAAGCAAGACACTTAACACTTAACCATTATTGCTGTGTCCTTCGGATGGGGCGTAAAGCCGTTGGTCCCGTGTGTTGTGTAATGCACGAAAAAGAACCCGTGCACTTATTGAAAAGAGAAGGGGTTCGACCCGGTGTTCCTGGTTTGATTGGCTGCATGTTGCACCACAGCAACTTGTAAATCATTACATGGTGCTATGTAAAGGAATAGGTCTAATACTTCAAAACGTAGCTCCACAATACCTTGCAGGAAAAATAATGAATGTTGAAGCGCCTTGAGTGTCACTGAGTAACTGATATGAGCGCTATATAAGAAGCCACTATTACTATTATTATTAGTCACCAATTCGGACACAGCTATGGTTTCAAGATTGCTTTTCACCCCGTGTGAAGTTTTGAAAGTATTTTAACTTTGATGGAAAGTCAAATAAAATGGGAGAACAACCTCTGAATTCTGTATCACACAGAATTAGTAAGGATAAAAAATGGTTGTTCAATTGCAGTCTGAAAGCTTACTGATTATGAAGTTCATACTAGAACCATTTTTTTCTGTGAGATATTTCCCTCTGAAATGAAGACGCATTCGAGAAAAATTTCATCTGATAACCTAAAAAGACAAAGCAGCTGATTTCAGTTGTTACAACAAAAATTAAGGACAATGTGTTCACATGCTGAAAAATTGTGAGTGTTTTTTTTCTCACTTTTGTCTCCTGACTCACACAACGGATTAAGCCCAAATTTTCATGGTTTGTTATTTCATGTACATGGTCGATCACACAAACATGTAAACTGTCTGCAACTATTTTGTCAGCTCTACCAATCCTGTAAAATACCTTTAAATCGTGTTTGATTTTGGTCCAGTAAAACAATTGAGCAACAAACCCTGCAGTCTTGTGGATCCTCCCCAACAAAATAAAACAAACAAACAAAACAATCACTGACAATTTATACACAGTTAGTTACACACAGTAGTGCCACAATACAAAAACTGAGTGGTTGGTAAACTTCCCAGTGGAAAATGTTACCAAGAGTAGGAGGGTGAGTGAGAAAGTTTGAACCACTTGGTGTTTTTACCTGAGTGGTAGGAAGCGAGTCCGGTGAAGTATGGCTCCCAGAGTCCACTGCACCTCTTTATCCTGTATTAGGCTTGCGGTGCGCAGGTAGCGGTAATCTTCAGGAAATCTGAAACCCCTATGGAGAACCGTTGTAATCCATGCTGACTTAAAGCACTGGTATCTACACAACAAAACAAAAAAATAAATTAAAAAACGTCTAAATTTATAACATTGGTAGTTATTTTGAAATAATGAAACCTTCATTTAAAATTCAAATTCTTTGTAACTTTTTCTTGTGAGTTGACCAACCACTTTAAACCATTCCGACTAACTGACTATTACCAATGATTTAACTAACTGTTACCAATCATTGAACTAACTATTATAATTATTTAAATAACTATTACCAATCATTTAACTGACTATTTTCAATCATTTAACTAACTATTACCAATCATTTAACTGACTATTTCCAATCAGTAACAGATTTTTTCAATCAAGTTTACTTCTTCCTCCACTTAAGAAAAATAGTTATCTACCATTTAAACCATTTCGTTTTTTTACCGTCAACTTGGTACAAACTCGGGCGATGTGCAATAAAAACCCGAGAATGTTTAATCCCCATGGTACATCCTGACAATTAGTGGCTGTGACTTTTTGACCATTAAATTCTTCATCAAAGACTTCTAAAACCCATGTCCTTAAATAAATAATTGTGACACACAGACAAGCAGATGTACCTTCGTTAAAACTAATCCATAAGAGACACATCAACGCTAAACTAACAATTGGGTCTAATTTCATGGAGCTGCTTAAGCACAAAACAATTGTGCTCACCACTAAATGGTTACTAGCCAAACTACTATGTCACATGTGTTAATAGTGACCGGTTTCCTGCAAATTTTTGCTAAGCTGAAAATTTGTAAATTCTAGAGGAATTCTTTAGAAAAGGGAATAATAGAATAACAATAGCAGAACCCTACAAACTTGATCCGTAGGTGTGAGAAAAAAAGAGGTCTACACAGTGTAGTGACTTGAAACACTATTTCTGAGGAATGTCCGCAGAGTGTATGCAACACAGAGCTGTGGGCTCATGGAAGGGCCATTGTTGGGTCTTTCACACAATCAAACAATTAACAAAAGGGATCCGGGTGTTTTGACAGAGCGAGGACGTCCTCTCTTCGCTTTCATGTACAAAACCAATGGGGAAGTTGCTAAAAAAAATTAAGTCCAAAACAATGGGAGAACTAAGAGAAGTCCTCTATTTATTGGATTCACAACCGTGTGTGTGTGTGTGTTGCATTGTCAATTAACCTTCGAGAAAGACACTGCTAAGGTCGAAACGTCAGGCCATTAACTATATTTAACAGTGAAATCTATTGACAGTATAAAAATTAAGAAGCCTTGTTGTTGTTTTTTTCAAAGACTTATAAAATGCACATTAGAGCATTTCAAGAACAAGTTGAAGGACGAACAACTAATTATCTGCATCAATTATTTATAAAGGCTTGTTTTTTTCTTCCTGTGATTCTCTTGCTTATGACGTCTATTCAGAGCTTGAAACGTCTTAAGCCTCAACATAATGCAAAGAGGCAGTTCTTGGCGATAATGGAGTGACTGAAAAGTTTTGTCAAAGTGACTGACACAATCGGGGATAAAGAATAATAGTTGTATTTTACCCCCACAAAATAAAAAATAAATAAATTAAATACACTGATGTGTGTTAAAGGCAAAGTATATGTTTGGTTTTTGGAACCGTTCAATTGTTTTAATCCTGTACAAATGTAGAATTACAAAAAAGTAACCTGTGAAAATTTTATTTCAAAAGGTGGTAGCGTTTTTGAGATATCGCCGAAATTCAGGAGCGGTTATGTCCATGAAGGAAGAATAATCCATAATTGGAATACACAATCTGAGAAATGTTTCATGCAGAAGCGTGTCTCAGATTGAAATGTTTTTTAATCCCTCTCACTGAAACCACATTCCTTTGAAGGGAATTGTTTCTCAAAATGTTATACATTATCAACAGCTGCAGCGCTTCTGAACAAGGTTTTCATGGTCATTAACTTTTGGAGTAATCCTCCCTTTAAAGGGTTCCTTCAAATTGGCGAGAAACTTGGATAATTGCCAAATCTTTCTAAAGAAACCTCAGAAGAATTCAACCAGCTGACCATGAATTAAGCTTTTACATGAGAGACAGCATCTAAATGAAGACTCATTAGAGCACAGCCCAAGGATGAAATTTGAAAAAAGTTTAAGAGCATCTCAAAAAACTATACAATTTTTTTCCTTTGTGTTTTCCTGAAGTCTTACGTTGAAAAAGGAAGATATGGTTTTCGGCCCAATTAACCCGTTCGCCAAAATATTTTGACATGAACAACTTCTGGTGACCACATTGTTTGACCACTCAAGCGTGGAATACACATTCTTACACAACAGAAAGCTTTCGTTCAAAGGCCATTTTTACAAGCTTTATTATCACTTTGATGATATAGTTTTACAGCAAAACAATTCCCTTTCATATAATCCAAAAATCATGGAGATATGCCAATAAATGTCAAAGTTCTTAATCTTTGTTTCCTCAGTGGCATCTGAAAGTTCACAACAATTTTTTTTGTACACAACCATATGGCTCCGTAACCATTTCCACTCCAATTTGAAAAGATTCCATAATAGCAATCTTATTTTATTTTAACAACATTGGAAAGATTCGATATTTCTCTTTCTCAACCATTGTAAGCTTTGGGTATGGAGGGTGAACATGGACAAAATTACAGCTTTCTTAACAAATGGCCTTTGAGCTCAGGCTCGAGTGCTTTTTTGTATGTACGCTTGGGCGCTAAAAGTTGCCAACGGTTAAGAAGAGGGGTATGAGTGCAGCAGAGTAAAGTAACCTAAAGTAAGAAAAGGGATATATGGGAACACTGTGAGGTTTTACATGCATTACACAACAATGCAAAAAATAGTATAGTGGCCTGATATTTTGACCCTAGCAGAGACTTCCTTTTTAACTTTCAAGAAAAACTCAGCTGGAGTTGAAACGTAAGGCCAACTAAAATTTTGTTGCATTTATACCATAGGTCCTTTTGGTTGGTAAGCAGTTTGTAACAGCTAATTCTCTCTTCGCATTACACAACACACAGGACCTACGGCTTTACATCCAATCCGAATGACAAAACAATAATGGTTAAGGACACCAGCGCCAAGACTGGGACTCGAACCCACATTCTGTTGATCAGAAACACCAGTACTTGAGTCCGGTGTGCTTGACCACTTGACTACGACACACCACACCCAATGTATTACCCTTGATATGAAGATAACTTACTTTAACCTGTGGGCATCAGCTTTTGTGTACAGGCCCTTGTCGTAATGCTCTTGTATTAAAGACCACCGGGTTGCACAGTAATCCTTCAAAGAAACAAAAACAAGGCAATAGAAATCTCTGCAAGTTTAAAAACAAAGCCTTGTTTTAAATTGATTGGCATGGGAGATTAAAAGAAAAAATGATGACAAGCGCCAAAATTGACTCTCTTTTCTCATTTCCTGATGTCATTGTTGGACTTGTTGTTCTCACAGAATTAGGTGAGTCCCGTTTGTGAGATCCGTTGTGCCTTAAGACGATTATAGTGAGCAATAAATAGACTGCTTCTTCGGAGTGGTGGACAACAGACTGCCGCATGGCAGGGCTGCAGGGTACCAGTCAGGCCCAACTGGTTTATTATGTAACATCTAAACATAACCAATATTTGCTACATAATGTTAAAACCAAAATAATATTCTTCATCACATCTGCAATTATCAAGTAATTAACCACAAGGGAAACTGACTAGGTAAATTTTTACATGATTTGGGGTTAAACAAAGAAAAATTGACTAGAACCGGATTTGAACCAACGGCCTCCGGATTAGCGTGCCGGCGTTCTACCAACTGAGCTATCTAGCCGTAAGTTGGCAGTCTCCCTATTTTGTCAATATCTTTGTTCAGGGGTTCAAGTCAGAAGCCATACAACCATTAACTGCCCTGTAGCTAGGGATCACACCCAATGTTACGATACAACCTGGGAAGCGGCAGCCAGGACTCACCGTTGTTACTAATTCTGTGAGAACAGCGAGTACAACAATGACATCAGGAAATGAAATAAAGAGAGTCAATATTGGCGCTTGTTGTCGTCCTAAAGGGATGCCACTTTTTTCATTTCAGGATCAACCTGGCATCTAGGGCCAGGCATACTACTAATATCATTAGAGTCCAAACATTTGGGTTTTCAGAAACCATAGAGTGGATTATTTTGATGGATAATAATAATAATACGTAGTTCTTATATAGCACTTTATCACACTGGACAGGCGTCTCAGAGTGCTCAGTATTTATCCTGCAAGGTATGAAGAGCTACATTTTGAAGTATGATACCTTTTTCCTTTACATAGCACCATGTAAATGGTTTTCAAGGTGCTGTGTGGCGCAATATGCTGCCAATCAAACCAGGAACACCAGGGCAACCCCTTTTCTTTACGATAAGTGCACTGGGTTCTTTTACGTGCATTACAAGACACACGGGACCTACAGCTTTATGTCCCATCCAAAGGATGCAGCAATAATGGTTAAGTCTCTTGACCAGGACTTGAACCCACGCTCTGCTGATCAGAAACTTCAGAGCTCGAGTCCAGTGTTCTTATCCACTCGGTCACGACACAATTTGGTACCGTACTTCCCAAACCATCCACTCTTAGCACGAGGCCAGGCAAACCAATGTTATCAGAGTCCAAACATTTGTGTGTTGAGTTACCACAGAATGGAGTATTTTTGACTGAACTCTACTTGACCTTCACTAGGCGTTAGAGTTATTATACAAATATTGGAAGCATTCGAGTGCATTGTTGCAGAAAATAATCAGAGGTGAAATCTGAACTATTCTATTTCAACAGGCGAAGCCGAGTGAAAAGGAAAAGTTCAAATTTTACCAATTCACAGCATTCAATAATTGTTAGTACATAATTCACACATATATCCTTGTCATTTGAAATTTTGTGCACAATAACACAAAAAGTAGACACGGAAACTAGTGCACCCAACAGTCTGATAATTAAAAGACAACTTAGAAACAACATGGACGACTCTATGTAGACACCAACCTTTTCTGTCATGACACAACGTTTGGACTAACGGGTGGGGAACTATTCAAAGCATCCAATAATTATCCATATTGGACTCCAAATTAAAATTTTGGAGCATCGCAGGAGTAGACATGCCAAGATAAAGGATTACACGTGACGCGTGTTCCACCAATCAAATGACAAGGATATGTGTGTGCAACATACAATAAATTATATCTACCTTTGCAGCTTTTTCAAATTTGACGTAATTGTACATCCCTCCGATGCGCAGCACATCTTCCATGCAGTACCAATATTCCGAGAACCCGTAAAACTCACTGTTTTGAAACTCAATTGCTGGTTGGAAGACGCCATTAAATGAGCACGGCTGCTTGCTGCACGGAGTGCTGAGATTTAGAAGGGGCACCAGGGAAGCCTGGCATTTTTTAAAGTCACCGGTTCCCTTCAGGTGGATCGTTTGACCGTTGTGGGATAGCTGGTCTTTCATGTTGTCTGGTAGACATGGATCAGTAATCGGTGACGCTTCTTGGAAACCAGGAGAATTGGCAATGCTGACAAATAATAGTGTAATAATTCGTTAGGAATTCCAAATGACAAGTGCTTTCTGCTTGTCAAAAATGTACAGGGTACCAGTCAAGAACGGTACATGTTACATGGCATTTTGGCTGGTAACATTAATCTGGTAAGCATCATGTTGCTGTTCTTTGCAACTTTTTGTGCTTAATCAGCTCAATGAAATTGGGCCAAGGATCTGAGCCTGCAACCTTCAGATTATTTATGTGTTCATACTCTACTAACTGAGCTATCTAGCTTGGAGCAATCCCTAAGTTGTCAATATCTGGGAGGGGCGCCAGTCAGAAGCCATACTATCTTATACTGCCACATAGCCAGGGATCACAATACAACCTGGGAAGTGGCAGTAAGATGTCCACCTTACAGGCAGGGTCATCCTTTGGTTTTTGTCAACGTCACGCTTAATTACAGGCAAAGTTATAAAGATACAATAAAAGTCACATGTGAAAGTGTTAGCTGAATACAGTGTCTACTTGCTGAGGAAACAGCAAAAAACTGTCACAGTAATTTCACAAGAAGGTCAAATCCATCCGCAGTTAGCGAGGTGACAGCGGGTACCAACCGCATCTCTGGCTGCAGCATTCGCAAATGGACACCAACCCTCAGAAATCTGAGAACTGATTCATGCATAAAATCGTTCTCAGATTCAAATGTTCTTGGGTGAAAAATTATCCAAACCATATTACTTGGAAGTGATTCCTATCTCAAAATAGTTTATACTATCAACAGCTACAGCAGTGCTTCTCACCAAGTAAGTTTTTATGGTCAATAACTTTTTTTACCAGAGTATTTACCAATCATGACACTACCTTTAAGTTGTACTAACTTTAATTGAAACCTAAACTTGAGTTTGAAATCAGTGACATATTCCTCCACCTTTTGTTGATGGGGAGCGTGGCATTGAGCAGAGCTTTCTCATATCGACTTCTGGCGGCGTTGCCCCCAAAACCAAGGAATGTAGTGACGTAAACCCTGTACACATGCTCAATTTTATGGACATCACAGCCGAGGTTGAATTCCGCTAGCATGCCCTTCGCAACATCCTCCTGGAATAATAGAAAAAAGCAGGGATGAGGATTGATAAATGTGGAAATTCCTGAAAAAATGTCTTCCAGCAGCCGATTTTACAAAGCTTTACGCAACTCTAAAGTCCACTTGCACAAGATTTCTGGTGTCAGTGGTGCACAACTTATAGATGTTGCGCAAGTGGACATGTGCAGTTTGTGTAAAGTTTTGTGAAATCGCCAGCAGGCCTGGGTTCCCCCTTATTCTAGACCCAGAGCCTCTCAGATGTTACAATTCAGGACCTTTACAGACTCTGCGCATCGCCAGAAATACAAAACTACAGGTTTGGACACAATGAGGATTGTCTCTTTCTCTCTTTGTTGACTGCTTTACTTCCTTCAAGAACATATGAAGGCTCAAAGTTTTGATAAAATCCTGAAATCAGGAAAAATCCTGAGAAATCACATGCCTGAAAGAGACATAAGTACAGTTGAACCTTGTCTGTCAAGAGACGTCAGAGTAAGTCACAACTTGTTGTTGATCAAAATGAATTCCAACATATCATGTCACAGAAATCAGTTAGAGAACCACATTTCTGTTAGTGTAAAAAAATAGTTATTGGCCTGACGTTTCAACCCTAGCAGAGTCTTTCTCGTAGGCTAAATGACATGACAACACCAAAACCTAGCAGAGTCTTTCTCAAAGGCTAAATGACATGACAATTTAGCCTTTGAGAAAGACTCTGCTGGAGTCGAAACGTCAGGCAATGAAGTATTTTTTGAATTTATACCACAGGTCCTTTTGGTTGGTAAGCAGTTTGCAACAGCTAATTCTTATTTTCTCATTTCTGTTAGTGTTCTCAATGGAATGCGTGTGACAGTGGAGGCGCCCACATCTGCATTTTGATGAGCGTAACAGGAAAATAGCACTTCGCACTAATGCTAAAAATAGAAGTTACATACCCGTGTCAAATTTCACTAATATACGCACACCGCACTCCGGAGATGTCCAAGTTTTATGATAAATCACAAGTACCGACTAATGCAATTTGGCGCGTCGATGATGCAGTGATCACGTAAGTGGTGGATGTTTGTCTGACTGCCGGGTATTTTGAGCAAAAGTGACGCCATTAGTGCGGAGTGCTATTCAAAGGCAAGGCATGCAGGGCAAATGCCAACGTTCCTTTGTAGGCCAGGGTAGCGGGCACAAACATGATGCAGCAAAAAAGTTACAGGCTAGTTTTGATAAAGGGCATGACAATTTACAGCTCCGAAGTCCTCGAACTTGCAGTCCATTCCAGCTATGATGCTGACTCCTTTGTGTAGATTGAGCACATAAACAGTTTCGTTTTTCATTTTCAAAATTTTGAAAACGATGTGCTTCAGTTATCTTCACTTTTTTGGTCAGCCATTGAGTAAGACTATGCTAGTTTTTAAAACGTTTGACCAATAGGGGTTGGGACGTTTACCCGGTTAACCGTAAAATCCATTTGCAAACTTCCTTGGTTAAACAAAGCAAACAGTAAAAGAAAAAGAGACCATCCTCTTCTAGAAAATGTTAGCCCCAGACACTATCCAGGGAGAATGATTAACATCACTTTTGTTGGTGGAATGTTTCTTAATCCCCTACAAATGTAACACATTTTTAAAAATACAATTTGTTATACATTTTGCTTTGGTTCGCCACCCCACTGTGATTTGTGGGTTTGTGACTGTAAAGACTGGGTTACAGTTTTCTATCTTTAATCCTTGACATCTGCTCCTTTTACAGATGGGTTCACAGTGCTGATTGGAATTGAAATCACAAGTTTCGTTTAACAATGTAGGAAATTAAACTTAAATGCACAACTCTGCAGATCATTTCCACTGTTTGAATTATACCAGAGGTAATTTTGTTTTGTACTCAGTTTGCAACATCCACTTCCTTTTGCTGTAGGCCTATTTGTTTTTACTAAATATATAACACCCAATCTAAAGGATGGCTAAACTTTGACAACTTTTCAGAGTAGATGGCTATGTTCAATTTGTAGACCTTAATGACCTTGCAATCAATTTTGTTTATCTTGTGTAAATTCATACCTCCATACTAAGGCTGACACCTCGTACATATGGAGCTGAAATCATTACTGCACACAAGGAATCAGACAAGATGGTCACAAGATAAAGCCATGTCTGAATGGATGACTTGATACAATTCCTAATATATGGTAGAGGTTACCCCCCCCCAAATGTTCCCATACTTTAACACACTTTTCCTCTTGAACAGAAGTACCCCCCCCTAAAATCCTCAAAATAATGCCTGAGTTTCCCAGAACACAATAAAAGACACAATTAGGAGGGGGTACACCATGCCACATATTGAGCTCCAAATGGATGCCTTTGCCTGTGGCTATTGGCTGGGATTGTCACTAATGGCAAGAGTCAGCTGGAAAATCGCTGATGCAAAGACATGGCCCAATTTTAAAAGTTCATCCAAAGAAGTGCAGCCACCTTGCCTATCCCCCAAACCTCGGCTCAGGCTCCTGCTCCGAAGCAACATGCAAAATGCACACTGCTCCAAAATTGATGACTTAGGAGCCCAAGCCTAGGCTTGTTGAAAGTCCAAAGAAAATCAAACTGGGACTGGAAGTAGGAAGAGTCTAGTCCCTTTTAATTAGATCAGTTATATATAACAGGGATGCCAGTAGCTCTTTGCTTCAGAGCCGGAAAATATTTTGCATAGAGCATAATTTATGCACACGCAGATTAACACACATTACATCATATACAATTGTTGCACGCTGTGACGTGTTTTTTCTACACCTGAGGGGGCAAGTGGAACTCCGGTAATCGACCCATTGCACAACGTGCTTACACGCAGCTATCCTGTTCGCTATTCTGGGAGTCAAGCGAATTGATTCCCAAAATGGTGGAAATGGTAGAGGCGCATTGGGCGTAGATGCGTTCTGCGTTGTGCAAGAGGTCGATAGCTGGAAAGCTGGCATCCCTGGTTTAATCATTACAGGGTATCAGGCAAGATTGCCACAGCAAGTGGATTGATTTAGTAAAGTGTGCCAGAATCATGCTTTTTAGCAAAACTTGAGTCTTGAGATAGGAAATAACCTCTGGGCCTGGCTTGTTGAAGCTTACGGTGTGAGGGACCTCAAAGGCGATCTGCGCCGAACCACCGCCCATGTCTAGGATACCGACGGTGCGCTTACGAAGGAGGGTTATCGGTCCGCCTTCTCCTGTCACATCTACCTCAACCATCGGATCATCTGTCAATAAAAAGAAGGAAAGATTTGTTATGGAGATTTGAATTAACCACTTCACATCGAATGGCGTGTTTACATGGAAATGTTTTCGGAACAGACTTAAGATGGACGTTTTTTTTTACGCCAGAACAACTTAGGATTTTCTTCCATTTTTTGCTGACATGCGAACGGCTGTTCTTTTTAATCCACACGGACATTCCATAGTGTGGCGTACACAGGCAGGCACCTACAATGGTACGCTTTGTTTCACCCATGCAAAGAGGAACAACAGGTTCTAGAAAACTTACTGTGTAACCCCTGATTCCAGACCTTTGTCCGATTGTTTTACAAATGTGGCATACCAAGAATAGACAGGCTCATTATATTTGGCCCAATGGGAGGTAAGTCTGAGATTGCAGCATGTGGCAGATTTTCAGCCATGGCTCACGGCAGAAGTTCTGCGAATCACAGTGAGTGCCTAGTCAGTTTTCTTACTCAACAACATCAAATCACGGAACTAATTATGAGAACCTTTGTTGTCTTTCCTTTGTCAAGTCAGGGTTTCATTGTGGCAACAATATTCTCAAAGGAAAACTCAAGAAGCTCCAAAAAGTTCTGAAAAGTAATACCGTGGTTGGGAAGATTATTTTTATTCAAATACCGACAAGTGGTTAATCAAAGTCTTAAATAAGAAATGTTAGTGCAGAAACCTGAAAAAATCCTGACATTGTAGAGATGAAACTGATTTTAGGCAAATTGATGTTGTTCTTATAAATTAAAAGATAACTTTGTGCTTACTCTCATCACCGTGGTCGAACCGGCCTAGGACATAATTGATTCCAATCCAGGCGTACACGCCTTCTTGTTTCCCACTAATCACTTCAACTTGAGGGTCTGAAAAGAGAAATTTGTAGTCCTTCGGAATGTCTGTCTTTAGATCTTGGAGGATGGCTTCTTGCTGGCTGTAAAAAAAAAAAAAATTAAAAATGAAAATAATTAGAAGAGTGTATGTCGGAGCAAAGAACTGTTTCTTTTGAGTTTTGGGGTTATGCATAATAATAATAATCAGTTCTTATACAGCGCTTATTGATGTTTTTAGGACGGGATGTATTAGCCAAGCTTTTGAACTATGAGACCTATTTTTATAGCAACTTGTAAGAGTTTTACAAGGTGATGCGGCGCAATCTACACCTAACCAACTCAGAAACAAAGGTGCAAACCCATTCTGTTAGCGATAAGTGTAACTGGGTTCTTTACTGTGCAATAGTGGACAGATTATAGATCGTGACAAGGCACAAGAGCACCTGCTTAATTTTACAAAAGAAAATTTTTGAAATTATCTAGTACAAGAAACATTGTTAAATATAAGGTTGACTTTATTTCTTTACACACATTCAACAAGACAAGTGCCGATAACAGGATCATGGATAGGAAACAATGAAGAAATATTCAGTTTTAGATGTGGGAGGAAAACCCCAAAAGGGGTAAACCCACGCAATCAGGTAGGAACTAAAAAACCTAATCTGCATGCAAGACTCTGGACTGGGATTCGAACTGGGATTCACAGGGGTGAAAGGCAGGCAAGAAACCACTTAGTCAACCTGAATATCCTAAACAAAATAAAACATTGCTTTTGAAAATAGGAATTCTCCCTTTACAAATATGCTGGCCGAATGCCAGCCACAAACACATCACGGATCAATCAAAACTCTGCCCAACTAATCCAGCTGGCTAGTTCATTGCTTGCCAGTGCTACACATAAAATTGTTCATACTGCTTCAAATTAAAAGTCTCAAGCACATGACAATGTCAGAAGAGACCCTACAATATGGACCAGTGAAATGACAAGCTAACTGGTCCCACTGGCTAATCACTGGAAATTAAGGGATAACCACCCCCCCTCCCCCATTGGATTATTCCAGTATTAAAGGTTCGGACACCCTTGTTACCTCAATGGAAGCATTCTCATGCCAGCTGTTGCTAGAATGTAGAGTGGTGATTCTGGAAGCTTTGGTTTGGGAATGTGACTTGCTGCAAAGTCTAGGAGGGGCTTCAGGTATTCACTGGCTTCAGACGGGTTATTTGCTAATGTGGCAAGACCTGCAAACAATGGCAAATCAAGTTACACAGGACGTTTATGGTTGACTGTTGAACCATTAAAAAAAAGATAAATAAAGCCGACATTACAAAAAACTAAAAAAATCAATCAATCAATAAACAAAAATTTGACCTTTTGTTTCTTTAAAATGTCGCCCCCAGATTCTATCCATGATGGATATCCCTTTTGTTGGCGGAATGTTAATGTTTTCAATCCCCTACTATTTTTTTTACAATTTGCTTTGTAGGCTGCCACATCTGTGGATTGTGGTTTTCTGACTGAGAAGACTGGGTATACAGGGCTAGAATTTGGGGGAAAAGCCACAAGACCGCAGGGCTTGTAGCTCAAAATATTTACTGGACCAGAATTTTGAGTACAAGACCAGAACTGAAGTGAGAAGAAAAAATACCTACACAGGTTATAACTGAACTGTTTGAAATTGAAAAAGCACTAAGAGAAGATTTATCTCATTTGTATATTATGGGTAAGTAGTCATTGAAAATCCACGTAGGTATTTTACTCAGATGGAAATCGAACCCACACTCCTGCCATTCTAAAGCAGATGTCGTACCACTAGACAGTTCGAAACCTGCAATTAGCAGCATGTACTGCAACAATTATATGATACAAATATTTGAATCATGAGTGATAAATTCTGCGACAATGCAAAAATACATTGCCTTCAAAATTTCTTTTGTCATTTGAATTTTTTTCTCTCAATAAACATTGTCTTCCCCACACTCTGAAAATTTGAGAAACCCCCAATCTAAACAATGTGGACGACTCCATGTAGACACCAACCTTGTCCACAGTGACAGGACCTTACCTCGTTTGGATCAACAGGCAGAGGAAGGCTATTTTGGAAACGTGGCTGTGAAGCGTCCATATCCACATTTAATAAGGGAGTACCCAATACTAAAACTTAGAGTGTCACATCAGTACAGCATACATATCAGACTAATGGATGACACGTGCAGGTATGAGTGTTGCACCAGTCAAATGACACTGGGATCTGTGTGTGTGTGTGGCTTAATAGATCATAATTGCAATAGCGATAAAGAATTTTATTTTTGCTCAAATTTGATGAAACTAATCCCAGTTTACCTGGCTTTATTTTCATAACCACTGGCTTTCGATGCGAGTCTCTCATCTGATGTATCTTAAGTAGTTTATTCGTATCACCAATATGCCTCGGCCAAAAGTACACATAAACCCTCGTACCGCTGCTCCCAGCATCCACTACAACCCCATAGTATAGATTTTTGTCCTTGACATCCGTGACCTCCAGAAGTTCATACTTATTTATGAGGTCATTCAAGGGGTCATCTAGGATTTGGGTCATTCGAAACTCGAGGTAGACAATGAGGATGAGTCCCATGAAGGCCAGGCCGATGATCAGGCAGGCGAGATAGCGGGGGAATTTGGCATTCAGGCGAAGATTGATGTGCCATGATGCCGGTAGATGCAGGCAGAAAGTGTTCCATCTGGAAATGTACATTCAAAGAAAATTAATCAATCATGACGACACTGACAATGGTGTTCGCTCGTAGTCGGGGTAATGCAGGTAACAAATCAGATAACAAAGCATTTATGGTTAAGTGCCTTGCTCAAGGGCACAAGTGTCTTGACCGGGATTCGAACCCACACTCTGCTGCTGACAACACCAGAGCTTGGGTCCGGTGAATTAGACCACTCGGCCACGACACGCCACAATTTAATAAGTTAGACTTATAAATCATGTCATTATTTTTAATGCAAAAATTGTGTTAATGGCCTGGCGTTTTGACCCTAGCTGAATCTTTCTCAAAGGCTAATGACAACACAACACACATAAACAGGTAAACTAGTGTAACTGTAACAGAAGCAGTCAAGTGGAAACAAAATAAAAGAGAGAGAGAGAGAGAGAGGCAGAGTTAAAGCACACAGAAAAAGCAAAGTGATGATGATAGCCCTTGGTTTTTCTTTGTGCTGTTTGCCCCCCCCCACTCTTTTTATCTCTTCCCACTTTACTTCTGTTTAATACACCAGTATACCTGTTTTTTGTCTTCTCTCTTTGAAGTGCAGCCTCACTGTTGAGGATAAGACGCACTGCCAGAAACACTGAGAAGAACCCTTCTCTTAGTCTTAGTCTTAGCGACTAGTGTTCTGCCTCTGGGGTATTTTTTACCTGCATTGATAGTTTTGATACAACAGTGGGACTCGAACCCACACTCTGATGATCAGAAACACCAGAGCTTTAGTCTGGTGCTCAAACCGCTCTGCAACGACTAGTCACTATTTCGTTTAAGTGTGTTGTGTTGTCATTTAGGCTTTGGGAGACTCTGTTTGGGTCGAAATGACAGGCCATTAACTTTTTTTTGCATTTGTACACATAAGAATCCTTGGCTTTGGTAAGGAGTTTGCAAGAGAATTATATTTTATCATTTTAATGATTTTTAAGAAAGACAATTTTTTGCAACCGTCCGTGACATAAACATTATCATATTTAATTTTATCCAAAAGTATGTTCGTAAATATAGGACGTGCAGGCAAAACACCCCAGCCAAGCCTGCCCCTCCCCTCGATCCCTCCCCCATCACCATCCATTCCCCGCCCCCCCTTCACAGAACACATGCCCCTGCATCATGTGGATGCAACACACAACTGAAAAATGTTGTTTACCTAGCCATATGATTATCAATTCGTTGTTCCAGCGGTTTTCAAGTATCTGAAAATACTATTTTCAATAGACTGCAATAGTGCAAGGATACTGAACAGTTAGCACACATCCATCTCCCAAATTGTGAGGCGAAAACTCATTTTGTATGGGTTTCTTTCCATCACAGCTGTCTCACGGCGACGTATACGTGTACGTGTAAACGTGGTGAAAATATATTCCATTAATTGTGACCGGTGTTTTCGTCTGGTACAATTATACTTACCGTACTAATACATATGATATGGTAAAGGGAGCCAGACTATTTTGAGAATGTTCACAAAAATTAAAATTATGCTGTGACACATGTCAATCAAGTGATTCGTAATTTTGGGGTCTAAATTTTTGAGAAAACAGTGACTGATTCATTTAACTTAAAGGATTTATGTAAACAAATCTCAAATAATTTGCTGATTGATTGGGATTAGAAAGTTTGAACGGCCACAGGTGAGCATTTGTTGTGAGCGCAAAAATAAACAATTCGTCAACGAGCGTCAAGGAAGGTCACCAAAGATAGTTACCACGGATAATCTGACGTGTAGGTACCCTCCCCCATAAGTAGCCTGTTGCAGCACACTTTGGGCCTGCAACCCGATTTACAAATCTACCTCAACTAGGAAATTATTATATTATTATTAATTAATTGAGGCACTTATGCATAACGGTTTTATATATATATTTCATCTCATCTTTTTTCACCAAAACTTATCACTACAACCATCACTACTGTTATAATTATTATTTATAATTGTTTTATTGATTAATAATTATTGCAACAATATTACATTTAAAGTAAGGTGAATGACGGTAAGGTGAATGACGGTCGTTGACAAAAACTAGAAATGTGCTGGGATAAAAATTTGTTTTTTAACCGTGGAGGGTTAACAAACTTTTGTACAAGTAAACAAACAAAATGGCGATCGAAAGTAATGTGCAAGCTCAGAATCTCGCAAAGGAAATAATTGCATCTGACCTCAAAATCAATGGCCTCGTCCAGGTGAGTTTTTCAACTATACACTGAAATGCTGCATATATGTGATGCATTTATTTTGATTTGAAATAGTTTGACAATTGTGGGTTTTTGATCAAATTAAGACTGCCGCAAAACTGCATGCACCTATCCTCCATGACCTGACCTACACTGACACAGAAGTGACAGTGACTGACACTCTCAGGAAGAATCCTCCATGGTGACACTGAAATTGACAGTACGCATTCATTATCAGGCAGAATTAATAACACTACAATAGTACTTGAGTTGTAGTAGCCCCATAAATAGGGCCCTATTTATGGGGCTACAGTAGAGAAGTACAGTTAGAGTTAGAAAGCATGCCGTGGAGGAGATAGTGGGCGTGGGTTTGGGATGAGGGAGGTACAGTTTATGACTTTGGAATCATGCATAACTGATAATAAAGTAATAGCCATGAAAATATACTTTTTAAAATTGAAAAACATGATTGTTGTGCCGTAAACTGTTCTTGATCCACAACTATTTTTGATAGCCATTTTTACTTTCCGCCATTTATCGTGAGAAGGCGGCGAGATTCACAGTGACCAGTACATCATGTACCTCTATTGGAAACTAGTGACACCAGGGTCCTTGCTCTATGAATATTGAGCCAAGCATGTGACTGATAAGTGATAGTTATGTCAACATTCAACTTGCATGCAAAGTAGAAACCCTTAACAGCTTGCCTGCTCAAGTTTAAAACCTGCACTTAAGAATTAACTTAAGTGGGACAGACCATGAAGAAAGCAGACACACAGTGATGGTAATCTCTTAATAATAGTGGCTTCTTATATAGCGCTCATATCTATCACTCAGTGCACGCAAGGCACTTCAACATTCAGTATTTTCCTGCAAGGTATGGTGGAGCTATGTTTTGAAGTATTAGACATATTCCTTTACATAGCACCATGTAATGGTTTACAAGGTGCTGTGGCGCAATATGCTGCCAATCAAACCAGGAAAAACAGGGCGAACCCCTTCTCTTTTCGATAAGTGCACTGGGTTCTTTTACGTGCATTACACAGCACACGGGACCTACAGCTTTACGTCCCATCCGAAGGACGAAGCAATAATGGTTATGTGTCTTGCTTAAGGACACAAGTTTCACAACCGGGACTTGAACCCATACTCTTCTGAACAGAAACACCAGAGCTTGAGTCCGGTGCTCTTATTTGCTCGGCCAAGACAAACCGATAAACTCTTTCAACTTTCATAGAGACAATGTGATGCATCCTTAATGATGTAAATAACTGGGGAGTAGGCTAAATTGAATGCATCTAATATTGAAATGGTAGCAAGGTCTAATTACATTTATTTGTTTGTTATGAATGTTATTGACATCTTTGTTTATGCTTGTCGTTCAGGATATCAGGAGTAATTGCCAGTCAGTCGATGACATGAACAAAGTCAACCAGAAGACAAAAGAGCAAATGAAGATTACACAGGCAAAAATAAATGTAAGATTAAAGGGGCACTGTCATTGTGATCACTGCAAGTTTGTGGCCAGACATTCAATTCTGAACTCTCACCCACTTACTGCACTCGCAATAATAACGGTGCCCTTTAGAGCTTTTTTGTGTGTGTTGTGATGCTCAACGTACACTTGTAGTTACAGGGTGAGAATTCGTGTTTCCATGTCCAGCCACAAGCAGACTATGATCACGATGACAGTGCCCCTTTAACAATGTAAAGCCAATAGAGGGTTTCATAGTAGTTTCATCACCCAAAGGTTCTGGAATACAGAAATTCTTAGACTTAGTACCAAATTGGGAGAACATATTTATCATGCCTAATGATTGCGAGATAATTTTAATAAATGTTCGGTCCAATGATTAAATTTGATCTTTTGTCACGAGCGAAAGCTCAGTTTTGACCACCTCAGACTAAAAGCTCAGGGTTGCTATTTCACAAGGTTTTGCTCTAAATAAGCATTACTCTGACGAGAAACCAATCTATGACCCTACCTTTATAAAAAATCTTCTTTCTTTTGGCAGGATTTAGAACGAGTAGCCAATGAACAAGACAAGGAAACGGACAGATTAGAGATTCTGAAAGATGTGGAAAGTTTCCGTAAGCAGTTGTCAAGGTAACACTCCAAACAAAGGAAATGATCTCTATAGATAAATTACAGGATTAAACCTGGGCCAAATTTCATAAAGCAGAAAATATTGCTGAACAATTTTCTGCAAAGCAAGAAATCAGCAGGATACCAGTTAAAAATTGTACATGTGACATGGTAGTTTGTGACATCGTAGTTTTTTCTCAGCTATGTCACGCAAGCTAACTGCCAACTCTTGAAACAGTGACATAACTAGCGAATTTGACTATAGAAACAGTGCTCAGGGGCTAGGTTGATCCAGTTGGACTAGCTAGTTAAACCACGCAGCATTCAAGTGACATCTAAATAGATTATGATTAAGTCTAGTCGACTCTAGTCACCCACCCAAACTTGCTCAAAGATGAAACTTTAATTTAGTTTTCAAACTTTTTTGATTTAGCACACAGACATCCATTAGAAAAGCCAACTTGTCTTGTAAGATGGCCATTGACCGTAGTGAAAGAGAAAGTTTGCTTCAAGGAAGTACGGATCCAGATTTACGCAAAAGGTAAGAAAAGCATTTTTTCAGGAAGACTTATTTAGTGAAGGGTCTTTCAGGTTGCATCTCCTGAACTCTGGACTTCACTCCCTGATAATACTAAAGAAAGCTCCTCCCTTGAGCAGTTCAAGTCTATTCTTACAACAGATCTCTTTGTTAATTCCAAGTATTTTTTACCGCATAAGGGCGTGTGTGAACCAAATTTACGGAATGCGGATAGTAGAACAAACTCTGTTTTCATTGTTGTTAGTGTTTGATCATTGGCCATTGATACAAGAAAACAACATACACACATGTACAGGCAGGCAAAGTAAGATCAAACTATAATTGTGATGCAGAGCAAATTTGCCGTTGAAAGCGCCCTCAAGCAGTCAAAAATATGGTCAATTAAAGGTAGGGGTCACACTTTGATAAGGACCCTGAAACAAGTGGTGTAATTTCTATCCGAAAGCCTCATTGTTGTAAAGATTGTGATGTTTGGGGTGCCGATCAGGGGCCTATCAACCTGCAGCTACCATATAGGCAGGGATCACACCCAAGTTTACGATACAACCTGGGAAGTGGCGAGGAGGGATCATCGTAAGGGGGTGTGACTTTTTATTTCAAATATCAAGGCTTCTGACTGGCACCCCAAAACAGGGAGACTGCAAACATTAGGGCTAGATAGCTCAGTTGGTAGAGCGCCTGCACGTTAATCCGGAGGTTGCAGGTTCCCACTCTAGGAATTTTTTCTTTGTTCAACCCCAAATTATTGATTAAATTGTGGAATGTTTTTTCTTGCAGATTAAATAAAGAGAACCTGTCTAAGACAGCAAGTAGCATCACAGATAACTTGATGTCGTTGAACAGATTGATGGCTGCTAATGTAGCGCAGAGCGGGCTCTCAAATCAAGTTCTAGGTAGAGCTCAAACCCTTGTAAATCTTGTGTCAGTGGAGTATTTTTGCATTTATTTGTCTAAATTGGACCACGTTTCAGGGAATACTAGTGCGCTCATCATTAATCCAGGGATATTTGTTTCATTTCATCTACTAATTCCGGTTGTGAAGCCAAGGACTCTCAGAAAAGCAAACTTAATCACTATACTAGCCAAGAACACCATGGGGAGAAGACAAAGAAGTTAGAACTCAACATGATTTTAAGACAGCCCGTGTGAGATCTAGTGACAATAATATGTACAGGTATTGTATAGCACTAAAATGTGAAGTAAAATTAGTACTAAATTTTAATACCCCAAAATAGTAGTAATACTTGCGCTTGTCTATGATGAAAACTACAGCTCCAAATGGGAAGGGGGAAGGGGATGGGAAGGGAGCAGGGAGAGGGCTTGACTCCCTAGTATTAAATTTTCTCCAAGCAGTCTTAGAAACTTCAGAGAATGTGGAACACTTTTTAAATGAAACATGCACGGTTGAAACATACGTTTGTGTGATTTTCTTGCAGTTAAGTCTTCGGCAACTATCTCGGACACCCATGAGGAATTTAAGGGCATGGGAGGTGTGATCCAGACCAGCCGGAGTTTGCTGACGAAGTACAACCGACGAGAGCTGACAGACAGGCTTCTTATATTCCTTGCGGTTGCCCTCTTCCTTGCGACGGTGCTGTATATACTCAAGAAGAGAATATTTTGATGATAATAAACTTGTAGGGGAGGGAGAAGGGGCTTTGGGGGGGGGGGGAGAAGGGGTGAAGTCATTCACTGTGAGATTTTAAATGTCAATGAACTTTCTTGCTTTGGGGTTGCCTATGCACATGTATGTGATGTGTGTCTAGGAATTTGTTTTAATAGTTTCCACCAAATAGAATTTCAACTTAACCAGGCATGATACTTTCCTACTTTAATCTGATTTCCCGTTTGTTTTACCCTGGGGAAAAATCAGTAAAATCTTTACTAAATAGCCAGAGGTCTATATAAACCTACCATGTGTACATGTTGGTCAGCCCTTGTGCTCAATGGAAATGTCCTACTTGTTTTCCAAAGGACCAAATGTCATGCTTGCTAAACAGTGGACAAATGTATGCCCAAATATCACCCACCTTAATCCCCTCTCAGCTCACAGACTTAACACTGCCATCTTCACAAGATGCAGACTGTCATCATTTTCTTCCATGATTCAGTGGACGGTGGCTGCCTGCTAAGGGAGCGTCTCAAAAGTTGGATCGGTAGGAACGTTCTAATTGGATCGGATAAGTATTCCAGCGTGTACTGTTTCATTGGACCGCTCCAAAAACTAATGCCCGTATTCACTCGGGTAGGATTGCTCCTGTACTATTGAACAATGATGCGGTCCAGCAGAACGTTCTGGCGGTCCAATAGATTGCGGGCGTGTGCCCACAGGATCATTCTTTTGCACCTAGAACATGCCGACTTTTGAGATGCTCCCTAACCTTTGACCTAGTTGATTGTTTTGCAAGCAGGTGTGAGAACATTCGTAGATGGCACATCACGTTACATCGTCAAACAAAAAGTCAGGGTTTCGTCCTCTTTATGAAAAATTGTTAGCTTGCCATTTCTGATGTTGGTATACATGTATTCCATAATTATATATGTGCTTTATCTAATAAATATATAAAGTTCAAAACAATAAATCTCATTAGTTGAGTGATTTTGATTATATTGTTATTGACAGTTATGGAATTAGACAATAAACCCATGTACTGTTGATGTCATGGTTAGTTTACTGCATTGCTTAAGTACTGTAACTGGGTGCTGCAGTTGAGCAGAGACAGAATAATGAACAAACTGTCGTGTCAGGTTTTAAATATCCGGGATGTACACACAAACCCTAGAGGGACAGAACGTCTCTAGGGCGACTACTTTATTTACAAAATCAAGGTACGATGTCGTTGCACTGATGCGACAATTTTGTAAAAAAGTAGGACTGGGGGTATCTTGCCTTGAATTTCATCTTTGAGAGATTTTTATTTTGCAAAGGGCACTCCCAATGGAAAATCTAAAAATCTATGGGAAACTTTTGAAGGGGCACCAAGGCCAAGACTTAGGGGCAACAGAGGCCACGGCCTAAAGGCCCGGGAATTGATAAATACGAAATAGAAATACAACATCCGATAACAGTTAAACAAGTATCAAATTTATTCTTTAAATGGTACAACTAATGGCCACAATTCATTAAGGTAGACTAGTACTTTCCATGTTGATAAAAAAATGCACTATCATGAGTAATTTGTGTTTCATATTTGTGTACTATAAAGGAAAACTGGGATCTCATCTTTGTGAAAAAGCCCATGATTTTGGTTTTCTTAAACAATGTGGAAGTGGTTTTAATTTTCATGATAATATATACAAGTTTTTCTTCCACAACAATTTTAGCCCATCAACACAGAGGTACAGGTTCATGGCAAATAGTTTGGTACTCTCAGAAAATTTCCATCTATTCAACTTCAAAAACAAGAAGGAAAAAAAAAAAGGGTTTTCCGAGGCAGGGCACACCATTGGTAAAGACTTCCACAGAAGCATGCAACTTTCTTTTTATGACCCCCACCCCCCCCCCCCCCCACCAAAAAAAAAGGCGGGCTTGGGGGTCGTGAAAGTTTGGAAAACTTTTGTAATTTAAATTAAAAGTTGCTTTGACTTAACAAACTATTTGTCGCCGTCAGCTTTTTAACATTTGTTTTTAATTTATATTTTTGCAGTGAAGAAGTGCAAAACAGAAAAAAGCTTGAAGCATTTTTTTTTACCCCCAACAAATCCTTCACTTCTTTGTTACCAATGGTGAGCCACCCTTACAATGTAACATTAATGATCCAGAATCTAACCACTCCGAACAGAAACATAAACACAATCACTAAACATGAAACTATTTCTTAAAATAATATAAATGACAGTACTGTAACTCGTGGAATGATTAAAATCCTTCAGGGCCAGTTGCTAATGGCTTAAAGGTAGGGTCATAGATTGGTAAGTATTCCAAAAATGAATGACCATAAAAACTTACTTAGTGAAAAGCACTGCAGCTGTTGATAGTATAAACTATTTTGAGAAAGGATTCCCTTCGAAGTAATATGGTTTGAATTTTTTTTTACTGAGAAACATTTGATTCAGATGAATCATTTCTCAGATTTCTGAGGGTTGGTGTCTGTTTGCGATTGCTGAGGCCAGAGTTGCAGTTGGTACCCACTGTCACCTTGCTCAACGTGCATGGATTCGGCGTTCAGGTGAAAATACCGCAACAGTTTTTTGCTGTTTTCTCAGCAAGTAGACTCTGTATTCAGCTGAAAGTTTCACATGTGACTTTTATTGTATCTTTCTTTACCATTTTGCCCATAAGTCAGCATTACATTAACAATACCAATCTATCGCCCTACCTTAAAACATCTGTATTTTTCTTGCAGACTTATTGCAAGACAAAGTCAGTCGTTATCTCAATGAAAAAACACATTTATCTTACTGAAAAGGTAAAACAAGAGTTCAAACAATTAAAACAAATACAGTGTACCTTTGCAGACCCATTGTGAACACTCAGATGCACCTTAACACCTTCATGATCAATTATCAACTACAACTCAGTAAAATAAGCCATTTGCGAGTTGGATGTTACTGGCATCTGGTACAATACCTTGTTCAGTCACAAGTGAATGCAATTGGAATTCCTCGGATTACATCCAGTGTCACTGTGTCACACGGTAACAGGCCTCGAATTACATGGAGGCCATGGCCCTGATGGCCCTGGTCAATTATCAACTACAACTCGGTAAAATAAGCCATTTGCGAGTTGGATGTTACTGGCATCTGGTACAATACCTTGTTCAATCACAAGTGAATGCAATTGGAATTCCTCGGATTACATCCAGTGTCACTGTGTCACACGGTAACAGGCCTGGAATTACATGGAGGCCATGGCCTCTGATGGCCCTGGTCTTGGCCTTGGTGCCCCTTCAAAGGTTTCCCCAAAACCTTCAGATTTTCTGATGGAAGTGCCCTTTGCAAAATGAAAATGGCCTCGTCCTCTCAAATATGAAATTCCAGGCCTAAAACCCCCAGTCAATTCCAGGTCTCTGGTAAGGGGCAAGCTTTTGCATTGTAACATAAGAGACCACAAACGCCCATACACAATTCTTAAAAAAATCAATGGCACACGGATACCAGTCTTTGCTGATCAGGAGGCTGCAATGCAAATGCTTGCCTTGAACCATATGACATGGCAACACAAGATTTAGGCTGGGGAATTCACATTGAGCATTCACTTGCAACCGAACAAGACGTTGTACCAGACATCATTCGCATCTAAACTCACAAATGGCGTATTGGGCCTTGGCTTTTTGGTGTCTACGTTTGGTACAAATTATAAATCTCATCCCCCCAAATTTGCTGTTTCAGTTTACGATAAAGAAGTTTTAAAGGAAACTACATTGGTGCCAGATGTAAACACTAACAAAAAACCAACTGAAAACAGCAAATATTCCTAAAAATTTAACTAACTTCCTTTGGATGGGGTGATCATAAAAAAACAAACATCACAGACATTTCTGCTGAGTACCCCAGGAACATATTTCAATTAAATTATCAAATATTGAACAATAGTTCTTTAGTATTTCATGTGAACACTCAACAGACTATAAGAAACAACAACAAAAAATAATTCTAAAAAATTCCATTAAATGCAGCCTGGTTCATGTGGCTTTCACCAATTCTTTCTTGACCTTCGCTTCACGTCTATTTACTTTAGACACCGTACTAGCCGAGTCCTCCGTCGTTATTTCCTCTTTCTTCAAGTGTTTTTTCTTCTTCTTTTCCTCTTTAAAGTCCTCATCAATTACAAGCTCTCCCTCGCTGTCGTCAAAGAGAAATGGTAGTTCTTCCGACGAGTTCGCCGGCTGTGGTGGTAAATTGTTTGTCACGACAACATTAGGGTTCGACTTGGTCGTCTTGGGTTTGACATCCTTGACCTCATCCTTGGCGACTTTCTTCGGTCTCGCTCGGCGTTTGTGAGGTTTTGCTTTGCTGACTTCGTCCGACTTAGTTTTGTGTGCTTTCTTGGCGAGGCTCTTCTTCTCTCTGTGCTTCTCTTTCTTTCGTTCCCGCCTCCGCTCCTTCTTCAACTCTTTCTCTTTCATCTTCTGCTTCAACTCCTCCTTCAGTTTCTTCTTCTCCTCTTTCCGCCTCTGCTTGGCCTCCTCCTCATCCCTCGTCTGTCGTTCGAGCTCCACGAGGTCTCGTTTGAGTTTCCTCTGCAACACAAGCTTTTTGACGTCTTCCTCGTCGTGATCGTTGCACAGCGACATTTCATTGACGACCCGGATGTTGCCTTTGAAGTGGCTGAGGCAGTAAGAGTTGGGGCATTGTTCGCAGAGCTCCAAGGCCAGCTTCCCACACTCGTCACAATGGTGCCACGGACAGTCCCATTTTCCTGCGTGGATCAAAATGTCATGCGTTTAGAGCACCAACCTTGCGGACAATAATGAATGCTCAGACACAAGGAGGAATATGCAATAATTTCTGCTTATAATGAATAATAAATACAGTTCTTTTATAGTGCTTAATCACACCTGGCGTCTTCAAGCACTCAGTATTTTTTCTCCAAGGTATAAGGAGCGATGTAAGACCCACTTATTTACATCGCACCATGTATTATTTACAAGGTGCTGTGGTGCAATCTGCAGCTAATCATACCAGAAAACACTGGGGCGAACCCCTTCTCTTAGTGATAAGTGTAACTGGGTTCTTTCACGTGAATTACACAATACACAGGACTTACAGCTTCACATCCCATCCGCAGGACAAAGAAATAATGGTCAAATATCTTGTTTAAGGACACATTAGTGTTAAGACCAGGACTCGAACCCACATTCTGCTGATCAGAAACACCAGAGCTCGAGTCCAGTGCGTTTGACCGCTCGGCCATAGAGCTGAGATATTTGGTTTGAAACTCCCAAATCTTACCATGCGGTGGTTTGGTCAGGTTCAGACACCCAAGGCAGTAAGCTTTGGTGCATTTCTTGTGATCACACATAACGAGCTCGCCTCCTTCCCCACATCTGAAGCACTCGTCATCATGGTGCACCTTAGCAGCAATCTTGACCCTGCGCTTGCGTTGTTTCTGCTTCTTCCTGTCCACTGCTTTCTTGTGCTTCTCTGCCTGAGCTTCAGCTGCCGCAGTCTGCTCAAAGTGGTAGAAAATATCAAAGGGAAAAACCTTAACGAAGTATTCCACAATTATATGCCAGTCAACAAAATTTTAAAGGTAAAATTAGGCTTAGTAATAACCATAAAAGGGAAAACAAAATAAGTTTAAATCTGGAAGCGTCAGTTCTCCAGAGAAATAATTCTGCCTGAAATACAATCAGAGTCAAGAAAACGACATTTATAATAATTTGGTTTTACCATAACACCGATGTGTGATATGGGAGCATCTCAAAAAGTTGGGTACGTTCCAGGCACAAAGGAACGTTCCGGTAGGCATACGCCCGCATCAGGCATGCAACTCTTCATGCGGATTTCCGCGTTTTATAAAATAGAAACCCGCCGTTCAAAAGAACTCTGCGTAAAAAAAAATTACGCTGCATGAAATAAAAAAATCCGCATTGGATGGACAAAAAAATCCCGCTGAAAGAAACATTGCTTATTGAAAAGAAACAAAGGTTCAGGATTCTTTAAGTCTGGCTCCGCGGAAGTTTACACATACAAAAGCATTACACAGTCCAGACACAGACACAAGTTCTCCTCATACAGCATACTTTCTACACCATTTTTTTGTAGTCTGGCTCCGTAGTGTTTTTATTGCTTGTGATGCGAAACAAGTGCAACAAACTGTTTTTTCATCGTTTCATTATTACTATTATTATTTATTTGGCCATTGATGCAAGAAAATAACACCCAGGCAGTCCAAATCAGACAAAACTGTGATTGCGATGCACTGAAATTCGCCGCTGAAAAGCACCCTCATGCGGTCAATTGGGGATTTTTTACAAAAAGAGAATAATGAACTGACCTTTGGTCTGACCCCCATGAATCCACTACAGTTGGGCGCGCCGCATTCACACCTTTTCTTCTCATTGCCAAGACAGTCCAGGTTGTAGTTAAAAGTTAGCTCCGTATCTACAACACAAACACAAAAATTCATTGATTAAAAAAATGTGTCATCCAGGATTGAATAAAGGTCGCCCATGAATGCTGCCCTCTTGTGTTTGTTTAGAGCAACAGTGATAGTCAATGTCAGACTTTGATATGTAAAGAGGCAACTCTTTTCATTGATTTCATAATTACTGAAAATCAACGATTCCCTTCTATGTATAGAAGGAAAAAAAGGTGGAAAATAAAATCAAAGTTTAACAAATAAGTTATATTCTAAAACATTTTGGATTCGTAAAAACACCAGCAGCTAAACTCACTGATTGACCTTCAACAAACCACTTCCTAAATAAAATTCCGTCCACGATTTTATCTATTTCAAGATGATCTCACGCCAAACTCATCTGTTCCTCCCCATCCCGCAACCACCACACAACCAGTCCACCTCACTTACTGTTTGGGATGTCAAGGATTGCAAAGAGGCCAACTCTCGTATCGCCATTCACTGTCCATTTCTGCGTTTCGCAGTTGGGCTGGCAACAGTGATTCATGAAACGGGACAGGTTTCCTTTCGGTCCGGCGTCGATGATGCGATCTTTGTCCAGGGTGAGGAAGTAGAAGTCGGTGATGTTGTTGTCGTGGGCTTGGCGGATACGCTCTCTGCATTCTTCTTCATCCACTAGTTCACCGACGTACTCGTTGACAAAGTCGCCCTGGAATGAACAGGGGAAATATAAGCAACGAGATAGGTTGAATTTTGTTTAATTTTCTGTTACCTTTCAAGTATTTCAAACTTGTTAAGCACAATCATGTTACCTAAACCGATGCTATTGATGCCACTTTATGTTCATTGTAATGTTTGTATGTAATGTTGTTTTATTCACTATGTTATGTGAATGGGATGCGAGGTCAAAGGTACATGGCAAATAAAACAGGACATTTTGGATTTGGGGTTTTCTGGAAAATGGGTTTGATGGAAAGATGAGTTTAGGAAATAGGTTTTCTACAGGAGGAAGAGTCAACACACCTTTTTGATGTCAACCAATGTCATGAGACCCCAGCCACGTTTGCCCATCTTCTCCGACCTGGCCTCGGGGTACTGCCTCTTCTGGAAGCGCTGATTCTGGCACTTCTCCCCCGCAGGGCACACGAGGGGGTGACACTCAACCAGGAGGATACGATTGAGGCAGTCGCTGTCTTTGCTGCAGGGATTCTCCATGGTGGGCTTGCAGTCGCACGGCTGGCACTGGCTAATGTCAAACGGCGGCATCTGGACACGGCCGACTGGTTTGTTCACCTGCAGGGTGTGGAGTAACCACACATCAATTATCAATGAATCACCGACCCCCAAACCCAACGAACTGAAACACACCTGCCATACTAGTAAAAACTAGCAATCGAACAACACAGCGTCTACAATGCTTTTTAAAACACCACTACTCTTCAAAATTTTTGAGTGTTTTCAACTACTTTTCTTACAATGGACACTTGATGCTTTGAACTTGATAAATATACTGTTTTTTAATGTTTTACATCCTAAATTAATCAGCAATAACATTGAAAAGGTTTGTTAGTCTATGAAACCGCAGTAAAAGCAAAACAGACAATTTCTTTTTTCACAAAGTGAAATATTTTAATGTATTACAACACTATGCATGTGTCACTTTGTAAAAACGGAGGTTTGTGCGCATGCGCCACACACAAGGTTTGAGTCAGTTCGTGAAAATGTTTTTTCACATTTAAGCTTGCTGAGCAACGTGCATTATTTACAATGGTAAATGCATTTTGTGTGTCAGCTCATGAAAACATTAATTTTCACTTTCATGCAAAGGTTGCAGTGCGTAACTATCAAAATTTAAAAAGTACAGCTCTCAAAGCTTTGAAATTTCATGAAATTGTAGGCATTGACAATAAATGTTCAACCGTGTAAAAACTGAAAACTAACAAAGGGATTTTGTGCACAATGTATCAGTGCGTGGCTTCAGTGATGAATTATTGACATATCAAATGAAGATAATCCTATCAATACTGATACCAGAAATAAATCATAACAAAAGCATTATTTCATCGTGTCTATGCAAAAATGTTGTATCTCCTAAAACAGCACTTGCATTACGTGCGAGTTTGAAAGTGTCAAATCTGTCTCGCTTAAAATAGCCTGGATGTACAGCCCCCAAAAATACGCACCTAGATACCAAGTTTTTGCACGAAGCATTTTCATGCGAGATACTACATTTTGAATGAAGATACAATGTTTTTGCACTGACGCAATGATATGGAGTTGGGAAAGAAAATTTATACCTTGATGAACTTAAACGGGCGAGGTTTCTTGCTGCTATTCTCAAGTTCTCTTGCTTCCTTCTGGTCTCGGAATCCCTTCCACTCCTTGTACTTCTCCACCGCTTCTGTAAGAGCTGGTGGACAAAACAATAAATGGTCAGTAAGAGCTCCCTCTATAGTCAGGCCTGGTATTTCATGGAGGCAATTGCCTCCATGGAACATTTCAAGGGATGCCAAGGCAATGACCAGGTTAACCAAATGGTCCACATGTCATTGCCTTGGTGCTCCTGGTCATTACCTCGATACCCCTGATCATTGCCTTGTTGCCCCTGGTCATTGCGTTGGAATCCCTGGTCATTGCCTTAAAAACTTTAATAAGATACCCAGCCTTGAACAAATAAGGCAATTAGTTTTTTTACAACTCACCTGCTTTGAAGACAGCAGCAAGCCCCTTGGTCGCTGCGTTCTCTTTACTTCCCTTGTCGCCCTCGTAGTATGAAAAGACGCGCCCCTGATGCGTCCAGAAGTAGTCATGTGACCCAAAGAATTGGACGGGGAACTCGCCGACCTGGTGGTTCATGTCTTGGATGTTGGTGGGAACATTACGAGGGTTGCACACCTGAGCGGGCCACCACCTGAAAATCAAAATGGAATTAAAAGTTATAATTTTTAAAGCATTTGAATAATGCTCCTATTTCAATTTGTTTTCGTGATTTACACTTGCTTTCCTTAAGTCATAAAACCATTACCAAGCTCGAGTGGAATATCCAACAAGGCCGAAGGCAGAGTTGGATAGGGACGCAAATGTGCTATATTTTTCCATTATTTTACTTCATTACATTCACGCATGAGTACAGACACTATTTGATGGCAAATGCCATAGTTTTGCCCTGGGCAGATGCGCATGTATCAACCCCATACAAAAAGGCGCGATGTTGCCTTATTTTGCCCACCAGAGGAAGGGTCTATTCCAGCTTTTCCTCAGTGAAAAGAAGCCATACCTGTAATTGCCGAGTTTGACCCAGATGATGTCGCTGTAGCGAGGGCGCTTTCCATTGGTACAGTCTCGACAGTTCCAATTGCCCTCGGGAACCGATGAGTAACCGATACATGACGCATGGAAGGCAGCCGGGCAGCTGTCGCAGCATATTAGATTACCCCCTGCAAAGAGAAGAGGAACGATCATCATGATCTTACCCATTTGTTCTGCTAAGCAAAAATTAACAGGGAACCAGTCACACACGACACACATGACATGGTATTTTGGCTGGTAACCTGTTTGTGCTAAGCAAGAATTTTCTCTACTTAGCAATTTTTTTGTGCATCACTGGTTGTTGAAAATGGGTCCAGTCATGTAGTGCAAATTATCCACAAAGCATCTTCTCAACTAAACAGCGCTCTGTGTACCAGTCAAAGGATTCCATTGGTCAAGCTGCTACAGTACCATCTAAAAGGAGCATATATTTACACCCAAGCAGGTCACCAACCATTGGGGGTCAAAGTAAAAGGGTATTTATTAGGCTTCAATTCTTTGGGCTACTTCTTCAGTAGCAGGTACCCTGACTGCTCACCACCTCACACCATGAGAAACAAAAGGCAATGCAAAAAAGAACCCATTCTGAAAATGACTTGATTTGAAGTAAATGGGCCAAGTGCTAAAAGAAACAAATAATGTATAACAATAATAACAAATTAAATCCAATGGACTCTCATGACTGGCTAAAAATAGGTTGCTCTGCTCTAAAAATTAATTTATCTGATTATGCATCCAAAAGCACAATTAGCACCAATAACAGAATGCATTGGAAACGAGGAGAAATGTTCAGTTTTAAATGTGCTCCGGTCTGAGGTGGGATTCCAACCGGGGCCCACAGAGGTGAAAGGCAGGGAAAGAAACCACCAAGCCAAACTGATCCCCCGACACATTTACAAATATGCCTCCAACTTTATTAAAATCTTTTGACAGTATGGCCATAAATAGATGACTGTTACATCTTTTCATATTATATCAACACATGACACAAGATAACAACACAGAGTTAAAAAATAGCTTGAGATAAATTATCTTCCCTGTTGGACAAAGGGTCCCAACCTGAATAAAATATTAAAAAGTGTTGACCTATTATTGGAACGTGAAATTCGCATGGGCGCCACCTCAGCAAGCAAATGTTTTGTTATATCATTGACAGATAGCAATGGTCATTGTCCGCACCAATCTATTGTTGCATCAAAAGAGTTGCTTGCTGAAATGGCGCCCAGTGAACATTTTACGTTTCAGCCCGAGTTCCCCATCTTGCCCCTTCGGCCTTCTATACTCTCTGGTCCAAACAGCCTTGGAAATACAACTCACCTATTGAGCAGATGAAACACCAGCTAACGCTGACGTGGGCATGGTGCTTCTGAGTTTTGATTGGCTGAAAGTGTCGGCTACAGACGATGGCGTTAGAAGCGAGGACGATGCTACCAGCAGCTATACAGCTGTCCCCAGCATGGAATGATGTCGGGCACCGGACGCAACGCATCAGACGACCTACCAGTGAAATTCATCAATTTGATTTTTTACTTTCTTCATACTTAAAACAACACTGTTTATTTAGTGCAGGTAAAATACAAACCCTATCATAAAATTAACGATTTTTAATCATTGTTTTAAATTCTAGTAAATCAAATCGAAAGCCAATCTGGAGTTCTTTCATCCTTCCTGGCAGCTGAATAGCTTAACTGCAAATGACGCGGCTACAATGTGGTCAAGCCGCAGGCATGTAAAGGTATATGACCACAGAGCACAGCCAGAGACCGAAAGGGTTTGACTTTTCTGGCCCGCAGAAAAAACCCACGTGGCAAAAAGAACTAACGCACAACTCTACTCACATATGGCCCTAGACGGGAATCGAACTAGGGTCACAGTGGTGAGAGGTGAGCACTTTACGCACTATCCACCCATGCCTCTCCTGTAGGTCACAAGTGGTAGGAAACCAGTAAACCAGGGCAATTACTATGGGGATAACCTCCCATTGGAGTTTACAGCAGGGTAAACCCTCAACTATTGAATGATGAGTGTTTGGATTCCTTTATGGTAACCAAATACTGACAACTCATTATAAGATGAATCTTAGTGTTTTGTGAAACTGAGCAAAGGTTTGTCTAAGAGATCAGATTAAGTTAGCCGATGAGTCAATCATAATTTTGAAACAAAAACTAGCGACTCAATACAAATTACTATGGTGATTGTGAAAAATCATCTCTAAGATGAATTTGAACCTTTCATAAAATCGGGCTCAGGTCAAAAGAACCCCAGACAGCCATGGCCTTTGTTGCCCTGGTCTTGGTACCACCTCAAAAGTTTCCCATTAACAGAATTTCAAAACTTTCTAATGGGAGTGCCCTTTCCAAAAAAGTAAAATGGCCTTGCCCCCTCAAAGATGAAATTCTAGGCCTGCTAGATGGTTTAACAACTCAATATTTCAACGATTAATAAAAAGTTACTCCATGATCATCTCAAGGTCCCCACAAAAACCAAGGAAGAGCTAAGACAATAGCATTTAAACTGCGGAGCGTAAGACCTACCTTTACTGGCCTTGGGGTTTTTCGGATTCTCAGCAAAGCATGCCGAGCATAAATGAAGTGGGCACTTGAATCCCCGTGGTTCAACACGCGTCTGGGAGAATGCCTTCACACACCCTTCATGGTAGTATTTCCCGCAGACAGGGACCAGGCAACGCTTCACGTCCTTGCTTCCGGCTTTGCAGACGAAGCAGGAATGAACCCCTAAAAGGAAGAACGACACATATCAAATAATTCTCAGTCCTTCGAACCATTTTGGGAATAATTGTTCACACAAACTACGAGTCTTTTGGTCAAGCGATTGGTCGGTCTGCACTAATACAAAAATTAAAAAAATTCCTGTCATTGCCAAGGAATACAATAATGTTGGAGTCTTATATAGCGCATGTATCCACCAATAATGTGCTCAAGGTGTTGGTACAAAGATAAACATTTTTTTAAGACAGCTTTTTTAAGTTTATGAACTAGGAGATCCATTCATGTTGCACCCGACAAGGATTAACAAGGTTCTGCTGCATGGCGCGCTCAACAGCCACTGCCAGAAACATCTGGGAAAACCCCTTCTCTGCACGATGAGGGTTCTTTTAAGCGCACTACACAACCCATGTTGACTGGGACTCGAACCCACACTCTGCTGATCAGAAACACCAGAGCTTGAATCATGTGTGCTAGACCGCTTGGTCAAGACACACCATAAGAAAGGAGGACAAACTTTTATCATCCAAGCCAAATGTCATAGGGCTGGCTTAACAGAAAACATTGCTTAACAAACTTCAGCTAAGCAAAACATTAGCAGGATACCAGTGGCCAATGGTACATAAGAAATGGCACTTCGGCTGGTAACCTTATTCTGATAACTTAAGCTGCTTAAACAGCTCTATGAAATTAAGCCCTGCATACAGCTGCTTAAGCACAAAAAGTAGCTACGCACAATAAACTTATGCTTACCAGAATAAGGTTACCAGCCAAAGTACCATGTCAAATGTAAAATTTGTGACTGGTATCCTGCTATCCATGTATCCATTTTTGCTTATCAGAAATTTCTAGCAATATTTTCTGTTTAAGCAGCTCTATGGAAATGCACCCTGTTGTCAAAGGTACAAACTCCCTAAAATGAGCCCTGGTGGCAAAGTGAACATACATGGTTTGGAAAATTGATTAGAGGCCATACTGGTCGCGATGGCTCGTACCAAAATGCCAATAACGGCCACCAGCGACGGCAAGATTTGACCTGCTTCTACTCAACCCGAAAGGTCAAAGTAAAAGTCACGTCCAGAATTGACACTTTTACGATGTTTTACATGTTTAAATGATATCTTTCTTTCTTGTACAAGATCTCTCCCAAGTTGTGGTGGCTTTGAGAACCGCTGGTTTGTAGTTGGACCCTCTGTTTATATAAACCAGTATGCTCCGGTCATCCTCTAGAGAATATAACCTTGTACATAGCAAAAATTGCATGGTTTCAAGGTCACGGTTGTTTTTCGACCGGCCTGCTCTAGTCATCGTCAGGAGACTGAACAGAGTGTTGGTCTCTTTATGGGATTCAGAGGTTTCAGTGCCATTGCTCTGAAAGAAAATTAACGTGGTGTTACCGCAAACTGAATTTACACTGCTACCTCAGGATGCAATGCCTCAAAACCCATGTGCATGTAGGTGCTATACACGACACATTATGTTTGTGAACAAAATACCCACCTGAAATACACTCGTCGCATTTGAACGTCCCCAGGGGGTTACCTGCAGTCCGATGCAATCAAGGTGGAATGCCCCGCAGCACCCGCCCTCGCACAGGAGTAGCTCCCCCGTGCGCTCACAAACCTGGCAGACGTTCTCCTTCTTGGCGGCACCGGCGCCGCGTTCCCGGGGGGCGCCATTGGCACTGCTGGTGTGGGATGCATTGCTGGTGCTGGCCTGCTCGTCGCCTGAGCTGTGTCCTGATTGGAGGGAATACGTACGTTAGGGGAGAGGGTTAGCATGCAATGAGGGCTGGGGATTGGTTGATTTCAGCGGTTGTGGTTGGGAGTTAGCTCTGGAGGCAGAGCTGCCAACATTTGTAGATCTTGCAATCGAGGAGATATTGTCGAACCTTCAGGGAGGTGTTTAGAATTATATTCAACACAACAGGGACAAAGTCTCCACAATCAGGGAGATTTTCAAATTTGTTCATCGGATCATGAAAAGATTGGTTTATATTTTCAGGAACTATCCGCAGCATCAGGGAAAGTTGGCAGCTATGTGTAGGGGTTCACAGCTACATCAGGAACTTTCCCCTTGTTTTCATGAAAGATCAAGAATAGTCATTTGCCAAAAAAATTAGAGTAAAATGGATCAAACAGGATATCGTTATACAACGATGATTACAAATTGAAAGAGAGCAATCACGCTAGTTACATCTATGTATGAATTTTGCTCATTCCCATTGAATGTTCTTTTTTTAGCCACAATATTTGACCCTTGGAAAAAAGTAGGGACATTTTATTGAATACAAGGGCTGACCTACATGTACACATGGTGTAGGCTTCAATAGAATTTTCAGGCTATTGAATCACAACTTTTCTGATATTTCCCAAGGGGCAAAAGAAGAACAAATCTGAAATCAGACTTAAGTAGGAAGTATATCATGCTCGCATTTCCGAGGATGAAATATTTTCTTTTAGATATTCAAACAATTTGACAATGCTGAAAAAAAGGACATGCCGTTCAGATTTCAGGAAGTGAGAATGATCTTGTAAAGTTTTGAAAATGACAAGATGGCCCAGCAAGGCCTTCTTTTTTACGGCTTGCGTAAAATCAGTCATCACGGGTCATGCTCAAATGGGCAAACCATTTCAATAGACTGTGCAAGTCTCGCGCGTATCAGAAAACGAGAAGGTGACGCTACCGAAGACTATACATGTAGATCTATATAAAAAAAATCAAATCTTAAAAAAATTATATTTAGTACAAGTATTTTGTTAAAATTTACTTTGAAACAAAAGTAAAACTTGGGACAAGGATGCTTTTTTTTTAGACACCCCATTTGCTAATCACGCCCGAATTTGTGCAACCATAGGTTTAATGAAAACATAAACATCAGTTGAGCAAAATTCTTAATCCGGAAACGAAAGTCAAGTCTTATCGCCTAATTTTCTTTGTCGATTTGTTAAATTTACTTTCATGAATTTCATGACTAAATTTCACTTTCCAAACAATATGATATATTTGTTATGGTCATGACATACGTTAAACTAAAGTATTTGAAGAAGCAGAATTGTGCGCACGGAATTTGGGGTTAACAAAGATAAATTGACTACAGCGTGATTTGAACCTGGTACCAACAAATCGTCGGTCCCGCCACGAACTGACGGTGGCTTAAAAATCACAAAATTTGGCAAATCGTTTTTTTTAATAAATTATTGATACATTCATTACTGTTAACATTTTCAGCAAGTTTCAGGACCTAATAGTTTCGTAATTACACTATAGCATGAACGACGTATCACTAGATTTACAATTTTGCATTTCCACAAAATGAAATATCACGATTTGCCCCTTTATCCATTGAAACACATAGGGCTGGCATGGTTCCAATTACGCTGGGTATGACTTCTGTGTTTCAATGAAGTGGTATATCTGTTGACCTTATTAAGGTAGCGTTTTCATGAGCGACGTACATGTATGCATTGGTTTGTACACATCGCCATGCGCACTTCTCATTTTGTTCATATTTTCACAAAGTGACGTATGTGTTTAATAATAATTCATCAACACAGTTGCAAGATTGAAAACACATTGACAGTTCTCTACTAAGGAAGAAATCAGCTTGACAAATAGTTCAACTCCAACTGCGATTTTCTCCACACACAGAATTTTAGCTGTGGTGCACCCTACAACGACCGTCGAAATCAACAATACATGCTGATGTTCTACCAACTAAGCTATATCTAGCCTTATGTTGAAAATTAAAAGGATATAATGTCGCTGACTGACGCTCAATTAATTTTCATGTTATTTTCATTGCGGTCGCAACCCTTCTTTGCAATTCTGCATGCCCTTTTTTAAGCTCACATTTCTTGTCTTATCTAAAACGTAACGATTGTCAGAATGGAACTACACAGTTCAATAATACCTAATTGAGTAAACAATCAAATACAGAGCTCCTAAAAAAAAAAGTAAACAAAAAATCCTACAAATAAAAAGAAAAGCAAACTAAAAACAAAAACATAGCACATGCACATCTACTGTTAGCACAACACCCATGCACAACAAGTCTTTAAATCTTACACGCAATTTCAAATCCAAAATATCATTTATGACCAACAGCTGGAAAAGAGACAAAAGAAACAAACTTTAGTTTTTTTTTCCATTTTTTTTTCATGAGGCAAAATCTTTCATCATTTCATACTCGCTGATATTATTTTAATAATCAGAATGTATATATACAGGTGCATTGACAGAAATATTATACACAGTGTAAAAATGTCATTACCTTTTATTACTCAATATCCTATTAATATCTATGTACAATTTACAACTAGAATAGTCTATTATAGAATTCAAAATAAAGATCTCCAATAATACAGAGGAATAGGATTTTATAATGGCGGCAGCCATCTTTTTTTCTCTTTTCAACAGACCTTTCCATAGCAACGTCACAGCTTGAAATTTTGCCAAGCAAGGCTGGAAAACTATGGGAAGCCATAAATGCAAAGCAAAACAGATAGCCACAGTTTGTAACAATGTTACACAAATTAAAAAAATTGTGTTGAATTTGTTGGAAACAAAGCAGCCAATCATGGGATGTATTCTTTTTAATTGCAAGTTTGCATAAACGTTGAATTTCGTCACAACATCTGTCAACACAATTGAATGTTTTGCTAACATTCAGCCGTCCATGCCAACCAGTGCGGTTTGTTTGTCAACAATGGAAAGGTCTATACAGAGACATAGGGCCTTTTCCAAACCAAGGCTTAGGGTCTGGCCTCGGCTTGCCCTTCAGCATGCATTTTTGAGCAGTATGCGATTGCATGCTGCTTCAACATCTAATGGAGCCTGGAGCCGGAGCCGGAGCCGCAGCCTGAGCCAGGGTTTGGAAAAGGCCCCTTGGACTCTTTAAAAAACCAAGGTTTTTCCTTTGGCTCCAACTTGGCCCCTGTCAACTATTTTGACAATGTGCATGTTTTACAAGTAATCAAAAAGGTAAATGAAGCTGGGGCTGATTTCACAAAGAGCTAAGATTGATCTTAACTGTGTATCAATCGTAATTGCTAAGCAAAGTGTGGTGTCACAAATCACTGATAGACAACTCGTCTTACTCTTAATCTCTGTGAAATGGTCCCCTGGAGCCAAAGTTGAAGTTTTGAAAAAAGCCCACTGAACAATGTATAAAGATAAGCAGTCTGGCGCCGAGTGTTCAAAGCGAGGTAGCCTCTTTGTTTACAGGAAACCAGACCAAGATGGACACACACAAGTCTGTAAGGTCTTTCTTTTGACCCAAACCATTAACTGCAAATTTGTATGGGCAACCATGTGTTCATGAAAATGCCACGATTTTTGATAACATACTTCAACATTTGAAATGGAACTGTCTCCTTCGTGACTCTGACAAACTCTTCGGAATTATCAGAGCCTTAATTAATTTCAAAGTGTTTATCCAGTATTTTTGGGATGAATTATGAATTATGTGAAACATTGGGATGAATTATGTGAAACATCAACCGTGTAAAATAGTTAGCTATTCCAGTATGTTCTGGTCAATGTACAAACAAATTAGTTTCAGAAAAACATATTTGCATAATGTCTGGTACCCTTCTCAAGCTAATTGAATTACTGTCATGTGCCAACCTGAACACGATTTGCGTTTTATGTAGGCACTTAATCAAGAAAAACAGTAAATTTTTGCTGTGCATTTTTCGTTTGAACATAGGCTGATATAATCTCCAAGAAAACCTGGTCAACTTTCACCAAGTTGTACAGCACAAATTATTGCAAAGTACAAACAGGTTTCAGCCAAACAGTCGGGTCATTCAAATTGTTATGACTGGTGCCCTTTTATATTTTGCTCAGCAGAAAAATTAACTAGGCACTCTTTTCTAACAAAGCAGCTGTAATTTGTAATGAAGTCAAGCATCTTGACTTCAGTAAAGTGACCACAATCTGAAGGAACTACACTAATCTGTTGTGGAGCTTACTAGACCCTGTCTAAGGCAGTGTTTTAAATTGGCGGTTACGGCTATGGCTGGATCGCTGCGTCATCATGTGTTGAAGTATAGGCATCCTTAGCAACAGTCGTAGTTGCAGCCCTAGTCGCCATTTTGCTATGGCCCAGATAAAAAACTTTGGCTATGTTTGGTTAAGGCCAACGGCCGCAGCAACTATGTTAAAGAATAAGCCTTTTCAGTGACCCAGTCGTAGCCACTACTGAAGCTATTAATTCAACACTCAAAAACCTAATAGCCTGTAACAAGCTATTGGTCTGGTGAAAATTAAAGCCGAGTATTGACATTAATTAACTTGAGTCAGGGTACCAGACATTGTCCAAATAAACTTGTCTATGTCCTACCCTCAAACTTTGAGAAAGTTTTCCTTGAGCATTTATCCGACCACGTCTACCTTTAACCAGCTGTTACATTTACTTTACACAAAGGAAATAAACTTCTCTCTTCAAGAGGTGAGGCAGTTCTCATTGAAAACGGGCACTGCTACAAACATCCTCAAGAACTATTTGATGGGGGGTACAAGGCAACAGTAAAATTCATTACTACCATCCATGGAAAGTACAGTATTGGTTTTCGAAAGAGTAAATACACTCACGTCCTATAGTTTTCAATTAAAGGTAGAGTCATAGATTGTTTTTTTTGTCCACGTAAAGCTGATTTATAGGCACAATTATAAAAAAAAGATAAAATAGAAGTCACAAGCGAAAGTTTCAGCCGAATTCAGTGTCTACTTGCTGAGAAAACAGCAACAAACTGTCACGGTGTTTTCACATGAACGTCAAATCCATCCAAGTTTCGCAAGGTACCAACCCCATCTCAGGTTCTGGTGTGAACTTCAATAACCAGTGAGCTTTAACATTTCAATTACCAATCCTGAACTTCAACTTTTGGACAGCGAGATTAAAAAACATAATTCCATTTATATTAAACATATTTTGCTTAAAATATATTACTATACCTTATTTAACACCTATTCTTAGGAAATTGATATACCTACATTGTACCGTAATCAAAATGAAAGCTTCTTGCTAATTGTTCAAAACAACATTTTTACAGTGTTAATTAATTTCATGCACTATTAAAACACAAAAAGAAATATGCAGTTTAATTCAATGTTCTTAAGATGGTTGTATTAGGAATTTATTTTCCCAAGACATGATAATGAATGTGGATGAAGCTTTCTTCAAATTCTCGAATGAATTTTTAAGAATAAATCAAACGCTCACAAAGACTGAATAACAAGCGAAATATTTCCTGTTATTTGTAGGAAAGGTTTGAGGGAGGGATTGAACAGGCAGCAAGCCTTAAAAAAAGAAAAGACACAAAGAGCCAAGTGAAATATTTTGAGTCGCACAAAGGTTTTCAAGATTCTGTTGGACTGAGTACTGTACTTTCACACTGGTCATGCTAGGCACGGGGCTAAACAGCGATGTTGAGTCATCGTATGTAGTCAGACTATTCAAACTGAGGAGAGATCCTACATTTAAAGGTAGGGGTCATAGATTGGTTTTTGTTGACGTAATTCTTTATTTGTAGGCAACATTATAAAGAAAGATACAGTAAAAGTCACATGACGTGAAAGTTTCAGCTGAATACAGTGTCTACTTGCTGAGAAAACAGCAAAAAAAAAACTGTCTCAGTATGACAGCGGTTAAAGGCCATGTACATTATTGGTAAGATCGAAAAACACAATGTTCACAGATTCACACATAACTTACATGATTTAAAGTAAGTAATGGTAGAAAGGGTTCCTTAAAATATTTCTGCCTAAAATGCTATCGTTTCTGAGAAACGAGTAAAATAATAGTAATTATCGCGCGCGATAATTTGAAAAAACAGAAAACACATAAGATCTCTTTTCACTATTTTCTCATGACCTGGATGACCAATTGAGCTCAAACTTTCACAGCTTTGTTTGTTCATGCATATGTTTAATCACACAAAATGTGGACACTGATTTTGAGTTGTTACCAAAAGTGTACAATACCTTTAACAACCACATCTTTGACTGCAGCAATCGCGAATGAACACAAACACCCCAAAATCTGAGCAACGATTCATGCATGAGTCGTTTCTATACTTATGACAGCTGCAATGTTTTTCACCAAGTGTGTTCTTTACAGTCATAAATTTTTGGAGCATTTACCAATCTATGACCCTACTTTTAACTCTAGGAGATTTAAGTTTAAGAGAGATCTGAGAAATCTAGAAAAACAAAACTTTTCCAAATTTGGAGTCCTAAATCATATCCATAAAAATGTTATTGAAGTAAAACAGGCACTTACTGTGCCACTGTCTGCTGCATGCAGTGTGTGCAATGAGGGGGTTTGCCTCATTGCACATTGGTATGCACAGCACCCAATACTGTCTTAAACCTTACTTTCATAAACTAAATGGTCATCATAAACAGAACAAACCATCATCTTTCTGACAAATTACCAATTTAAAGACTAAATACTGGACAGAAACTCTTTCTGGTTGCATCCCTTCACTGGTTCTTTCCAAAACAGACACTGGCTGTCCTTTGTACAAAATTTCCTTTCAGGACGTATTTTAGTTCACTTAAAATGTAAATTTTGTTTGCTGGTCAGCCGATGAGTTTCTTATTCCTCGACTTTGTTCGAAAAAAACTTGGGAGATTCTTCCACTATCAGAATCAACGAAGAAACAAACGCCCTAATTAAATATTTCCCGCTACAAAACAAAGCGTTCGCATTCAAAGCAGTCTGCACTGGAGTATGAAGACATTTAGCTCATCGATGGCTTTACTACCAGCATAAAGATACTCCAGCCTTTGTGTACACAACGTCAACCAATCCATAGTCTTCCATTCCAGTCACAACCAAAGAACTTTGAAGTATTTCCGGGTGCAAAATTTACATTTTACACCTCTGTTATCCTCGTCATCGACTTTTGAGTGGCTATTTTTTTTTGGGGGGGGAGGGGCCTGCTGGTTATTTGGGGTTCTTTGGCATTATTCAGAATGATCAATGTTTAAATAATGTAATTGTTTTCAAAAATTGTTTTGACCCACCCACCACAAATTTAGATTTTTAAAACATTGACAGACTATTTAATATTGTACACAATACACTGAAGAACAAAGTATTGGCAAGTATCAAATGAAGCAAATATAAAACAAAAAAATAGAATAAAAATCTCCCAGCTCAGGAGTTTTCAATAGCTTTTCCTGGCTTCCAGCATGTAACTTTGTTTCTAAGTTGAAACAGAAGAGAATATCATTGCCATCTCCCCATGTGGCGGGGAGGTCAGCTATCGACACAAGATTGTCTGTTTTCAATGGAAGCTAATAAACAGTTCTATTATTTGAATTATAAACTGAATTTAGATTTTGAGTTCCTACTTTTGACCCACCCACCCACAATTTTGAAAAAAGTTCAAACATTTTTAAGCACTGATAATTCTGAATTGCAACTTCGCCTGAATCTTTTCACGCAGTCCCTCGCAGAAATTCCAGCATTCAAAGAGGTTCGATCCAGATGAAGACCTTTCGTTTTCCAGAAGAACATTTTACACCTTGACTCCAGTTTTTGAATAAAGATATTCTTTTGTTTCTGATTAACAACTCAACAACAACATTGTTTCCATAGCGTTTACAGTCCAATAGCTCATACACCAATATCTTTTACAGTCCAATAGTTCATACACCAATATCTTTTTTCAACATCTGTTGTCCAGGGTGCAAAATATCACACACCACCATTTCTTTCTTCGTATTTTATATATATATTTATCTACGTAAAGCGCATTGACCTTCAAGTTAAGTAGATTTTCCCTAGTCTCTTTTCCAGCCTTACTACTTATAAATGATACATAAACAGCATGGGTGTTGTGCAGACCTAGATATCAATTAACCTTAGAAACAGACACTGGCACTGGCCTACTCTATTAACGACAAATACACATAAACATGTTTAAATGTTGCATAAGTAAGGGTTGAAAAGAAAATTTTTCTTGACGTGTTTTTAAGGTAAAAATGTTAAAAGCTTGTCATAATCAATTTTTCCTTTAGAGTCACCTTAAGACTACTGCAAATACATTTTACGCACGCGTTTGAAGTAAATCGAGGTCTACCAGCACGCGCCTCTTTTCATGGCATGCTGGTCTGGAACATGACAAATTGTCATTATCAATACCAGCATGCACCCCAATTTTCGGCTAACTCGCGCGTAAAATGTATATTTATGGAGTAAATCCAAACAGAATGACTTGTTGGAAGAGAGTAATTGTGCCCCCTCCAAAAAACACACATCCCCCAACCCCCCAAGAAGAAGAGCAGAAGTCGTTGGTATTTGAATGGACACACCCAGTCATCAAAGAATCTGAAAGGGACTTTACAAGTTCTAAAGTCTCCATTAGCTTGTCTTTAATGGAGAGGGTGAGATCAACACATCCTACAAAAAATATTTTCCCCCAACTTTTGGAAGCTTGAGATCTGAATTCACAAAATTAGTTTTACAATTCATAAAAAAAAAATATATAAGCTATTTTACAAAGTATTTAAAATGGAAGAAAGTATCACCAATTGAGTCATATATGTTTTTTTTTTCTCGGCCGCACTCCGTACATGAGAAACTGCATTTTAGCCTCGCAAAACAAAGTATGGCATTTTGAAATTACAGACTGCATTAAAAACATAAATTTATTTTTTGTAAACAAATATATAACTGTAGTGCTGAGGGAAGTTTTATAATGCTCTTGAAAGGTCATCAACAGCATTTTGAATTTCTATTGCTAAAGACTTTATAAAAATTTTCTTTTAAACAGACCACGTTGATTTCCACAAAGTGGTAAAACATCATAAAATGACTTTATTTACATTATTAAATACTTGAATTTCATCAGATGAAAAGGAGATGAAGAGAAGAAAAAACAAAACAAAATACCCTTATCCCCAGAAAAAAAAATCAATCAATCAACCGATGTTGCTGATCCAACTTTAAAGACTGGTCCACAAGGAATTTTGAAATTCATAGTCTCTGTAGTGAATTAATTTTTTCAAGTTGAAATATATATATTTTTTGCGGGAAGCTCAATTTCTTAGTAATTTATGAACCAGCCTGAAGTGATTGTCAAAATATAATGAAAATCAGTAATTTTGAACAGCCCCCTTGCCGAAAGAAGAAGATTGAAAAAAAAATTCGAAACAATCCAAAGAAAAACTGGCAGAAAATACCTGAGAAGACAGAGGGAGTGTAGGTGACCTAGTCAGGGCCTTGGATTTTCGTTCTTGAATTCCTGTAGAACCTAACTGTTTGAACTTTTGATGGGCACCAGGGAAACAGTGACAATTCCCTACATTGCCATGGGGTTCAAGTCCCCCACACTGGTCCCCAAAACGTTTCACCGTCCCTAACATGGGACACTAGATTGAGAAGTTACAAAAAGACAAAGAGGCATTGTTACCACTGACGCTGAACGGCACTCCGTTGGTGGTCTCTTGGCCGTCCCCAGCCGACTCTATGGCTCCCGTGATCAGATCTGTATCGATAATCAAGCCTGGCTCGTCTTCCTGCATCTCGGCAAAGTCTTTGGACATCTGAGTAGGGACAAAAATCAAATGATCTCTCCGATCAGATTGAGGCCAATCACAGAAACTGTTGCACAACTGCCTCACTTGCTCAAAATCGATCAAGCGCAGTTTATGTAGAATCATCACTGAATCAATTCTTCAAATCAACCAGTATGAGTCATGTCAGATAAAGATTAATCATCTGCATGATTTTGATAACTTTGAAGGAATCAGGGAAAACAGGGTCAATATCTAGCATCCAATGAGCTGTTAACATCTTAAACGGACTCAAAATAGTGTACACAAATGGGGAAGAGTGAAAAATATAAGAAACCTAAACGAAATAACTTTGTGGACTGCTTATTAATCTTTACTTTGATGGGGCATTTCCTCAAAAGCTGACAAGAGTAAATTTGAAATACCTCGGTAGCGATGGCCTCTCCGCCACTTTTTACTGCTTTAACCGGTACTTTGCTCAGAGCTGTAGCACCATTTGTGAGATGTTTGGACCGTCGGCCTTCCTTCTTCTTCAGGGAGGCATCTCTCTTTTTGCTCTGACCACGACTTGACACGCTTGATGCATGCTTGGCAAACGCTTGGCTGGGCGGTGGACTCATTGTGCCAGCCACTTTGCCACGTTTGTCACGTTTGTCCGCCTTTTCTACTTCATTCAACTACACATAAAAAACAAAAGCCAAGTCTAAATCTGCTAACAAGGTCACTTAAAAATAGCTACAATCTGCTAACAAGGTCACTTAAAAATAGTTGCAATGCCAACTCTTGTAACATTCTCTGATATCTGCCTGGTTAAACCTCCTTTCATCTGGCTAGGATACTGACCATGAAATCTATTTATTTATTTTACTACACACCCAACAGCACAATTAGCGCCAATAACAGGATGAATAGAAAATTAGAAGAAATGCTCAGTTTTAGATGTGAGAGGAAAACCCCAATGGGGAAACCCCATGCAATCGGGTAGAGACTGAAAACCCAATCCACACGCAAGACTCCGGTCTCGGGTGAGATTCGAACCGGAGTCCATAGAGGTGAAAGGCAGGGAAAGAAACCACTGAGCCAACCTGATGAAAGACCATTCAGCAGGATTCTTGTGGGTGGAAAGCTACTAACACGGTTGGCCCATTTCCATTTACTACTACTAGCCACATTGTTCTCCCTCAACAGTGGTTCGCTGGATAAATGCCTGACAAAAACAGTTGAAATTTTGTCACAGTGGTCTGGCTGCCTAGTCCAAGTGTTTCCTAAGACTACAAATAAACCAATGCTACCATCAATTGTTCATATATACAATATTGATTCAAATCCAAGTCCCATGCTAAACAACGATATGACAGAAAACCTTAAGATAAGGACCAGTGAAAAAGCTGACGGACTAGTGAATCGACACTCCAATTGGTCCTGCTGGCTCGTCACTACAAACCCTGTACCCAGCAGGACCAGTTGGCATATTTAGTCCACCAGCTTTGTCAGTAGTCTACATCATTAAGCTTTAGTCCTTTCAACAGTGTCAATAATACATGTACTGGACTTTATGTTCTGAACTTTATCAGACATGTATGGTTATGCCTGATCCCGTGTAAAACATGATCAGTTCACTGGTGCAGTAATGAACCTAACAGACTTAAACAAAACATGCCGTTGGAGTGTAATCGGGTTAGGGGTAGTCAGGGCTAAGAGAGAACGCTGACTAAGTGTGTCTTGGGCATCTTTTTAGCCACACGCAGGGAATAAGATAAACTCATAAATAAGAAAGGCCCATCGTTACCTTCAATGACTTTGTCATCTTGGGAGAGAAGCCCAGATTGTCAAGATCGGCCTCTTGGAGTTTCTTGGAGGGCTTGGTTTCTCGTCGCGATCGTTTCACGACCAGATCTGAGTCAGGACTTGCTTCTTTAACCTTCCGTTTTCTCGCTTCAAGGAATTTAAGAGTTCCAAAAGGGATTAGTGAGAGTGTTTGGAGCTTTATTTAGATCACAATTGCTACATTGGTTCAGAATTCAATTTTTTTAATTATTATTTTGTTTAAAGTTATAAAGTACATTGGAAACTGACTGGGTAAATTCAATTCAATTTTGGGGTGAACAAAGAAAAATTGAATAGAACGGTTTGACCCTGCAACCTCCCGATTAACTATTGGGCTCTACCAACTGACCTATCAAGCCCTATTTTTGGCGTTCTCCCCAATGTGTTAATTTAATCTTTGTTCAGTGGTGCAAAACAGAAGCCACTCCACCATAATTTTTTTACGAAAAGAAAACAAATATTAAACCTGATTTAGTGGCATTCATGTTTCCCATCGTAGAGATAATTAAAAAATGAAAATGGCCTTGCCCTCTCAAGAATGAAATCCCATGCCTGAATGAAATTTACCAGAGACAATGTTGGCGCCATGGTTCATTTTATAGCCTACTTTTTTTTTTATACCTGGTCTTGGTGGAGTCGGTGCTGGGCTCGTGACAATCTTCGCTTTCTCGTCTTCTGGCATGTCATCCCACTCATTCTCAAGAAGAGCGTAGATCTCCGCCTTGCTCATTTCAGGATGCTGCGACGCCATTACGTCTTGCCTCTTACTGCAGAACTCCAAAAACTGCGCCGACTTCCGACCTCGCTTTCTCTTCGATCGGGGCGACTCCGGAACAGGGGAGGGCTCACTTGTGTTCGTCTTCCGTTTGCGATATTTTCGTTTGGCTCGGGGCGTAAGGCTAAGGTTATGATTGTCCAAGTCCGAGGGCGCACTACCTGCTGGCGTTGGTAAGGAAGCCGTCTGGGGCCGACTTGGGTCCTGACTTGATGCTTTTGTTGTACACGTAGCTGCAGCAGCTTCACTGTCCTGTTGCTTCTTGTAGGCACGCTTTGCTTTCATTTTCGGCGAGTCCCCAAGCGACACAACATCAATCTGCTCTGCGGTAACACTACCCATAGCCGATTTGGGAATCTCGTACTTGAACGTGAATTTCAGTTTTCGTTCGTGCCTGCTCATGGGCAGGGCTTTTTCACACTCGACAACAGAGGCCTCCCAGGCCGACTTACGGCTCGGCTTCAAGGCTAGCTTGGCCATTAACCTTGCTCGTTCGGTCTTCTTCTTAATTTTTGAAACAAGCTCCTGTACTAGTTCGCTATACTGACTCTTGCCGGTGAACTTGCGCATACTGCATCCACTGACCCAACCTCTCTCAGGCACTTCCCCAAAGAACTGCACATGGTACATGCGGTAGCTTTTCCCGTAGGCACCTGTGGCCATTTAAAATTGATGAAACACATTTAAATGTTAACAAGAGAACAAAGATTAACGAAAAGAGAGTCGCTTTGTTCTAATATACATGACAAAAAAATGTAATCAGTGAAATTAGATGAAGCAAACTTTTTTGTATTTCTAAATTTATTGTAGAAAGGGATATTTAGAGTACACGTTCTTTAAACTTACCCTTCATTCTGGTATAGATACCCAAGTTGGGATCGTATGCCACCATGCACGGCCACCATGGATGACCTGTGACCTTTGACCACACCAGGTCACCCACTAGCCACTCACACGGCTTCTCATCAAATGACGTTGAGGGAGGATTTGTTTGGAGGGTTGTCTTGGGCAACGTATTCGCCTTCCCGGCTTTAAAGTTCTCTCGTTTCTGAGCAACTGTTTTGGGTTTCGAAACAACAGGGTCTGGTTGAGCTGGGTCAGCAGTGATGACCTCTGCTTCATTTTCTGCATGCAGCGAGTCTTCCACTAGCTCTCGCTCCCTGGAAAGCTCGTTTCCACTTCCAGCATCAGTCCTATCACTCCCATCCTTCCGAACCAAGGATGATGTTAGCCTAGGTCGACCCTTATCAAATGTTTTCTTGATTGTCAGTTTGATCTCTGGAGATCCAGGAGGAACATCAGAAGTGTCCGACTGGGCCGAGTCTGAAGGAGGTGTAGGCATTACAGAGGCAGCTTCCCTATTCTGTTGGATTTGGTTTGGAGGGGTGCTCGGTTTTTGGGGGGGTTGCATTTGATGCTGTGATTGTGGGGAGTTGGCGTTCCCTGCTGGTGGCTGATACACGGAGGATGATGGCTGACTTTGGGCCAGGGGCTGTGCTGGATAACTCTGTTGGCCAGCATGAGGGGGTTGGAAACCTTGAGGCAGAGGTTGAACAGAAGCCTGAGGCTTTGCAACTGGCGGTCCGGGCTGGCTCTGAGACATCTGCTCCGATTTGAACGGTTGCTGGTACACATCAAACTTCTGTGGCGATGTGTGCGACTGCGACGTTGCTGATTGCGGGTATGGAATATGTGGCTGCACGTACTGCTGCTGCATGCTGTGCATTGGGTTGCTGCTGAATGATGACTGGTAGGAATGCGGTGGATAAAACTGCTGCGGGAACGACTGCGAGAATGAAGACTGTGCATATCCCTGCTGGGGGTACTGCTGGTACATAGACTGCTGGGATACAACCGGCTCCTGGGGTCTCATAGGCTGTGCTATCTTATGAAAGGGTGGCCCAGGGACTGGGTTAATGGGAATATGACTGTAGGACTGTGAGCTGCCTGTGTAACCGCCCAAAGGTGGCAATCCCTGCATTGTAGGTGTCCCATAGGACCCTTGGGACGCGGATGCGGTGTCGTTACTACTTGTATAGAGGGACGGGGGTGGAGGGAGAAGATTCCGCTGGTCACTTGGATTCATCGTTTCACAGGGGTTGGGATCGATGCCAATGACGGATCCCTCAGTTTTGGAATCCTTGGATTGCGATGTGCCCATACAAGGGGCTCGCTCCTTGTACTGTGATCAGCCTGAAAATAAAAAAAGTAAAAAAATCCAGCAACTGATAGTCAATGTGAGAAGAAACAATTTAAAAAAAAATGTTGAAGAACTTTGGGGGACCCTAGGCCGACTTGTCAGTTTGCAGAATGTAAATTTACTGCCACCAAGCGTTCCACAGCCTCCCATTGTCAAGAATGGATTTTATATAAATTGTTCATCAAATGCACAAAACAAAACATGACATCCGCTCTAAAAAAATAAAAATAAAAATTTAAAAAATGATGAAATTAAAATGTAAATATGAAATCGTTTTCATTCAAAATCTAAGACAAACTAGACCTTCAATCAGAACAGACATATTTGGCCCTTTGAAAAAAGTAGGACAATTTTATTGAGTACAAGGCCTGACCTACATGTACATACACATGGTAAAAGTTTAATGATAATTCTTTTCAGGCTATTTAATAACAGTTTTGCTCATTTTTCTGAGGGCCCCAAAAATTGGAAAACGGACTTAAGTAGGAAGAATATCATGCCTGCTTCCAATGTCTCTTTATGCCAGTTGTTTGTGGACAACTTATATCACAATGATTAAATTCTGATCAGGGTTCTGCCAACAGTGGTCGGTGCCGGAAAACCCGCCCGGCACTCGGGATTCCCCAACCACCACTGGCAGAATTTTCTCTTTCCGACCACCACACATTTTCAATTTTTTTTTTATTACACTTGCAATTTCCATTCAAAGGTTTTTTAATGAAATGTAACATTTTGTATTAACCAGTAAAAATGGTATCCGAAGCCATTAATTTTGAGCACTTCTTTTATTTGAGTCTATTTAATGATCTACTGACTGTGTAACTGATCCATCTCGCAATAGTTTCCAGGGAAAAATTTGTCCACCACTTAAGAAATCCTGGGCAGAACCCTGTCTAAGTGTCTGATGATCATACTTTCCATGAATGGAAAGTGAGACAAAGTTAAGATACACACTGTATCTGTAGGGTTCTCCCTAAACTCTCCCAGCCTTATACACAGGTACCACAGACTGCCACAAAGTACCATACCTTAAATGCATTGGGTGCATTATGTGAAAACCACATGGGTTGAGTACTGTGGAATTTCGTAGCATGGGCCAGTTGGGCAGGAAGAGTATACCGATAGTAATAGGTTTTAACAGTGATCTACTGGACACATTATGCTACAATGTAGTTATAACACCCGAGGACCAGTCAACTTCATCATCACACTTTTCTCGTAAAGTTTACGAATGGTGTATAAACAATGCACCATGGCACACTGGGAGATTCAACATTGCGCATATTACTGCAGGGTTCTGCCCAGGATTTCTTTGGTGGAAAATGTTCTCCCTGGAAACCATCGTGTGATGGATCAGTTACAGGGTTTTCTGGCACCAACCACTGTTGGCAGAACCCCATTACTGTGAAAGGGTCTAGAATAGTACATTTCAACACGTTTTAGTGAATTTCTATGGTTAACAATATTTCTAATCTAACTCACTGTCATGTGACTCACTGTCATGGCTGTGACCGGTCCTCGTAAACTTAAAATTTTAGTAAACAGTTAATTTTGTTTAGACCCTAAATGTTTTTTTTTGAAAATTTCAACTTAGTTTTATTGATTTATGTAAATCTAAGTAGAGGAACGTTATTTTTAATGTGTTGTTTAAATTTTTACCAATGAGATGACTGGACTAAGCACAGCCAGTAACTGGGACACGGTCATGCATGCTGCATATGCAAGCCGGACAGTGAACTAATTTTTTAAGCAAATAAATATTAAATAACATACTCTATATTTACAAGTAAATTTTATTTTAATTGAAATAAATGTGATAAAGGCATTTCCCCCAAACGGTCTGAATGATACGGTGACCAATTTCATCTGTAAAGAAACATGAGGTTACTTTTATTTTATTATGAATCATGATGCTCATGGAGTGCACGTTGCAAGCAGTTGAAGAACTACCCACCAAAAAGCGTATAGGTGTTCGTGGTGGAAGCCATGTTGTTGCACATTGTAAAATTTAAAACAGGGCCTTTGTTACTATTATATTTTAAAAGGAATTAAACAATTGACCGACAGAAAAATTTCAACAAAAAATTCATTAAGATATATAAATGCTTATTTTACTTCTTTGAAGATAAATTATTGCCTGTGGATAAATGAAAATCGAACCTTTTTGGGAGTACAACTGCTTGGCTTTGCTTCTTCAAAACTCGATACTGTGTGTGTGATCAATCAACTGAGACCCGACATTGACCGAAATCTCACGGCGCCAAAAATACTTTGTTCTCATTGGCGGACGAAACTGTACGGAGATAACCGACTCCGAGCGAAAACTGCCGACTGTTTCATTGCACCTGAAATGCTGCTTTCGTGCGTCTTTGTTCGATTTTCATCGCAGTTTTCACGTCACGGTTGTCTTTTCCTTCGTGAATTAACGAACCGAGTGTTTATAAGTCCTTTTCACAAACCTTCCGGAACTTCAGCTTTGGAAGACATTTTAGAAACGACGGAAAAGCAAATAAATAGGGATTGACCGTGAACTCATCCTGTGAAACAATTATTATCGGGTCAAAGGTCAACAAGAGAATCAATCCCACTCTGCTTTGTATTTTGCAGGGGACACATGGAATGGTTGGATGGTTGAGCTTGGAAATCTCAACTGGACTGGTTGATTGTTTTTAATGATCTATTTTGTGTGTACTAAGTGACTCTGGCATTTGCCTTGCCTCAATTAACACAAGATGTTTCCAAGATGCTGTTTGGTTTTAAATCGCGTTGCAGGGGCTGCCGGATCTTGGGACCCCACATTGAGTGCAGTGACTTTTCAGTGTGTTCGCTGGCGAAAACAGCGAACAGATCCGAGAGCCAAATCCAAGATGGACTACCGTAGAATTCCGACGCCAATCGATCCGTGGGAATATGATTTCCTTTTGAAGAAGAACCGACACTACGGATGCATTACGAGAGCGATGAAGTAAGTTTAGTTACCATGGTGATTTTGGAGTCTTTGGCTTGGGACAGTGTCTGAAGAAAGTTGAATCAGATGTTTGTCAATAGCTGCAGCAATTTTGTTTTCAGTTCTCCACTTCTACTAGTTCTAACACAACCAGGTCTAATTAGCTGCAATAATTTGGTACCAATAGCCTAAATAATAGGAAATATATGACGGCAATGTCAATGATTAACAAGACCAATAACAAGTACTTGGTACTGTTGAGCGCAAAGTAAAAACATGCGCAAGTTTCAAACTTATGCACACAACACAAGCGCTTTTACCTTGCCTGGGTAAGCAGTATAATTAATAAGGGTAAAAAACTTGCCCGGGCAAGGTTAAAACTTGTGCAGGTTTCGTACCTTGCTTAAAAGTACTACAGTTTTTGATAGTCAAAGACCATGTATTCCTATAATACGATGAATGTAATAATGTCAAATATCAAATAGATAAATAGCACTTTATCATGGTTTCTTCTCTCCACCCAGGAGTTTGAATGGGTACCGACGAGAGCTCCGGAGTAACTGGCATCCAGTCCAGGGAAATTTAATAAAACAGTCATTTAATGCCAACGAAACCGGATATAAACACCAGCCTGATGAGCCATATTTGATCGGAGCTTTACTTTACTTCTTCTTTTTTCCACAGGAAAATGTTTGTTGAGGAGATATCGCGGAATACGCTTGAAACGGCAGAGGGCGGGTCAACTGAAGAAAGAGCCCAGAAAGAGAGAGAAGAGTATCTCCAAATGCTGAATTGGAACAATGAAGAGAATGCACGGACCAGACTGATGAGGTATGGGAAATACGGGTGATTCACAATACAGTGCGCCCTCCACACAAGGTTTTGGCCTGGATTTAGTTAAATGGTGTCCAATTTGCTGGAAATTTTACAAACTGGGTGTCCAAATTGTTCACTTACAATACATTCATATTTACATGTAAATGACAGATAAAACAGGGTTTCCAAATTTAAAAGAGGTATCCAAAAGACACCCAGACACCCCACCAGCACCCTACTGGCTAAGACTATGCCTCTACAGTTTGCCCAGGAGAGGTTTCCCTCAGTGTATCATGGGAAAAGGTCTACTGTTCAGTTTTTGGCCCTCACACAGCGCCTGCAACAGGCCCCATGACTGTAGCAAGGTTGTATTTTGTGGATGTGTTTATGGCATGATTATTTTGTGTGTGTGTGAGGCTGTTGAATGAGAAGTAGGCATTGCTCAATTTGTTTGCTGACTAGCCCCCATTTATACGACTAGCCTGCATAAACTATTGTGTATACTTTCATGTCAATTAAGATTAGTGTGACACTGGTAAAACATTAACTATTTTGACTGGCCTGCCAGGCTACCTACATTTAAGCACTAATCAGCAAGATCGATAGCGTCATGTTCTTAGCACAATTTCATAGATTTGCAGAAAATATTGCTTAACACTTTTCTGCTGAGCAAAAATAAGCAGTATACCAGTCACAGTTGTTACATGTGATATTGTACTTGGCTGGTAACCCTATTTTGGTAAGCATAATGTTGTTTTCCAGTTCCCCCTGCCCGGTCCCTGGAGAGAAATTTATCTCTGATGTTTCTTGTGAACCTGAGATTCTCACTTGTCTTAACAGAGAGGAGAGACTGGCCGAGGAGAGACGTCTCAAGGAAGAGAAAAGATTGGAGAAGATGATCAGAATGGAGGAGGAGAAAAAACAGAGTCTTGAGGAGTTGGCTGAGAGAGTTAAACAGGAAAAGGTCAAGTACCGTCATTTTTGGAATATTAGCTGCAGCACTGGTACTCCTAGAACTATGTGGTTCATTCCGCTATCATCTCCTCATGGAGACAATAGCAGAACAAATCTCATGGTTCTAGGAGTACGGCACTAGTTTATCTTTGAAGAAATTTAAAGGCGTAGGTGTAAGAGACAGTATTAAGATGCACCAGCAAAGTGCCTGATGTCGTTTTTTCCCATAGAGAATGTTGTTTTTTCCCATAGTATGTATGTTTTTTTGTTTTTGCATATTTTGTGAGGTGGGACAATTCATTGAGTTTTGTTGTTTGTCATTTTCTAAATTTTAATAATATTAACCAAATTATATAATAATGAATACAATTACACATTTTGCAAGATTCGGGGTTTGATTGCTTTGAAAACATAGTCTTTCCGCACATCATATAGTGGTGTATTTAGATTGTCATTTTTTCCTTTTTTTTTTTTTGCCAAAACATAACTAGTAATTACAATACTATACGGAACTTTGAGATTTTATAAAGGAACTGTTCCTTTATATATCTCAAACCGACCATGGAATTAAGTTTCTTCAAGGATTATTTCATACTCGATAATAAATAGAAAAAATGGTTTTGGGGCATCCTTTTTTGTAGACTACAAGGACGCAAGAAACGCTGAGGCTAGTCGGTAACCTCGTCCAGAAGGGAAAAAAAGTCGCCCATCTGCACATGGAATGTATGTGTTCCTGTTCGGAGCAATCTTTGAAGAAGGCCTTTTTTTTTATTTGCGCGGTGGGCAATTTTTGGACTCTTGTCCGGCAGGAAATAGTTAATGAATGCAAAGTGTGTAGCTCGTGTCATTTTCGTGTCCCAGCCGCGCAATTTTTATTTGTGTAGGCAAACTTCAGTTCAAAAATTGCCCTCATGCAAATTTTTTAATTGGTTGCTTGAATTTAAAAAAGGCCATCTTCAAAGATTGCACTCAACATTCCCGTTAGTACATTAAAATTACACCTGACTTCTAATGGCTGGACTGGACTTCGGAAAGCGTACAACCATCTTCAACTTAAATAAAAATAATACTACAAATAAAAGTAGTTTTTAAAAATAAAAAGTCTTTTTTTAGTTAGCGTTTTAAGAAATTAAAGAACATGTTTTTTTTGCACAACACCATAAGTGCTCACCCTTAACGCTAGCCTTGGTATATTGCCAAGTAAAAACTTCTACGGGCTTGTAAACACCCCTTGGGCTACTAAACACTTTGCAACCTACTTGTTTAAAATGCTCATTATTTCTTCCTTTCAGATGCGAGTAGTAGGCTTGGGCGATACCACGATATTATCGAATATCGCGATACTAGTTCTGAAACGATTATGATATCGGGTCACATTTTTTTAATCGTGATATCGGTAAATCGGGATATCGTTAAGTATCGCGATGTATTTCCTAGCCGAGACGATCTTGCAACAATAAATCTCCTTGTCAAGACGATATTGCAACAATAAATCTCCTAGTTGAGACGATTTGCTGCATCAAAGAGCTGTCAAAGAGTTGCAAGTCACAGACCGCAACCGCAAGATTCCCTAACAGATCCGATCCGACGGGGTTTAGTCTTCGAAAAAACCAACATCAAAGCCTTAGCGATCAGGCGGTATCACGCAGACGGGTGTTATCACGTGCGTTCCCGTGCGTGTTGCGGACGTGCGAGTAGCGTGATCTAATTAGTTATGCACACATAAACAACAATCTGTCATGCGCAGTTAACACATTAACAGTGTGTAAGTAATAGGCCCAGGTTTTCATACCATAGGTTTAGAGTAAAACCCGAAGAATAGGTGATTGGAACAACGGTAGAAATGATCAGTCAATCATAGCCACAACTCACAACGTGAGATTTGTAGTAGATTGACGGCATAAAGAAATAATCACGATTATATCGAATATCGCGATATATTCTCGACGATATATCGTGGCTGAGAAAAAGCGATATCGCCCAAGCTTAGCGAGTAGTACATTTTTTTAATGTGTTAATTTAGTTTTGAGTGTGTGAATGTTCTTCATTCCACCATTCAAGGCAGGATATACTTTTGGTAATAGTCAAAGACCAGTATCCTCACTTGGTGTATCCCAACATATGCACAAATAACAAACCTGTGAAAATTTGGGCTCCATTGGTCATTAAAATTGCAAGAAAATAAGGAAAGAATTTACACCCTTGTTGCATAAAATTGTGTGCTTTTAAATGCCTGAGAAAGGCTTCATGCCCGAAGCCTTTTTCAGATTCAAATATTTTAGTGAGAAATTACCTCTTTCTCAACAACTACACTACTTCAGTGGGAGTCGTTTCTCGCAATGTTTTGTACTATCAGCAGCTCTTAGGTGCTCCTTACCAAGTAAGTTTCTATGGTAATGTATTTCTTGAGTAATTACCCAAAGTATCCACTGCCTTTAAGCTGGTTGTGATCGCTACCATTAATACATCAGAAAGAAAAAAATATGACAGTACATGTTTAAAATCTGGGCTACTAAAACTTCCTGGGGGCAACTGAAACGCACAGTTTACTAGACCGATGGGCTACTTTACAAAATACTTAAAAGCGCAAGGTCAGGGTTACTAATACCCAGTGCTTTCCAAGTTCTGCAGACTGTGGGAGAAGAAAAAACACAAATCTTGATTTTCTTTGACTTCTGTTTTTAATGCGCTTCAGGAAGCCAGCAAGTCGTACATCACTCTGGACAATATGGATGAGGTCATAGAGAAAGTCATGGATAACCCCAAGGACTTCAACTTCATAATCAGCAAGACTGGCGACATCCTGCTCCCAGAGGGTACACCATGGGACAACCTCAAGGCAAGGCAGGGCACAAACACTGCAGGAGAAGACGACGGTCCACAGGAACTCGCACAGCAATTATAGACACAAAACTATAACCACACATTAGACCTTTATCGTGCTGTGGTCATCTGTGTCAGGTACCCTGCATACAGTGGCAGTTCTACTTGGCATATCATGAAAGAGACCAGACTACCTTTTCCTTCCAGCCTCGATTCGGTTATATGGACCTTTCCATTGTTGATAAACAAACTGCGCTGGTTGGTATGGACGGCCAAAACATTCAATCGTGTTAACAGATGTTTGTGACCAACTTCAACATTTTTGCAAACTTTCAATAAAAAAAATACATCCCGTGATTGGTTGTTTTGATTCCAACAAATTCAACACTATTTTTTACATTTGTGTAACATTGTTACAAACTGTTGTCTTTGTTTTTGCTTTGCATTTATGGCTTCCCATAGTGATAGTTTTCCGACCTTGGTTGGCAAAACTCAGGCTGTGACCTTGCAATAGAAAGGTCTATTGGGTCGATTAGAAGAAAAGCAAGATGGCCACACAATGATAAAGGTCAATTTTACAGAACCAAGGCCTGATACTTGGTTCTTGTTTTAAAGGCAAGGCAGTTTTTCTTTGATAAAGGGCACCTCTATGAGAGAAATTTCAACTGCTACTGGTACCTTTCAAGGGAGTCAATTGCCTCTGTGAAGTATTAGGCATGGAGGCCAACCTGTGTGTACAATTTTTAAACCTTGCTCGACTTAAAAATAGGGTCATAGATTGGTTGGTTTTTGTCAATGTTTTTGTCAATGTAATGCTTATTTATAGGCAAAATTATAAAGAAAGATGTAATCAAAGTCACATGTGAAAGTTTCAGCTGAATACAGTGTCTACTTGCTGTGAAAAAAGCAACAAACTGTCACAGTATTTTCACAAGAACGCTGAATACGTCCACGTTTAGCGAGGTGACAACAGGTACCAACCGCATCTCTGGCCACAGCGTTTGTGAATGGTCACCAACCTGCAGAAATTTTCTCAGATTCAAATGTTTTGGGGTGAAAAAACATCCAGACCATATTAATTCGAAGGGAATCCTTTCTCAGAATAGTTTATGCTATCAACAACGGCAGTGCTTATCACCAAGTAAGTTTTTATGGTCATTAATTTTTGGAGTATTTACCAATCTATGACCCTACCTTTGAATTAATCCAAGGGACCTATGTTCAAGATGAAACAGGTTGTTAGTAGGCTGCACACTGTCACCAATATTTTGTTGTTTTGGTGCAGCAAGGTTGTAACTTGATTCTGCAATAAGGGTGTATCGCATGAGAAAATGCTCTGTGTAACAATGTCGTATCTTGGCGTCGATTGACTTTGTGTGTACATCTGAGTTATTGTAATTCAGAGATACATTGAATATGTACATGTACAACCTTTTGACATTCTGAAACTTAAGTTTCATATTAAACGCTATTTTAGAGGATACGATCTTGTTGCACCGACAGATGATTTATAGCTGGTTCCTGCTGCGCTTAAGCAGGCTCAGTAAAATTATTGACCTATAAACGCCAAAAATCCCTGTGTGCTGTAATGATAATATTACATTGATATTGTGATAAACGACCAGCATCTACATCTAGCATCCAGTTCACAGGGTTGCATGGATTTGTCTGGGGAAGTAAAACGCAACATGGCTGCAGTGCAACTAGGCTAAACAAGAAACTTTCCAATCAATCCTAAACACTAAGGCAAATTGTCTACATCAAGTTTCACTCATGTGGTCCAAGTTGTGCAGGCCTGGAATTACACAGAGGCCATGGTCTCTGTTGCTCTTGGTTTTTCCTCAGAAGTTTTCATAGACTTTAAGAGTTTCCAATGGAAGTGCCTTGCCCTCTCAAAGATGAAATTCCAGGCCTGGTTGTGTCTACATTTTACAGACTAGGAGAATGCACACAATACAGTAAACACCAAACATTTTATTTCAGATTATGTTTATTTGTAAATGTGATAAAATAAAAAAATTCTTCATTTGAATACAACAGTCTGTTTAACTTTCTTTTATCTTATTTTAAGAGAAAAATATAGTAAATTTTACTCTAGAGTCTAGTATAGCGGTCCAGTAAGTAAACAAATAAAATAACCCAATAGTAAAACAACAGGTTCAGGATTTTAAATGCCTATCAATATCATTTTGGGATGATAAATTCTATAGCCGCCTTGATCCTTTTCATTGATACAAAAGAAATTTTGAAAATGGCTTAATATAATAGCGTTTGCTGAGTTTCAATTCACAAGCAGAAAGCGTGTTTCAGGTCACAAAGTCAAGTAAGCGCAGCCCAAACTGTAGGACCAAATTTAGTGTACAACATTAAAATTTCTGCCTGACAACCAGCTCAAAGGAATTGCCATGCAAACACAAAGCAGCTGTAGATACAGAGAATTTCAAAGTATTATACCAACTAACTTTTGTAGCAAAGAAAAACTTTGTAGTTATTTAAAAAAAAAAAAAAATTAAAAAGCTTTCTTGGTATCATGCAAAGACATTGGTGAAGCATTTATGCCCTGGTTTACGGTAACATCCAATAACAGAGACCGTGGCCCAATATCAGCTACGAAATTTAGCAAAGCATAAAACAATTGTGCTTACCAGAAAAAGGTTACCAACAAAAATACCATGTCTTTTAAGTACCATTTGCAACAGGTTTCCTGCTTATTTTCTGCTTAATAGCAGAAACTTGTTAAGCACTTTTCTCTGCTTAAAGGTATTATACAGGATTGGTAGGGATAAAAAACATTGTTTAATTTTAGTCTGAAAGCTTACTGATTATGAAGTTCATACTAGAACAATTTTTTTCTGTGAAATATTTCCCTCTGAAATGAAGGCCTATATTCGAGAAAACTATCTGAAAACCAAAAAAAGCGCAACAGCTGATTTTGGTTGTTTCAACCAAAATTAAGGCCAAAGTGTTGACATGCTAAAAATTGCACACGGTTTCTTGTTTCCTGACTCACACAACGGATTAAAAGCCAAATTTTTTAAAGTTTGATTATGGTTGATCACACAAAATATGAACAATTTCTGCGACTGTTTTGTCAGCTCCCCCAATCCCGTATAATACCTTTAACCAGCTCTGTGAAATTGGGCCTAGCGCTGAAAATGTTTCAAATTCATTTTAATACATGAGTTGCAAAAATAAGTACTGAACTTTTTACATCATAGGGCTTCATATTGCCAATGAAGGTTACAGTGTGGTGAGATTTTGTGATCTAATTGAAAGACGCCCCTTCATGAACAAGCAGCCATTTCTTCAAAGCATTCCCGTTGCCTGACATGTAGTTCCCAAGACCACCACCACTAGCCAGCACACGGTGGCAAGGCATGAGAAGCAGAATCTGGTTGGCCCGCATAGCGCCCCCTACAGCTCGACAGGCTTTGTCGTTTCCAGCCATGGCTGCAAGCTGGGCATAGGAGACAGTTCGGCCACAAGGAACTTGACTTGTCAGCGTCTCCCACACTCTGTAGGTAAAGGTGTCTACGGGGGAAAAATACAGACGATAAAAGCACAGAATCTGAACAAAATAGAGAGACCACCAATGTTGGGGCTACAATGTAGATAGCTCAGTTGGTAGAGCACCGGCACATTAATCCGGAGGTCGTAGGTTCAAGTCCCGCTTAAATTATTTCAAATTTACCCTGTATCCCTTATGGTTGATTACATAATATGAAAGGCTCATTGATTGATGACTTTCAGAGTGATAAAACATTGTCAATATTTGATTAACCCTTCTACTATACATTTCCAGTGAGCTGACCGACAATTTGGAACCATTAAACCGCACAAGTTATACATGTCTGGTGGCCAAACTGTGCACACAGAGCAACTAACTTTGAGCATGTGTGTACCATGTATATTGTATGTATCTACCATATAATATTATTTCAGGCTGGCATAGTTTACCTACCAACCAAAACCACAGTGGAGGGTATTGACTGGTCACACAGTAGGAGGGTTGATTGTGTACTGTGTAGATGCATTTACCACATGGTATCAGATTGCAGGCTGGCATAGTTTACCATTCAAAACCACAGTGGATGATATTGAATGGTCACACAGTAGGAGGGTTGACTGTGTGTAACATGCACTCACCACATGATATCATACTGTAGGCTGGCATAGTTTATCTATCATTCATAACCACAGTGGATGAAATTGAAATGTCAGACAGTTGGAGGGTCGACTGTGTGTTGAAGCATTCACCATGGCATCACATTGCAGGCTTGCATATTTTCATCTGACAAACATTTAAAACCACGGAGGATGGTATTGAGCTGTCGGAAGGAGGGTGAAAGTCAACGCTAGTGAAAACCACCCTTGTGAGGAGGTTTTTTATGCTAAGGGCCTTCCCCTTATTCATATTGCCTGGAAAGGTAACTTTAATCATTTATCACAAAGAATATTAGTCTCATCAAACCAGTATATTGCTATTGTTGAACCAACCTGGTTTTGCATCTGGCCTGTGAAATGGAGGAAGAGATCTTTGATAGGCTGCTTCAGCATTTTTGAAGTACACCGTCAGCCAATCAGTGCACTCCCTCAGAGCAGCTGGCCAATGGTCAGGTTCTTCTGTGATTGCTGTAGTAACCCTGAAATACAAAATGATGGAAGTTGTTAATGTACACCAGAGATGAAATAAACATTAATGGTTGTCGCTCTGGTCAACTAAAGAACTGCAAGTTTGGATGGCATATTTTATAGCCCCTCTCCACCCGTCCCCTTTTTGCACAGGTGAAAGTGTCATTGAAAATAATGTAATCGCTGCTTACCGTACTGTATAGTAAGCAAGGCAAAAGGCATGCTCACCTGCTAGCAGTTTTTGTAACCAGTTAAGTGATGCAACCAAAAGGCATGCTCACCTGCTAGCAGTTTTTGTAACCAGTTAAGTGATGCAATCGTTCAAATCAACACACTACCTTCATGCTTTCTTCATGTGTTAAAACATTGTACACAGGAACAAAGTGGTTCTAAAATGTTTGAATACAAGCGAGACTTGCATTGTCTGTTTTCCCCTTTTTTGTTTGTCCTCTAACTTTTTGGCAACAGCTCCCATTGCTTCAACTGGGTGCTTTCACCCAACTGGGGCCCTAATGTTCCCTTTTGTTAGGTCCCCGGTTTGAATGTGTATGTACCCATACGCACACACTCAACAACTTCTCTTTGTTCTCCCATTGTTTGGAATTAGGTTCTTTTAGCCATGTCTACATTGGTTCTGTACAAGAAAGCGAGGAGAGGACGTCCTCCTTCTGTCACACCAATCAAATTCCCATTGTTTAGATTCTTATTGTCACCAGGTGGACTGCTCGCAGGAACACTTTCAAATTTTCTTTATAATTTTTTGAATACACCTGGGCTTTTGCAGAAAGTTTTTCTGTTGTATGCTTGTTGAAGACATTACCATAGTCTAACTTTCTTTTAAAAACATCACAGGGACCATTGCCATCTAGCACAAAGTCTATGTTGCACCTAAAGTAAGGCCAAATAAAAATAGTTTAAAAGCATCCCCGCCCGCTTCCTTTTAAGAGGCCGCCTCATTTTTGTGAGGATCAATTTTATGATCTATATGAAGAAAACAATTAATTCTAAAATACATAACATCGTATTTTTGTTTACTTCAGCACACAGAAAAAACACACAGAAAAAAGTTGGCAAACATCTTTAAAATATCCTGGCTGTTTGTCTTAAAATTTTTTTAAAAATTCTAGGCCTATATCATGTTTAGGTGCGATAATCATAACCCTTGATCCTCTTGAAAGCATGGACTACGACTGTCGGGAGGATTGAGAGTTACCAGCTAAATGTACGAGCACCGGTCAAGCGCTGGTCGAGTGTGGACTTGGCTTACCGTCCATCATGATGTGGTAGTTCCGTAGCAGCTGTTAATTTTATGGAATGAACTCCAACATTGCAAGCTGTCACACAAATTGGACCGATGGGTGTTTGGAGAACGGCCTTACCAATACCACACTTGCAGATATTCGTCATTTTCTTTGACAATCTGGAAAAAAATTGGCACTTAACCTTCAAGTTCAATTGGTTAATTGTAACCAACAATTGACAGTCTAATAATAAATTAATCTAAGTAAGGAGTTAAAGGAACATGTTGCCTTCAAATCTCATGAAATTTTACTGTTTGGAGGTGTTCCTTATACTTATTAAGAGTTGTTCTTGCAATAAAACACCTTTAATGTGTTATAATTAGTGAATGGTAATTAAAAAAACCAAACATTGACCTCTGACCCCCGAGACATGTCCCGCGAAATGTACACTTTTTTCAAGCCGTCAATACGATCGTCGATGCAATAACAGTAACGGGTACCAGACCTTCTTACACCACACAAAGCATCGGTGTATAGGTTAAATCATACATTGTACGAGAACCCTGTCTTCGCGTCGTCTACTGTACTGCAGCATGCAGGGGGAGGTCTATGGGTGGTATGGCCGCGGGGTTTTGCTGCTGCTGGTACATGCCTGGACGCCCGGACGGACCGAGACTTGGGGACTTTCTACTTAATTATTTAACGTATGTTTTTTCTTTCTTTTTTTCATTCATTTATTAACTGGATATTTATTGGAATACAATAAACAGATGGTGATCGTAACATTTTTAATAAAATAATTGCTCAGTCGTAGTTCAACAGAACTGCGACTGGAAATAAGACTAACAGAATTTGTCCGCCATTTATGGGAGTCAAAATCTTGACTCTCATAAATGGCGGAGCGTTTTGTTTCGCGAAAGTTATCAAAAGCGAAGCATTTCTAAGGCACGTTTGTGTGGATCATTATATTCTACTTTTTAAACATCTTTCTGACCGTGCTCATTATACATCAAACGCTTTTTATAGCCCAAAAGCGCCCAACAGCGCCCACCCGAAGGCAACGTGTTCCTTTAAGTATGGATAAGTCGCTACGCAGCGTGCAATACCAGTTTTGAACCAAACAAAATTATCAAATGATTATAAAATTTGTCAGGGCTGCTCTGCCGCGTCCGATAACCACAGCTAGTCACGATTTATTTTAAATTATAAGACTAAACTTTTAGACTAAAGGGTTATTATTAATTATTAAATTAAGTCTTAACTTACTTTCAGTTGATTAATTGACTGGTGCATAGATAGTGTGGTCTAATGGTGAGTGTAATATAAGACCGATGTTAAAAGAGAGCCATGTTGTAGTGTTAGTGTTGATGTGTGTATAAATTACTATTTAATATTTTGTTTACAGTATTAACAAAGTTAGTACAACAATACTTTTTAAATCTGCTTTTTTCAAAGAAAACAAAAGTTAACATTGGGTTCCAGTGAATCCCTTGATTGAACTGTTTTAATTTGTTACGTAAAAATGACACATTGATGAGTATATCAAGAGGAAAGTGTAAAATCATGTGTACATACCAAACTTGTTTACCCACAGTACTGACTGCTGAACACCAGTAATAATTGTCAAAGATCGTATAGCGCCGCGCTGCGTCCCAAATAAATACTAAACTTCACCCAGTCCCTCCAGATCCACTGTAACACTTTTGACTTCGCATGTTCGAGGTAACGAAATAATATATTTTTTACCTTTTCAATTTTGTCCACACAATATTTTCTTAGATTAGCCACTGCATATTCTCCAAACACATATGAGCAAGAAAGACCCCAAAATGAATGCCATTTTTTAAGATGGCCGCCATTTTCCCGCCAAAATCTTAGTAAGATAATAATCTCATTTTAATGACCACTGCGCTAATATTATGTTTCAGACTCGTTGGTATGACATTACTCTACAGTGTTTATCACTAGTAATCCTAATACACAATTTCCACTTAAGCCAAAGGTATTCGAATAAACAATTGTCAACTTATTACAATTTCAGGAATCATTCAAAAGTAACTCTAACTTGCATGCAGTGTTTAAACAATTTGAGAAGTTGAATTTCCCATAAAAGGAAAAGGCTGCAATAAAGTGTATGACCCCAAATGTAATGAAGTAGTTTATCCCAGTTTCAGAAAAATCACATTAAAGAATTTTGCATAGATTTAAAATACCAGGTATGCAACAGATTTTGCTGATATGAAGAGAATATGAAAAACGATCGTGTCTGATCATTATAGAATTGCTGTAAAACTGTCTAGATGACTTAGTTTTAAGAGGTATGTGAACGGCTGTCAATGGCTAAGTGGCGAGGAGAGGGCCTAAAACAGGGAGTGAAATCAGGTTGTGTATTACATACTTTCATGAGCAGTGCTATAAGTTTATTTATTTCAAAGGGTTTATATACCCCTTAAAGTAGCTAGCGACAACTCGATTTTGGCGGGAAAATGGCGGCAATCTTGAAAATGGCTGCCATTTTGGAAAAACACCCCTTAACAGAAATACAGGTTTATTACAACTGTACCCGCTCTGATGTACGTGTCTCTACATCAAACCCGCACTTAAAGTGAAGAGTCATAGCACTGGCTCCTCTTACAATATCAAGAACGACTCCCTATGTGACACACCCAATGTTGTCTATGTTATATTATGTAAGAGATGTGGACTACAATAATGTGGTAGAGACCAAAACTAAATTTTGTCTTCGCTTTGCGAACCATGTCTCTTCCATAAATACCAAGAAACCGTACCCCGTCTCCATCAACTTCAACAGCCCTAATCACAGCATCAAAGATGTCGAACTTACTGTAATTGAGGCTTGCAATGGTGATAATTCACACCGCAAGTTCAGAGAATCACACTGGAATATGTATTGATTATAAAAATGGCGAGGCATGAGGATCCAATCTTCATATCCACCTAGCACAAATTCACGTGTGAAAAAAAAACCCCGACATAAACAAACGTCAGTCTAGTCCGATCCACACCAACTTTTATTCTGTATGGGATAAACAGTCCGTCGTCGTCCCTCTGAGTGTGTAGCGCAGGCAGCGATTTTTTTTTCTACAGCATAGTTCGGCAATGGCACAGAATTTAACCAATCAAATGTGCTCATTTTATATGAATAATTCATTGCCACAATGAATATTTGTTACTACTCAAAGCGTGCCCATTTCGGAGCATTGGACGTCGTGTACACGTACGCGTGTAAGTTGTTGGTTTTTGAAAAAATGCTCTAAAACGGCAAAATTTGATAGTTTCTTTTATGAACCGTTCCTCTACTCCTGGATAACCTTTGGATTAATGTTTTAATTTATTTTGTAGCCCAAATAGCCCAACGAAGCCGCTGTGTCCCTTTAACATAAACACTGGCGTTGCATAACTGCCCATCACCCCTCTTTTGCTTCTACTTGTTAGTTTTTGAATGTAATAAAATACAGCTCCCATTAGTGCTTCGAGGCGTCAATGCGCACTTGAAAAAGAGTACCTTCACGCGTACTGCAATATTGATGGTTCATTTAGCAGATAACAATGGTTCGATCACACAGACACCCGTAGCTAAAGAAACGGTGCAAATTGCATGCAAGCCAGAGGCAGTTTGGAGTGTGGCGCCTCTGCGATGTGAACATCCTTTGTCCTTAGTATTGCTCACCCTCGTGCACAATTAATGCAATAACTTAACATTAAACACGTTTTTTTCTTGTCGATATCTGAAGAGAAGGTAAAATAATACGAGGCCAAAAATGCTGCTGGGGACTATGGCGCAGGGTACATGGATTGCGGTGTTGACTCTTTTCTGCGGTGAGTATTATTTTGAAGAAAACACGTCAGTAAATTCCAACCTTGCGGCTGTTATTACATCAATCCTTAACCACAAGTTCTGCTAATTTACAGTCCGCAAAAGACTAACTGTTAGATTTACGACTAATGTAAAGTTTTTTTCAAAATTAATTTTAACGTCTGGATCATTCAAATTAGATTGAAATTAAAAGATCACATATCAAAAGGAACCATTCAGTTTCAATATCCGAGCCTTGTATGTTTTAAAAGATACATCAAAATTAAAATTTTTGCAATGTTCAACCAATTCTGACATTAAAAGGAAAGGGAACAAAATAATATTTCGAAGGAACGAAATAATATTTCGAGGGAACGAAATAACATTTCGAGGGGACGAAATAATTTCAATTGTTTGTTTGTAAAAAAATAATAACACGACACTTTTCTTCAAACAATACAAGGACTAAACAAATTCTTTATCCTTTTCAGTTTATTATGGGATAGAGGTGGCGGCCACTGATTGCTACCTAGGCCAGGAGCAGGACTCTAACCAAGAGGGTAAACTCAGATGGGTGTTACCAGTTGACTACAACAACCGCTGTATTTGTACACGACTCCTACCAGGCGGATTAAATATGTGCGCACCAGAGAGACCGTACATACCTTATTACATAGATCAGCCACCATTCAGCGCCACTGAGAGAGAAATGGTCATCTTCTTGGATTGTCCAGGTGAGAAAAAGACAAGAGACTCTAATTGAGCCAGCCCAGATGCTAGTCTGCAATAGTTTAAATAATATAAATTAATTACCAAAAAGTACACATAAACTAATAAGAAATCTTCAGAATATCATGTGTAGAATTTATAAGGTAAGTGAAAGCTTTAACAAACACGAGAAAGGGTAAGACCTACGTTAATTTCCCGCCATGTTTTGATGAGATATTTTGTTTTACAAAAATGTTGGAATTTTTTTCAGTTGATTTCAACATTATTGGTAAACCAACTGAGCAGAGTTCCACTTACAGGACTAAATACGCATCTAGTAAAGCTGTAGATGGCATAGGTTTGACAGCAACTCAAAACGGAGATTGCACTCATACAAGTAAGTGAAAGTTTAATGGTCACCCATAGTCAAAATAATAATCAAGAAAGATTGTACCGGAGTTACATTATGAAACAACAATACCCATCACCTTAGCTTTACAGATTTATAGAACTGTTTTTATTATATTTTTCTGGCAATGAAACCAACAATGCCTTATAAGTGAGCTGATCACTGTAGCTCGCAAGCCTGAGGAAACCTGTAAACAGGGGTGCTTGCTATGTAAACCAGAAACACCGAGGTTAACCCTTACTTTTCCACGAGTGTTTTTTTTTAACGTGCACTATCAATCAGAGTACACGGGACTTACGGCAAATGTCCAATTCGAAGAATAAACAATTGTGGTAAAGTAAATTGCTCAATGACACAAGTACCACGACCAGGATTCGAACCCACACTCTGCATACCGATGAGGAACACACGTAGAGCTTGAGTCCGGTGCTCAAACCGCTTGGCCTAGACACGACACGCCACGAATATCAAAGTTGCCTCAGAGGACATATTACATGCACCTGCCCCTCCATTAATTCAGAGAGGGGAGGGGACAATATCGCTCATGTGACCACTATATTATTGTTATAGTAGTTCTCCTGAAGACAATCAGAGCTTACAAAGTGTGTTACACCAAACTGCCCGTTTCAATAACAACGGCTCCTACTACATATTCATATGATTTGAGCCCGAGTGTTTACATATGACTTGAAACCAGCCCCTGCAAGCAAGCCCATCATTTGTGAACAAAAATAAAGCCCATGTGTTTGAACACAAGATTGGTTGCGACTTGCCTTGACATGACATGTGACCAATCATACTTGCCTTGATGGCAATACTTTACAAAAGTGTCCATGTGGGGTTGGCAAATAAAGACACTCTACGGGTGTGGGCGGTGCTTAGATAGTATGACCAGAGCCCTTGGATTTGTGTGCAACAGACAGCCCATTGTATGGTATAAAATAGGTTGTGACTTGCAGCATGGTTATTAAACATGCTAACAAACAACAATTGGAAAGACATAAACCCAGCAAACAAAATAACGTCCCTTCGACGTCGCTAGGACGTTATTTGAATGTTGGGAGAACGTTTTTATTTAACGTCATACGGACGGATAAGTGTGGAGTTTTGTCAACGTCTAGATGACGTTGCGTTATGACGTTTTATAATAACGTTGTGACAACGTAAAAACTGCACTGAAAAGGTAATTTCTTGACGCAATTATATGATTTTTTTCTGAAGTTTTTCGATCAAGTATAAATTGTTTATATTATATATATATATAGTTTCATGAATATTAGTAATTGATACAACAATATAATCAATTAATTTCAACAATGTAAACTTACCAGTAGGCCATTCGTTGCGGTTGCCTGACTTCACTGTACCTGTATACTATATATTGTACAGCATGTACTATATAAGTGCATACCAACTTCTTGCTTTGGCAATCATGGGTGTGTATTTTTACTACAGTTTTTCCACTTTAATAATATTTTTTGAAAGTAAAATTACATGTTTAGTTACTACATTAAATTTGCTACTAAGTCCTCTGATAGTTAAGACAAATACATGAATAAATGAGTACACCTAATTCAAAAATTTGGCAAATTTCTCGAAATTTGTTTAAATATGTTACAACTTCTTAGCCCAATCTACTAATTTGCATATGTGATATTACGTTGTCATAAAGTTCTCAAGTAACCTGACAAAACTACAACATTCAAGCAACGTTGCAAAAAACGTTAACGCGACTTTATTTAGAGGTTTTTAAGAAACATTGCCATAACGTTGTATTTATGTTTTCAAATAACGTGACAAAACCACAACCTTCAGGTAACGTTATGAAAGAACATTCACCTAACGTTTGTATATGACGTCAAAAACCAACGTTGGAAAACGTCGTATCTGCGTTACCAAGTAACCTGACAGAACAATAACATTCAGAAAATGTTGCAAAATAATATTCACAAGACGTTTTTATACGACGGTTAAAATAATCCTTGTTATAACGTTTTATTTAGGTTATTAAGTAACAAGACCAAACCGCAACCTTTTTGCAACGTTGCAGAATAGTTGTGTTTTAGTTGGGAATTAACATTACCTAAACACAACTTCACAGTAACGTTATGATGACGTTACGTGTTTGCTGGGAAACACCTTTTTTATTTTAAAGAACCGTAAAAAACATTTGGAATGATAATCAGCTTGAAGGATGGTACAAACACAGATTTTGCAGTAGTTACAATGGGGAGGTTTGTAACAGCTATCGTACTGTATTAGTGCTTATTGAAATGGCGTATTGTCTCGGAGGGATACCGCTAATTCAATTCCACAATTCAAATGTCTGCAAATTATTCAACATGTTATCAATACTTCAATGATATGTGACGTTTGCATACATAAAACAAATTTCATCTGTGATAAGTGGGAATGTCTGACACTGAGAGTTTTGATGGTTGTTTTCTGCTTTGCCAACAGTGGATGGGGGCGAGATACACCCTTGGTGGCGAGTTGATCTTGGGGCCGAGCATTGCATCAGGACGATTACAATCATCAATCGGATCTTCTCTAGTAGTAAGTTAATATTATTTGATTAACAGCCCTGTGAGAGCAGAGTTGTCGTTTGGTATTTCGAGGCAAGACGACGCAACAAGCGTGCAACTCTATTCCAAGTCTCTGACGCTTCACCCTAGCTCTCTGCAAATAAGATATTTCTCACATTTTCGTGCCATTTAAACCCTCGGCCAAATTCTCTGGTCTTAAACGATGGTTATCAACCTCGTCACCACTCTTCTATTCCCTTTATATTTAATGTGCTTTTCACATAAATTGACTTAGATAGTTCAACATGAAACAAAATATTATCCACAAGTACTATTCTAGCATAAGAAAAATTGTATACCAATCTTGTCTGAAGATTTTTCGCTCGACCTTTTGCTAAAAAATATATTTCCCCTATTTGTCGATATTAATTTTGACAGGCGAACGTTTGGCTGGTGCCGTTGCTAGAGCAGGGGCAGACCCCATCGTAACCAACAACACCATATGCGGGGAACCAGTGACTGCTGAACAGGCTGCACCACGTGGTGGCATTATTGAGTTTAAGTGTGACCCGCCAATGAGGGCGCGCTACGTCTTTGTAGACATACCGAAAGCCACGCCTGCAATACTGCATCTGTGTGAGGTAATGGTGAAAGAGTTCCCCCTTGCATTCTGTTCACCCACAAGCAGTGGTAATTAAAGCCCCAAATCACCAACTTAACGTGAGAGCTTAATATGAAAATAATTAAAAGTCTATTAATTTTATCGCAATGTATTTCGTGAACATACTGTTAGTTTTAAAGTGTTTATTTAGATGTAATATACACCTTTATGCCTTTTATAAACACCACATCCTGCTCAAGTATTACATTAAGGAAGCATTTAGTGCAGATGGTCATGTTTTGTTTTGAAACTAAAACTTTCGTAACTCTTTTTCAAATCATCAGTCTATTTCATATGTAAATGTTTATTGAATAGGTTTATAATATCACTTTTAAAGTTTATATTTCAAAGCTCACAAAGAGACAGTCTCGATTGGCGGCGCTTGTTTTTGTATTAGCCACCAGTAGAAAGCGCAACATCGGCTGGCTGGGAGGGACTGGCCAAGTCTACGAATATGGATCCAGGTGTTTGTTTGATAATTGTTTATTGTGTCCCAGAACTGCCACTCGCATCTCGAATCTGGCGTTAGGTTTTCAATCTCGCATCTCGTATTACGAATCTTGCGTTAGGTTTTCAATCTCGCCTTATCATCTTGCCTTAGGTTTTCAATTACGCCTTACGTTTTTCAATCTCACGTTAGGTCTTAACGAGTAAGTAGTGCATTTGGTGTCATCCGGCACATGCGCCGTGGTAGCCCACCTGCCACAAATAAAACGTAAAGCGAGACTTGAAACCTAACGCAAGATTGAAATACCTAATGCAATATTGAAAAACGTGAGGCGAGATTGAAAACCTACTGGGAGATTCATAAACGTAAGGCGAAATTGAAAACCTAATACGAGATTAAAATGTAAGGTGAAATTGAAAACCCAACGCGAGATTCGGTAACACGAGATGCGAGATTGAAAACCTAAGGCGAGATTCGATAATGCGAGATGTCAGATAAAGAACACCATAATATGATAAAGATATCTCTTATCTCCAGTAATTCGTGTTGCAATATCGGCGACTACGTTAACAGAACGAATGTCGCCGATCAAGACTAATAAAGAGGTGATACATCATTGGTATTCAAAACAACGTCTAAGTTATAGTTTACAGACAAATTTAGTTTCTTAAAGTATTTTGTACATAATTGTTTTTACTGCCCACTATAAATGGTACCAGTAAAAGTACTATACCAAATGTTTAAAAACGTTAAAGTTTTCTTTGCATATGGAACATTTTCTGTACATGGACGCGGGAGCAATAAGATTTTAAAAGCCCTCCCCATGAATGCTATGCTGTTTTTTTGATACAATGCCTATTCGACAGTATTTGTGATTAAATTACTGTTGCAAATCTTATTATTTCAGCTTGCTGTACAACCATTGATTCTGATAAAAAAATCGTCTTATTTGGTTCTGGAAAAACTTATCATGACCTGCTACAGCAGGGTAGATAAGGAAACCAGGGACTTTAGTTTAAGTGTGGATCGGGGCTCTGTTATTGAAATATATATCTTTGCTGAATAGAGTTTTGGGAAATCTGTATAATTTATACTTATACGCAGTTGCGTAAAAGTAAACAGCGGGTCTGGTCCAACTTACAACCACACCTCCGCCACCAACACCCACAAACGAAAAATAAAATTTACAAAATAAATAAATGAAAAAAGGGAAACAAAATTTGAAAATGTCTAGTTATGCTACTGCCTGTACTCTTTAAACATTTCTAGTCGAACTATTTCGTCAGTGATACTAGTCTTTAGAGGAAGGGCCATAGAATGGTTTTGTCAACGTAATGCTGATTTATAGGCATATTGCCAAAAAAGTTACAATAAAAGTCAGTTGTGAAAGTTTCAACTGAATACAATGTCTACTTGTTGAGAAAACAGCAACAAATTGTCCTTGTATTTTCCTCAAGAACATCAAGTCGATCAACTTTAGCAACGTGTAAATAGATGCCAACTGCATGTCTGCCACAGAACTCTGAATCTCCAAAACTCACCATGAGGTTAGTTTTGGAGATTAATTATTTTTTCGATTCTAATCAACGGGGGCATTTCAGATACATAAATTTTGCAGCATGCTCACTACCATTACCGTCTAATAACAAGGAAGCTTTCGGATGGAGTTTACACACTTTTTTTGTCGGTGTCGTTATACCAAAATATGACCCTACCTTTACCTTTGATAAGTAAATTATTCGTGATACTAAAATATTGAAAGACTTTCATATATAATGTATTTCCTAATGGCGGTTTTGTGTCTAGTAGTAACTTGGGCGTACATTAGCGTTCTTGAATAATTCATGATAATAAACTCAGAGGAACTGTAACAACTTTTTTGTCATCGTCTACAGTGGTCTTGCCTCCGTGACTGCTGTGCTCTGGGATCAAGTTTACCATTTTTCCCATGAATAATGAATGTACACTTATGCCCTTGTCCCCCTCTTCATCCATTAAGTTAATTAAGTGAAGATAAATATAATGCGATGGCCCTAGGAGAGAAAGGACACAATATTGATTCGACGTAAACCGCTGGCTCATCACTTGTTTGGAAACCCGATCTAGTTCTACTGTTCATCAATTTTTCGAAGATCGAGTTATAGGTGCTGGAGTATTACATCACTGATCGATTGTCCACGGCAGGATCGAAATAAAGCATCAATTTTGACCTAGGAATAGAGGTCCTGTATCTCGTGCATTTCTTAACCAGGTTTCATCTGCAAAATATAGACAGTCTCTGAGATGCCTACAATATTCATTTTATGAACATTAGTGTTTTCAGATCTTACTTATAACAACAAGATTATTGACTTTTTGTTGTATTTTTATTCGTTTATAGTTACTATATGTACTTGTTCAACTTTTTTTTCAACTATTCGTTTATTTATTATTTCCTATTTTTTTTTATTATTTGTGTTATTTATTTATTTATTTTGTCTGCGTGTGTGTGTGAGTGTGTCTTCCCGTTGAAACCGAGGACTTTAACAAAATGGATCCGGATGTTCTGACAGAGCGAGGACGTCCTCGCTTCGCTTTCGTGTACAAAACTATTCAGGACGTCGCAAAAAAGACTAAATCCAAACAATGGGAGAAGAAGGAGAAGTCCTCGATTTACGGGATTCACAAAAATGTGTGTGTGAGTGTGTGCCCTTACACACGCCAACGTACGGGGTACTTTTGACAATAGAACAATGCTTCCCCACAATGTTTTCTTTGTTCTAGTGGTACCCCACGAAGGATTTCTTTAGAAGGGAATTAAAAAGCAACAACAATGGAAGTACCCGTAACTGCCATATGTAAGGGTGTGTGTGTGTGTGTGTGTTTATGTTGGGGGGGGGGGGGCTTTCGTAATGATCATAGCAGGCTTGTAGTTTACATGGAAGTATGAACTCTAACCCACATTACAACCAGGAACTTATAAATTAACAGACCTACTTACAAGTTACCAAAGCCCAAAACAATTTGATTACAAAATATTGGCAAATAGCCAAAAGCCCATGTCTTATGTACCGTCCGCATAAGGTTTTCCTGTTTATTTTTGCTTTTTAACAGGAAATTGGTAATATAATATTGTTAAGCAGCTTTATGAAATTGGGCCCTGCTGGTTAGTCATTGCGTCACACGCTTGCATATCTGCTGCACACCCAAATACATTACAAATTCCGGCTCCAAAGCTGGCATATGTTTGTGTAGGTCCTATAATTTTACCAATCCTTTTAAAATACTTGGCATCACTTTGCAAGACAAAACACCCAATACCCAATTTGTAGTGCGCTGTGGCATCCAAGGCACAGAGAGATTTCTGATTCATATAAAGGGTTATATGTGATCTTTTGTTATAGGCCAAACAAACAAGGGACCATTGATTGAACCCCTGGTTGGTATGTAACGTCAGGTATTTGGGCTAATGGGTGTTCTGGGTTTTGTGTAGCACCGTATACAACCAAAGGAATGTTATCCTGAGGTTGAGATTTGTGTTGTGTGTGCTCAGGAGAGTACTGTTTCGGGTGGGTGTGAACCAGCGGACAGAATATCAGCGTTGAGGCTGTCGTGTCAACCCGTAGCTCGGGTAGTGGTCCGGCGGGTGTTTGAGGCCCTCCAGCAACGTCAATCCTCCCGGGAATCTCGGACCTGAGGATAGCGGTGTCGAAGCCAAAGGCATTGTGAGTAACTTTAAAGTAATCTTAATGTGAATTATGGGTTGTTCATCAAATGTCCCATTATTCTAATACGCATGCCGCCAGTGATTAATTGTTAATTAAGTTCATCAATAAACTTTCGGTGTGAAGGCCTATGCTGTGAATAACTAAATACTGTTCGTGTCATTTTTTGTGAACTTTTTAAAGGCGTAGCTTTGCCAATATTAAAGCGAAACTATGTATTGTATAGTCTACGAAACACACACACACAAGTTTAGGTCAGCTCGTATATTATTGTGGAAGCAATTCATGGATACTTATTTTATATAAAAGTCTTGATGTATACTTGTTTATATTAAAACCAGTGTTGCACTTGCAGCTATCAGCCCGTTGATAAGGAATTGAACGTGTAAAACTTTAAGATTGATTGTAGGCAATATGACTGGCCATTTCTATTAAATTGTTTGTCTTTTTGGATTTCTAATCCGCTTTCCGTTCTTGTGTTTTGAGCTGTCTGTCAGTAATGGTCTGAGTGGAGTGGCGCAAGGGTCCGCTCTGCAACACCCAGTGAGATGTGAAATCCACAGTAGGAGGAGATTCATCGCAAGCGCCACTCTCACCATACATACACAAGGGCGTCAATCCTGGGGGGGGGGGGGGACACACCAGGGGGACCCCAGGGGGACCCACCCCCACGTTTTGAAGGGTAGTGGACACTACATCAAATGTCTCCCACAGTTTTTTTTAACTCGACGTGTATCTCGTATAAGGCACTATAATGTGATGGCTGAGTGCGATAAACCATGACTTCTGCTGTTTCTAAATAGATGGCAAGCATGTGTCCCCCTTATGTTAGCCGACTAACTTTTTTTAAAGCAAAATAATCACATTGCTAAAACAAAGCATATTTTCTATAAACCTGGGTAACGCCTTGAAATGTCCTAGATTGCACCAGAGTGCATCTAATTGCACCAGAGAACATATAATGTAAACAAATTTCCCGGGGCCCCAAAACGGGCCCCGGACCACACGAATTAAAAGCTCTGCGTTTGCTCGTTCTTGCAATTACATCCTGGCTAGAATGCAGTTTCTAAATAAACGGCTACCGTTGGGCCCCCTTATAATATTAGCCAACCAGTTTCCCCCTAAAAAAATTACAAAACAAATGTTGAAATGGGTAAAAATAATGTGTAAAACGCCTCTGAAGTGTCTTAGATTGCACCAGAGAGCCCCTAATGTAAAAATAAAAAAATCATGGGCACCAAAGCGGGCTCCTGACCCCACGCTGTAAGGCTTTGAGCTTCGCTTGCTGGTTCGTCTCGTAGAAAAGTGTCGCACTATAATACACAGTAAAGGGTGTGGCACACGGTAACATGTTACTTGAACCACCACCCTCTCCAGTCATAACAAGGATCTGTAATCGGCAATACTGCATGCAGTTAACTTATGCATCCTTGTCCAGCCCGACAAGGATCAATCTTGGTCATGTAGGCATACGTATATAAACCGATGGAAAATGGGGGTCGCGGCACAGACTCGAAATGTTGTTCAAAAATAAGGTGAGCCCCCGCTTAAAAAGATCATGCACCGCGCCTGTTAAAACCCTCTAGTGCGTAAGCCTAACCAGTTGGCAACTGGCTGATTAAGCATTTTTTAAAAATTACTCTGCACATGAATTTAGTTGTAATCCCATTTTCCTTGACTTTGAAGAGAATACGCTTGAAAAACACAATTTTAAAGTTTGAGTGGCCACGGCAAGGTAGTTTACCCACTACATTGTATAGAACTTGTCAGCTGGACTCATTGACTCCTACACAAACAAGCCTTAGTCTTGGGGTAATTGAACTCCACATTCAGTCTTTTGTTGGCAGACATTACTGACTTGGTTGATAGGTCTAAGAGTCTTTATGAATGAGTTTTTGTCTTTGAGTGAGTTGTAGACTACTCCAGTATGTGCATGTGTGTGTTGGGGGATAAGGGGCGGATTAGCAAGGACATAATTAAAGGAACATGACAGAATTGGTAAGAAAAAAACTTGTAAAAATATACTTTTGATCACAGATTTACATAAAACTTACACGGTCTAATGGTGATGATAGTAGAAAACATCCCTGAAATATTTCTGTCTGAAACGCCATACTTGAGAAATGAATAAACCTATTTTCCGATTTGAGTTTATCGCTCAGTGAGCGTTTTATTCCTTTGTTGAACCTATATGATTTCATGCAAATGTGTAATCGGTTTTCCACTACTTAATCGTGACCCAGATGGCCGATCGATCTCAAACTTCCACAGGTTTGTCAGTTGATGTATACAGTGGATTACAGAAAGTGCTTACACTGCCAGCAAATGTTTTGTTAGCAACAACCAATTCTGTAATATTCCTTAAAAAAAACCCAAAACGAACAGCACTGTGTACAAAAATCCCATTAGACATGCGTTTGAGGAACATTCAGAGTATCGTCACTTGCTTGTAATTTCCGGTATGAAGACGGAACAAATAAGCCATTACAATGATTTTCGGATAGTGGAATATGCAAGGAAGATTCAAGTACAAATTTCGTCTCTCTAGCATGCTTAGTTCATGAGTTATACCCAAACTTAACACCGAATTTGTTTCATGCCTTTATTCGCCAGAATATTCCTTGCTGGTTTTAATACGCAGCCCTTCTTTGCCAAGATGCTGTTGTACTACCCCTACTCTCTGGACACTCACGTCACCTACAAAATCGTAACAGCCACATATTTTATTTGAATCTGGAGCCCTTGAGACGGGCTTTCCAATGGTATAAAACTTGTAAAAATCCAGCATTGATTTGAGAGTGATTTGACCGTGCATACTTTATGTTTCTATTTCGAACAGCACTGTGTACAAAAATCCCATTGGACATGCGTTTGAGGAACATTCGGAGTATCGTCACTTGCCTGTAAACTCCGGTATGAAGACGGCATATAAGAGCCATTACAAATTGATTTTCGGATAAAGGACTATACAAGGAAGATTCAGGTACAAATTTCGTCTCTCTAGCATGCTTAGTTCATGAGTTATACTCAAAATTAACACCGAATTTGTTTCAAGCCATTATTCGCCAGTATATTCCTTGCTGGTTTTAATACGCAGCCCTTCTTTGCTAAGTTGCTGTTGTACTACCCCTACTCTCTGGACACTCGCGTCACCTACAAAATCGTCACAGCCACATATTTTATTGGAATCTGGAGCCCTTCAGACGGGCTTTCCAATGGTATACAACTTGTAAAAATCCAGCATTGATTTGAGAGTGATTTGACCGTGCATACTTTATGTTTCCCTATCGAACAGCACTGTGTACAAAAATCCTATTAGACATGCGTTTGAGGAACATTCGGAGTATCGTCACATGCCTGTGAATTCCGGTATGAAGACGGAAAATATAAGAAAATACAATTTGATTTTCGGATAGCAGACTATGCAAGGAAGATTCAGGTACAAATTTCGTCTCTCTAGCATGCTTAGTTCATGAGTTATACTTAAACTTAAGACCAAATTTGTTTCAAGCCATAATTCGGCAGTATATTCCTTGCTGGTTTTACTACGCAGCCCTTCTTTGATTAGTTGCTGTTGTACTACCCCTACTCTGTGGACACTCGCGTCGCCTACAAAATCGTGAGAGCCACATATTTTATTTGAATCTGGAGCCCTTGAGACGGGCTTTTCAATGGTATAAAACTTGTGAAAATCCAGCATTGATTTGAGAGTGATTTGACCGTGCATACTTTATGTTTCTCTTTCGAACAGCACTGTGTACAAAAATCCCATTGGACATGCGTTTGAGGAACATTCGGAGTATCGTCACTTGCCCGTAATTTCCGGTATGAAGACGGCATATAAGAGCCATTACAAAATGATTTTCGGATAGACGACTATGCAAGAAAGATTCAGGTACTAATTTCGTCTCTCTAGCATGCTTAGTTCATGAGTTATACTCGAACTTAACACGGAATTTGTTTCAAGCCTTTATTCGGCAGTATATTCCTTGCTGGTTTTACTACGCAGCCCTTCTTTGCTTAGTTGATGTTGTACTACCCCTCCTCTCTGGACACTCGCGTCGCCTACAAAACCGTCAGAGCCACATATTTTATTTGAATCTGGAGCCCTTGAGACGGGCTTTCCAATGGTATAAAACTTGTGAAAATCCAGCATTGATTTGAGAGTGATTTGACCGTGCATACTTTATGTTTCTCTTTCGAACAGCACTGTGTACAAAAATGCCATTAGACATGCGTTTGAGGAACATTCGGAGTATCGTCACTTGCTTGTAATTTCCGATATGAAGACGGTCATATAAGAGTCATTATAAATTAATTTTCGGATAGAGGACTATGCAAGGAAGATTCAGGTACAAATTTCGTCTCTCTAGCATGCTTAGTTCATGAGTTATACTCAAACTTAACACGGAATTTGTTTTAAGCCTTTATTCGGCAGTATATTCCTTGCTGGTTTTACTACGCAGCCCTTCTGTGTTTAGTTGCTGTTGTACTACCCCTCCTCTCAGGACACTCGCGTCGCCTACAAAATCGTCAGAGCCACATATTTTAGTTGAATCTGGAGCCCTTGAGACGGGCTTTCCAATGGTATAAAACTTGTGAAAATCCAGCATTGATTTGAGAGTGATTTGACCGTGCATACTTTATGTTTCCCTATCGAACAGCACTGTGTACAAAAATCCATTAGACATGCGTTTGAGGAACATTCGGAGTATCGTCACTTGCCTGTAATTTCCGATATGAAACGGCATATAAGAGTCATTACAAATTGATTTTCGGATAGAGGACTATGCAAGGAAGATTCAGGTACAAATTTCGTCTCTCTAGCATGCGTTAGTTCAGTGAGTTATACTCGAACTTAACACCGAATTTGTTTCAAGCCTTTATTCGGCAGTATATTCCTTGCTGGTTTTTACTACGCAGCCCTTTTTGCTTAATTGCTGTTGTACTACCCCTCTCTCAGGACACTCGCGTCGCCTACAAAATCGTCACAGCCACATATTTTAGTTGAATCTGGAGCCCTTGAGACGGGCTTTCCAATGGTATAAAACTTGTGAAAATCCAGCATTGATTTGAGAGTGATTTGACCGTGCATACTTTATGTTTCTCTTTCGAACAGCACTGTGTACAAAAATGCCATTAGACATGCGTTTGAGGAACATTGGAGTATCGTCACTTGCCTGTAATTTCCGGTATGAAGACGGCATATAAGAGCCATTACAAATTATTTTCGGATAGAGGACTATGCAAGGAAGATTCAGGTACAAATTTCGTCTCTCTAGCATGCTTAGTTCATGAGTTATATTCAAACTTAACACCGAATTTGTTTCAAGCCATAATTCGGCAGTATATTCCTTGCTGGTTTTACTACGCAGCCTTTCTTTGCTTAGTTGCTGTTGTACTACCCCTACTCTCGGACACTCGCGTCGCCTACAAAATCGTCACAGCCACATATTTTAGTTGAATTTGGAGCCCTTGAGACGGGCTTTCCAATGGTATAACACTTGTGAAAATCCAGCATTGATTAGTAGTGATTTGACCGTGCATACTTTATGTTTCTCTTTCGAACAGCACTGTGTACAAAAATGCCATTAGACATGCGTTTGAGGAACATTCGGAGTATCGTCACTTGCCTGTAATTTCCGGTATGAAGACGGCATATAAGAGCCATTACAAATTATTTTCGGATAGAGGACTATGAAAGGGAAGATTCAGGTACAAATTTCGTCTCTCTAGCATGCTTAGTTCATGAGTTATACTAAACTTAACACGGAATTTGTTTAAGCCTTTATTCGGCAGTATATTCCTTGCTGGTTTTACTACGCAGCCCTTCTTGTTAGTTGCTGTTGTACTACCCCTCCTCTCGGACACTCGCGTCGCCTACAAAATCGTCAGAGCCACATATTTTATTGAATCTGGAGCCCTTGAGACGGGCTTTCCAATGGTATAAAACTTGTGAAAATCCAGCATTGATTTGAGAGTGATTTGACCGTGCATACTTTATGTTTCCTTCGAACAGCACTGTGTACAAAAATCCCATTAGACATGCGTTTGAGGAACATTCGGAGTATCGTCACTTGCTGTAATTTCCGATATGAAACGGCATATAAGAGTCATTAAAATTGATTTTCGGATAGAGGACTATGCAAGGAAGATTCAGGTACAAATTTCGTCTCTCTAGCATGCTAGTTCAGAGTTATACTCGAACTTAACACCGAATTTGTTTCAAGCCTTTATTCGCAGTATATTCCTTGCTGGTTTTACTACGCAGCCCTTTTATGCTTATTGCTGTTGTACTACCCCTCCTCTCAGGACACTCGCGTCGCCTACAAAATCGTCACAGCCACATATTTTAGTTGAATTGGAGCCCTTGAGACGGGCTTTCCAATGGTATAAAACCTGTGAAAATCCAGCATTGATTTGAGAGTGATTTGACCGTGCATACTTTATGTTTCTCTTTCGAACAGCACTGTGTACAAAAATGCCATTAGACATGCGTTTGAGGAACATTGGAGTATCGTCACTTGCTGTAATTTCCGGTATGAAGACGGCATATAAGAGCCATTACAAATTATTTTCGGATAGAGGACTATGCAAGGAAGATTCAGGTACAAATTTCGTCTCTCTAGCATGCTTAGTTCATGAGTTATATTCAAACTTAACACCGAATTTGTTTCAAGCCATAATTCGGCAGTATATTCCTTGCTGGTTTTACTACGCAGCCTTTCTTTGCTTAGTTGCTGTTGTACTACCCTACTCTCTGGACACTCGCGTCGCCTACAAAATCGTCACAGCCACATATTTTAGTTGAATTTGGAGCCCTTGAGACGGGCTTTCCAATGGTATAACACTTGTGAAAATCCAGCATTGATTAAAGTGATTTGACCGTGCATACTTATGTTTCTCTTTCGAACAGCACTGTGTACAAAAATGCCATTAGACATGCGTTTGAGGAACATTCGGAGTATCGTCACTTGCCTGTAATTTCCGGTATGAAGCGGCTATAAGAGCCATTAAAATTATTTTCGGATAGAGGACTATGCAAGAAGATTCAGTACAAATTCGTCCTCTAGCATGCTTAGTTCATGATTATACTCAACTAACACGGAATTTTTTAAGCCTTTATTCGGCAGTATATTCCTTGCTGGTTTACTACGCAGCCTTCTTGTTAGTTGCTGTGTACTACCCTCCTCTCGGACACTCGCGTCGCTACAAAATCGTAGAGCCACATATTTTATTGAATTGGAGCCTTGAGACGGGCTTTCCAATGGTATAAAACTTGTGAAAATCCAGCATTGATTTGAGAGTGATTTGACGTGCATACTTTATGTTTCTTCGAACAGCACTGTGTACAAAAATCCATTAGACATGCGTTTGGGGAACATTCGGAGTATGTCACTTGCTGTAATTCGTATGAAACGGCATATAAGAGCATTACAAATTATTTTCGATAGAGGACTATGCAAGGAAGATTCAGGTACAATTTCGTCTCTCTAGCATGCGTAGTTCAGGAGTATCTCGAACTTAACACGAATTTGTTTCAAGCCTTTATTGCAGTATATTCCTTGTGGTTTTATACGCAGCCCTTTTGCTTAATTGCTGTTGTATACCCCTCCTTCAGGACACTCGCGTCGCCTACAAAATCGTCACAGCAATTTTTATTGAATTGGAGCCCTTGAGACGGGCTTTCCAATGGTATAAAACTGTAAATCAGCATTGATTGAGAGTGATTGACCGTGCATATTTATGTTTTCTTTCGAACAGCATGTGTACAAAATCCATTAGACATGCGTTTGAGGAACATTGGAGTATCGTCACTTGCTGTAATTTCCGGTATGAAGACGGATATAAGACATACAAATTATTTTCGGATAGAGACTATGCAAGGAAGATTCAGGTACAAATTTCGTCTCTCTAGCATGCTTAGTTCATGAGTTATATTAAACTTAACACCAATTTGTTTCAAGCCATAATTCGGCAGTATATTCCTTGCTGGTTTTACTACGCAGCCTTTCTTTGCTTAGTTGTGTTGTATACCCCTACTCTCGGACACTCGCGTCGCCTACAAAATCGTAAGCCACATATTTTATTGAATTTGGAGCCTTGAGACGGGCTTTCAATGGTATAAACTTGTGAAATCCAGCATTGATTGAAGTGATTTGACCGTGCATACTTTATGTTTCTCTTTCGAACAGCACTGTGTACAAAATCCATTGACATGCGTTTGAGGAACATTCGGATATCGTCACTTGCTGTAATTTAGAACGGAACATTGGAGTATCGTCACTTGCTGTAATTTCGGTATGAAGACGGATATAAGACATACAATTATTTTCGATAGAGATATGCAAGGAAGATTCAGTACAAATTTCGTCTCTCTAGCATGCTTAGTTCATGAGTTATATTAAACTTAAACCAATTTGTTTCAGCCATAATTCGGCAGTTATTCCTTGCTGGTTTTACTACGCAGCCTTTCTTTGTTAGTTGCTGTTGTACTACCCCTACTCTTGGACACTCGCGTCGCCTACAAAATCGTAAGCCACATATTTTAGTTGAATCGGGAGCCCTTGAGAGGGGCTTTCCAAGGGTAAAACTTGTAAAATCCAGCTTAAATTTGAGAGTGATTTGACCGGGTGAAATATTTTAAGGGTTTCTTTTTCCGAACCACGGGTTTTCAAAAAATCCATTGGGACATCTTTTGGGGAAAACATTCGGATATCGTCCTTCCCTTTAAATTTCGGTATGAAGGAGGGCCCTATAAGAGCCATTAAAATTTAAATTTTTCGGTTTAGAGGCCCTATGCAAGGAAGATTAGGTACAAATTTCGTCTTTTCTAGTTTGTTTTAGTTCATGGTTTTTTTAAAACCCCAAAACCCGGGTTTTGTTTCAACCCTTTAATTCGGCAGTATATTCCTTGCTGGTTTTACTACCCAGCCCTTCTTTGCTTAGTTGCTGTTGTACTACCCCTACTCTCTGGACACTCGCGTCGCCTAAAAAAATCGTCAGAGCCACATATTTTATTTTTTTTTTTTTTTTTTTTTTTTTTTTTTTTTTTTTTTTTTTTTTTTTTTTTTTTTTTTTTTTTTTTTTTTTTTTTTTTTTTTTTTTTTTTTTTTTTTTTTTTTTTTTTTTTTTTTTTTTTTTTTTTTTTTTTTTTTTTCCCCCCCCCCCCCCCCCCCCCCCCCCCCCCCCCCCCCCCCCCCCCCCCCCCCCCCCCCCCCCCCCCCCCGGTATGAAGACGCATAAAAGCCTTACAAATTATTTTCGATAGGGACTATGCAAGGAAGATTCGGTACAATTTCGCTCTCTACATGCTTGTCATGATTATACTAAACTAACAGGAATTGTTTAGCCTATTGGGGCATATATTCCTTGCTGGTTTTACTCCAGCCCTTCTTTCTTATGCTGGTACACCCTCTCTCGGACATCGCGTCGCCTACAAAATCGTCAGAGCCACATATTTATTGAATCTGAGCCTTGAGACGGGCTTTCCAAGGTAAAACTTGTAAAAATCCGCATTGATTTGAGAGTGATTTGACGGCAACTTTAGTTCTCTTCGAACAGCACTGTGTACAAAAATCCATAGAGATGCGTTTGAGGAACATCTGATACGCACTTGCCTGTAATTCCGATGAAGACGGATAAAGACATAAATTATTTTCGGATAGAGGACATCAAGAAGATCAGGTACAATTTCGCTCTCTACATGCTATTCATGGTATACAAACTTAACACGAATTTTTTCAGCCATAATTCGGCAGTATATCTTGCGGGTTTTACTACCACCTTTTGCTTAGTTGCTTTTGTACAACCCCTCTTCGGACACTCGCTCGCCTACAAAATCGCAAGCCATATTTTATTGATCTGGAGCCTTAAAGGGCTTTCCATGGTATAAAACTTGTAAAAACAGTTGATTGAGAGATTGACCGTGCTCTTTATGTTTCTCTTTCGAACAGCACTGTGTAAAAATCCATTAGAGATGCGTTTGAGGAACTTCTGAGTATGTCACTTGCTGTAATTTCCGTATGAAGACGGCAAAAAGAGCCATTACAATTTAATTTTCGGATAGAGGCTATGCAAGGAAGATTCAGTCAATTTCGCTTCTAGCAGCTTAGTTCATGATTATACTCAACTTACACGGATTTTTTCAAGCTTTTCGGCAGTATTCCTTGTGGTTTTACTACCACCTCTTTGCTTAGTGCTGTTGTACACCCCCCCCTCAGACACTCGCGTCGCACAAAATGTCAAGCCACATTTTAGTGAATCTGGAGCCTTGGACGGCTTTCAATGGTAAAAACTTGTAAAAATCCAGCATTGATTTGAAGTATTGACCGTGCATACTTTATGTTCTCTTCGACAGCACTGTGTACAAAATCCATTAAATGCGTTGAGAACATCGAGTATCGCACTTGCCTTAATTTCCGGTATGAAGACGGCAATAAAGCCATACAATTATTTTCGGATAGAGGACTAGCAAGGAAGATTCAGTACAATTTGCCTCTCTAGCATGCTTAGTTCATAGTTAACTCAAACTTACAGGGAATTTGTTTCAAGCAATTCGGCAGTATATTCCTTGCTGGTTTATACCGCCCTCTTTGCTTAGTGCTGTGTCTACCCTCTCTCGGACACTCGCGTCGCCTACAAAATGTCAAGCCACATATTTATTGACTGGGCCCTTGAACGGGCTTTCAATGGTATAAAACTTGTAAAAATCCAGCATTGATTGAGGTGATTTGACCGTGCATACTTTATGTTCTCTTTCGACGCACTTGTAAAAAATGCCATTAGAGATGCTTGAGAACATTCTGGTATCGTCACTTCCCTGTATTTCCGTATGAGACGGCATAAAAGCATTCAATTATTTTCGGAAAAGGACTATGCAAGGAGATTCAGGTACAAATTGCCTCTCTACATGCTAGTTCATGTTATACTCAACTTAACCGGAATTTGTTTCAACCCAAATCGGCAGTATATTCCTTGTGGTTTACTACCCAGCCCTCTTCTATTCTGTTGTACTACCCCTCCTCTGGACACTCGCGTCGCCACAAATCGCAAGCCACAATTTAAATTGAATCTGGACCTGAGACGGGCTTTCCAATGGTATAAAACTTGTAAAAATCAGCATTGATTTGAGATGATTTTGACCGTGCATACTTTAGTTTTCTTTCGAACAGCACTTGTACAAAAATCCCATTAGAGATCGTTTGGGGAACTTCGGGTACGTCACTTGCGTAATTTCCGGTAAAAGCGGCATATAAGGCCATACAAATTGATTTCGGATAAGGACTTGAAAGGAAGTTTCAGGTAAAAATTTTCCCCTTCTTAGCATGTTAGTTCAGGTTAACTCAAATTTAACACGAATTTTTTTTAAGCCTTTTTGGGGGCAGTATTTTCCTTCTGGTTTAAATACCAGCCCTTTTTTGGGCTTATTGCTGTTGTATCCCCTCTTCGGACTCGCTCGCCTAAAAAAATCGCAAGCCAACATTTTTAAAATTGAATCTGGAGCCTTGAGCGGGCTTTCCAAGGATAAAATTTAAAAAAACCCAGCATGTTTGAGAGTGATTTGACCGTGCATATTTTAGTTTTCTCTTTCGAACAGCACTGGTAAAAAAAATGCATTAGAGATCGTTTGGGAACATTTGATATCGTCATTCCTGAAATTTCGGTATGAAGACGGCATAAAGACCCATTAAAAATTGATTTTGGGTGAGGACAGCGGAGTTTCAGTCAAATTTCCCCCTTCTAGCATGCTTAGTTCATGATTATACTAACTTAAAACGGAATTTGTTTAACCCATAATTCGGCATTTTATTCCTTGCTGGTTTTACTACCACCCCTTCTTTGCTTAGTTGCTGTTTAAACCCCCCTCCTCTCGGACCTGCGTCGCCAAAAAAAAAGTCAAGCCACTTTTTTTTATTGATTGGAGCCCTTGAAGGGTTTCCCCAATGGTAAAAAACTTGTAAAAAATCCAGTTTTGATTTGAGAGTGTTTTGACCGTGTATTTTATTTTTCTCTTTCGAACAATGTGTAAAAAAAAGCCATTAGGATGCGTTTGGGAAAAAATTTCTGAGTAAGTCACTTCCCTGTAATTTCCCGGGGTAGAAGAGGGCTATAAGACCCATTAAAAATTATTTTCGGATAGAGGACTAGCAAGGAGTTCGGACAATTTCGCTCTCTAGCTCTTGTTCGGGTTATACTCAAATTTAAACCCGGGAAATTTTGTTTAAACCCAAAATTCGGCAGTATATTCCTGGGGTTTTTAAACCCCCCCTTCTTTGCTTAGTTGTGTTGTACTACCCCCCTCTCGGAACCTCGCGTCCCCTCAAAAATGCAGGCCACATATTTAGTTGAATCTGGACCCTTGAGACGGGCTTTCCAATGGTTAAAATTGAAAAAAAATCCAGCTTGATTTGAGAGTGATTTGACCGTCATACTTTTGTTTCTCTTTCGAACAGCATGTGTAAAAAAAACCCCATTAGAGAGGGTTTTGGGGAAACATTTAGATCGTCACTTCCCTGTTTTTTCCGGTATAAAGAGGGCAATAAGAGCC